>VXBQ01003820.1:36714-72952 GCA_013400175.1 Phainopepla nitens
CTCCCCTCGCCCGGCCGGAGCTCCCCCGCGGCGGCGGGCGGGCGGTGTGAGCGCGGCGCTCTGAGCCACCGGCGGAGCCCCGCGGGAGCGGCGCGGCGCGGCTTTCCCCGAGCAGCCTCCCCTGGGAGCCGCGGCGGCGGATCGGACTCGGCTGGGACCTGCCATGACTCCCGTGGCTCCTCCCATGGCATGAGCCCGAGCTCTCCTCCCCGCTCCGCCTGCTTTTGGTCTCTCTCCGCTCCCGGGCTGTCAGATGGGATAGGACATACCCGGGCGTGCGGGGCTCGACGCTGCCGGGGGGGAGCGGCGGAGCGAACCGGTGACGGCCGTCGGCTCGCCTGGAGTCGAAGATGAGCTGGCGGTGGGCTCGCCAGCACTGGAACGGCGGCTCCTCCGTGCTGCTGCTGCTGCCGCTGCTGCTGTGGCACGGCCGGGTCCGGCCGGCCGTTGCCGACAACGCCAGCCAGGCGTACTACACCGCGCTCATCAACGTGACGGTGCTGAGCCCCGAGCGCGGCGGCCCCACGCTGCTGCGCATCGACCGGGGCCGCTACGGGCAGGACTCCCCGAAGGTGGAGGTCAAGGGGCTGCTGGTGGCTCCCGTCCCCATCAACGGAGGTAACGCTTCCCTCGCTTCGCTCGGCTGCCGGGTGGTTGGTCCTTGCCTGGGCTGGGGCAGGCTTTCCTAGAGAGCTCTGACAGACGAGGAGGAAGAGCTTGCCCAGAGGAAAATAAAATAAATCCGTGATCTGAGAGTGTTGGCTTGAATAACGGCTCAGCAAAGCATAATGTGCTTTCCAGCATGGATCCCAGTAGAGTGGGTGTATTGAGCGGTGAAGGTGTTGTTCCTTAACTAATGGCAGAGGGGGTAGCGATAGTTGACAGTATTTGGTTGCAGCATTGCCTTGAATCTCAGAACAGCTGCATGACCATCTCGCTGTGCATCTGGATAGCTTTGACAACTGCGTGAAGTCACAGTTTTTCAGTGTGCAGTTCCTAAAAACGCTGTTTAAGTTGCCCATCAAGACTTGGAAGGACTGAAGCTACCAAGTTGTTGCTCTTTAGCCAGCCCAAAATGCACTTGTTTGCAGTACCGACCAGTGGATAGAGTGTCCAAATGAGTTTTCTTTTAATTAAGCAAAGCTGTTGTCCATGAGTTTTTCTTTCGGTAAATGTTGAGGTTTATAGAGAACAGTAATTTGAACAGCTGAGAGTATTGTCATGGTTATTGCCTGAAGTGAAAGTGGTATCTTCAGTAACAGTGATGTAGTTTTAATAGTATCTTATTTTGAAAAACATTCTTGACATTATCTAAATTGCCATCATTAAGAAATGGACTACTGGATGGAATACCATGGTCCTGACCTGCCTTCTGAACAGTAAACATCTGAATAGTGTATTAAGTAAAATACATTATTTTAATACAGTTTAAATTAGAGTCTAAGTGGTGAATACTGAGAGTGTTTCAGAAGAATTGGTAACACAAAACTACTGTATTATTAGAAGCTTTAGAGAATGTGCCAAATCTTAAGATCAGGAAAATACTTTGATGCTTCTTCAGAACAAATGCATTCTACTAGGCAGCCTCTGTAAGCTTCTGGTCTGGATGGATCAGGCTGTGCATCAGCAGGTGCTTGCCAGTCTCACTGGAGCTCAGTTTCATTAGCTCTGCAGAATATAACTAGAATGTATTAATGGAGTAGATTTCGGGGTGGAAGGGTGAGGAAGCAGAAATTGTTGAGGAAGTCTGCTGTAAAGTGATTTTTATTTGTACTTCAAATCCTGTCTGTCAGCCAACAGTCGTTCTTCTGCTTCTTGATATTCCTCATTTACATCTCCACACAACCCCCTCGAAATCAGGAGTTTGTCCTAAACGTTTTAGGCATGTAAACACTGTTACTGCAAGTAGTACTTCAGAGGGTTTTAAAATACTGCCTTTTAATACATGCAAGCTATCAAAGCATGTTTTTTTTTTTTTCAGTTGCGTTATTTGTCAAGAAAAACTTTTGATACTAATTTCTTTTAACCTATCTCTGTAACTTTTTCTGCTTTCTTTTGATATGCCTTTGCTAAGGTGCAGTTTAAACACTGAGGGAGGCTTTGACCGCATTTTCACAGGCAGCTGATAATGAGAAGAGCTAAATAAAATTATAAACAGTCCATAAACAGCATTTTTATACCTACTGCTAAGTACCATGGTGAATAACTTTATTGAGAAAGCACAGCAGGAAGTGTGAAAATGTCAGACCTGCCATGGTTTGACATAGTGCAATTGTTAAAACTTTGTTATCAATTTTGGGGGAAATTCAGTTTAGCCCTTTTGTTTCATAAGATACGACTTAAAGCAAGCACAGCAGCAGTTGTCTTCCTTATTTTTAGATACTCTGAATTGTTCTGTGCAGGTTGTTATATACTTACACTTTATTTGAATTTTGTTGATGTGCCTGTAATTTAAAAATCTTTCATGTAGTAAGAGTGGAATATTTTATGCTTTTAGTTAAGCTGTTCTTGAACATCTGCTTTTTTATATTCAGATTTGATAAAAGATGATGCAGGCTCCCTGAAAGTAATTGCTCTAATGTTTTTTTTCTTAATCAGCCTGTTAATATTGCTGTAGAACTCGTTTGCAAAATTTTTTCTAATAGCTCTGAACATGAGTAGCTGCCAGCCACTGCTCTTAGAGCAGTAAATGCTGTACCCCAGTTTTCATGTATCCTCAGAAGAAAAGGACTCTGCAACTGTTAGCAACTTTATTTGAAGATACCTCAAATTTCAAACTGCTTTGATGTCAAGCATTCACCCATTTATGGGCTTTCTTTGAAATTTTCACAAATGTGGGTGATCTGTTAGCACCTTGGTGGCATGGACTGTTTTAGAGACGAAGTGTCCTTAATTTCAAATTTTTGCATGCTCTGTGAAGAATCATAGAATCACAGAATGGTTTGAGTTGGAAGGGACCTTGAAGATCATGAAGTTCCAGCCCCTCTGCCATGGGCAGGGATGCTTTCCACTAGACCAGGCTGCCCAGAGCCCCATTCAGTCTGGCCTTGAACACTTCCAGGAATGGGGCATCTTATCACATCCCTTACTCATCCCTTACTGCAGGGAAATAAATTAGTTTACTAATATAAGATTTGGGGCCAATGATCTGCTGCTGACCACACACAATTTGTGATTTTAAGTGTTCTGTCACATTTTTTGACTTCTGTTCTTGAATGTGCCTAATATTTTACGTACTGCTTTTTGAAGATGCCAGTCTTATGTGGTCACCCATCCTTTAAATCTCAGTGCAGCATGACAGTCAATCAGTTCTCTCATTTCTTTAGCAGGATTTCTTTAATGGAATTCAACCTTGTCATGTTAATACATGTTAAAACTCTTTCCATGTTCTTTTTATAGACTTGTATGAAATTGATAGGGGCTTTCAGAGGGTTGCCCTGGGAGGGGGGTGGCAGTAATTGGCATGACCACCTGTGAATGTGACTTGTGAAAGTGCAGCCCCAGCGACCTCTTGGTCACAGTTGGCTGCTGGGTGTACATTCAGCACCTGTGTGGGCATATTTTTCCAAGCACATTAAATGCACCATAGCAGCATGGTTTCTTTATTAATCTCTCTTCCGTTCCTCTACTTTGAGTTCCCTTTCTTACCTCCTGTAACTTGTTAATCTCTTGTCATGACTTAATTTCTTATTAGAAGAGTGTTTTAAGCCACTTCTGGACATGAATGCTTGCAGATTCAAAAAAAAACCAAAACAAACAAACCCTAAAGCTCCTCTTGTTGTGCACGGAAGGATAGAAGTGAAATGCATCTTCACAGCCTGATGCAGGTTTTCTGATAATTTAGTTCAGGTTTATAGGATTCCTTCAGTGAGGTTCCAGAATACTTCTCAGTCCCTTACTCTGTTATTTGTGACTTTGTGCAACCAGATCTTTTCATAGAATCATGGAGTGATTTGGGTTGGAAAGGACCTTAAAGATTGTCTAGTTCCAAGCCCCCTGCCTTGGAAAGGACAGCCTCCTAAGCCAGGTTGGTCAAAGCCTCGTCCAGCCTGGCCTTGAAAACTTGCACATCATTTCAGCTCAGTTCTCTCACAGCAGCTGTGTGGGTGCTCCTGGGTGTCTGTACATGCACCATACAAGTGTTCAGCCCTGTGCCACTCCAGTGACCTGTGCTTTTACTCTTCTTTGGTATTGGGGGCCTGACACCACTTGTGGTGCAGACCTTTAGGTGTCAGACATATTCCCCTTGCCATGGCAGAATCAAACTAGAAGCCACTGAATACTCACCTTAATGATTCTTGGTAGAAACTGCAGTACTTTGTGGCTTAGGTCCCTCAAAAACATTCTGCATGGGGAACAGGACACTTTGAGGGTGTTGAATCTGAGTTACTGCTTTTGTTCTGTGCTTGGATTCCAGAGTGAGGACTGGAAATTCAGTCTGGTGTGCTTTTAAGAGTCCTCTTGCAGGACTTGCTGAGAGGTAAGGTTTTATGCACCTTGGCTGGCTTGGGAAGCTGGGAAGCAGACAGGATGACCAGGACTGGCAGTGGGGCTATAGGAAGGGAAATAGCAGCAGAGTCACACTTGAAGTGTTAAAATTCACTGAGCCAGTAGGTCAGGAACGAGGGGGTGAGGAGGGCTGGAAAGGGATGGAGTCTAAAGGGCTTGTAGAGAGCTGGTGGTTGTATGAAAGCTGCTTTGGAGAAAGACCTCGTAGAAGGGAGAGCTCTCCCAAAGGGATATAAGGGTTGGAGCTGGGCAAGGAGACTGAGAATGTGAGGAAAAACATATGTTAGAAAAAGGTGAAAGTGTGGAAGAAACAATATTGGCTCGGTGTTAGGTAGGAGGTATATCTTGTGCATAGTGCTGTAACTACAGCATTCTGTAGCATCTGGCACTTCATAAACATGTTGTGTGAACAAGTTTTAGCTGCAGAAGGTTTGAAATGCCAGTTTCCTGGTAACTGTGGAGCTTTAGGCAGCATGCAGACAGAAATTCTGACCCAGAATCCAAACCAGTAAGGCTTAGGAAAATACAACAAGCAAATATATCGGTAGAATAGGGGAAGAAGAATCTTGTGCAATGCTTCTGTCCTTCATTATTGATCTTTGTATCCAGCTTAATTAATAGTCATTAATTGATAGCAAAACCAGAGGTTATATTTTGGAGTATATAGCCATAATTGTAGAATACTTACTGAGCTAACAAGATTAAATCTGAACTATTATAGGACTCTTCTAAGCTTCAGTGATTTTCTTTTGTTTAACTTCCTCCCTGAAACCAGATTACCTCTTGTTCAAAGAGTTTCTTTTCATGCTAAAGCCAGCTTTAGTCAAAGCAATTACCTGAGAGAGCTATTGAAAATAAAACGTTGTACATAACTCATTGATTCATTGGCACCACGTTTTAAAGTAGAAATTATGACTGGCTATAATAAGGGCTGTATTGATAATAACACAAGTAGAAATGCATTGAAAGGAAATATGTCCATTGCATGTACTAAGCCCTAATGGGATAGAAAATAACTAGTAATAATCTTGAAATAATCAATCAGCACTGCTGAATTGTCGCTGAATTCTTTTTCTGGAAATTTTATCAGAGGAGTATAATTATTGTGTTGCACAAAGCTGTCTTGTTTTACCAGTCAGGTGTTCTACACAGTGCCTACCTGGGCAGCAGAACTGTAGGGAGGGAGTGCTTTGGGGTGCAGCTTGTGTGGCACTGCCCCTTCCTGTGTTCCTCTGTGGTTTCTTTCCCAACAAGCCTCTTGATCTGCTGTCCCTCAAAATACTAGTGGTGTCTCTCCAGCTATTGTATTACAGTGACTGAAGGTCAGACTCTAAAATGATTTCTGTAGGTGTAGCTGAGACAGACCAGCTCTGGCAACTGGTGCTGGCTTTACAGAGTACAGTATTAGCTAAGATGAAATCAATAGCAAGATATCTGACCTTTAGAGAAAAAAAAAAAAAAAAGAAAAAAAAACCCCAGCATAGGATAAGATGGTTTGTGCCCAGAGAGTGGGATATTTCTGTGCAAGGGGGACAAAGTCTGGTAACAGCCAGTGCAGCAGCCTTGGCTGAAGGGGGTGTCACAGCTGCCTTCAAAGTGATGCAAGAGCAGCAGGAGCACCCAGCGTGGGAAGGAGCAAACCCAGCCACGGGTCAGAACTAGGGGACAGTCTGCATTCAGACAGGTGTGCCCTTCTGACAAAGCCGCTGGAAGCTGCCCTTTTCCTTTTGTTTTTTGCTGCACAAAATGGCTCTCCTTCTTATAGGGAGAAGGCTAAAAAGTGGTCAAGCAACTGGAAAAGAAGAGGAAGGTACTGTTGCTGTGCTGGTGTGAGCTTGCCGCTACTTCTTCAGTAGTTGAGGAACCTTGGTGGGATCTGTTGCATTATTAACATTTTTTTTTCCTAAAAAATGTCCATAAAATGCTGTCACAAACCTTTGTCCAGCAGAAAAGGGTCTTGAATTATAAAAAATGCTCAAGGAAAAAACAGTTATACAAATTGGGCAGCCCTGTATATTCTGCAAAAGGAAACTGAAGCACTCCTAAAGCAGAAAACAAACATGAGCCTAATGGTAGGTACTTAAATCACAGCTGATTCATCTGTAAAGAGGCTCTTCTGTGGTGTTGGGACTTAGGGTAGGAAGGGAGATATTTACAACAACATTGTACATAGCTCTTTAACCCAGTGGGCTGCCACTTCTAACAGAAAATTTTTCCAACGCATAATGCATAGATAAACACAGAAACAGGCAGGGTAAATAGCTTGTATCTCAAATAAGCCAGAAGAGTAGTACACCTATAGAGAAACTTAACTTAAATGGCTTTCTGTATGCTTGTATCTTCTGAACTTCCATGGTGGCTTCTGATCATATCTTTTTCTGTGCAGATGATTTGTTTCGCAATAATTCAATGTGAAGTTGCTTTTCATTCTGGCAAGTATCATCACTTTTGGGCCTCTCACAAAAGACACTGAGATAGTGGAACATTCCAGAGAAGGACAAAGGAACTGGGGAAGGGGCTGAAGCACAGATCTGATGAGGAGAGGCTGAGGGAGCTGGAGAAAAGGGCTCGGGGAGGACCTTCTTGCCCTCTAAAACTCCCTGACAGGAGGGTGGAGCCAGGTGGTGTTCAGCCTCTTCTCCCAGGTATCAGGTAGCACAATGAGAGGAAACTGCTTCAAGCTGTGCCTGGAGGGAGTTAGATTTGATATTAGGAAAAATTTCCTGCTTAAAAGGATTGTCAGGCACTGAACCAGACTGCCCAGGGAGTCACCATACCTGGAGAGATTTAAAAGACTTGTAGTTGTGATACTCAGGAACATGGTTTAGTGATGAGCACAACAGTGCCAGATTAATGGCTGGATTTGATCTTAGAGGTCTTNTGTTCAGCCTCTTCTCCCAGGTATCAGGTAGCACAATGAGAGGAAACTGCTTCAAGCTGTGCCTGGAGGGAGTTAGATTTGATATTAGGAAAAATTTCCTGCTTAAAAGGATTGTCAGGCACTGAACCAGACTGCCCAGGGAGTCACCATACCTGGAGAGATTTAAAAGACTTGTAGTTGTGATACTCAGGAACATGGTTTAGTGATGAGCACAACAGTGCCAGATTAATGGCTGGATTTGATCTTAGAGGTCTTTTCCAAACTAAACCATTCAATGATCATCCAGGTAATGATTGCAAACCATATGTTGTTGATTCTGATTGCACTTTGGATAGCAGATCATAGATAGTGGAGAGTGTCAGTGATGATTCTGGCTGACCCTGTTCATGTGTCCCCTTCAGTGCCCACTGATATCCCTGACACCTGAGCTATACAGGAAATGTTTTATTTTAACCATCTCAGTAGTCTAGAAGGGTGACTGTGAACTTAAGATTTCCACACTTTTCGGAGTATCTTCAGTCTATTGAAAAGACAAGCAGAACACCCCACACTTTTCACTATTGCTTCTGAATTTTATTTAGTTAAAAGTGAAGAGATTACTTAACATTTGTATGGTATAATAGAATGCTAATGCAAAGAAAATTGGGTTATGACTTTTTATTAAATCTCAAATGACTTGCAGACAGTTCAGATTTATCTAAACCAAACAGACTTCCCTCAGTGTTTTTGTATTACTTAAATAGTACTGAGTTAAGTTAATATTGTCAGCTGTTAGTTTTTCATCAGGAGATACTGAATACACCTCGTCAGGAATAATATACTGTAAGCATCTGAGTGGTGTTTGTCAGTCTATATCTGGAAAGCTTTAATCTCTTAATATCTTGTTTCCTAATTCTGTTGCTTTATCCAGTAACATTTCATAGCTCTGTCCACAGCTGAGAGAGACTTTGATCTCTACTGTGGTAGAAAATTTTGTACTACTTTTTCCACAGATGCAGTTTCTGTTATCTCTTGCTGCTTTCTCTGTTGCTTTTTAAGCTAAAAATTTTCAAGCATACAAATTTCAAGGTGTCTACGTGAATTTTGAGAATGCTGCCACCTCATTCAAGGTGCTCTTTGTTGCTTTCATGATTTTTCACTGTAATAACCCATTACCTTGTTCTTGTGGCCTTTTTTGTTTTGTCTTCATATTTTAGTTTTGATCATGATTGTACTGAAGGAAACAGTACACAATCTGTAGGATTACTGGTTTTAATAATCCCATATATTTTAGGTAAATTTTTGTTTGCCATAGTGTCTACTTTCAGAGTTATTTTTGGGTGTTTGAGGGGATTCTGTGGAATTGTAGCCATTTTGAAAATGGTATTTTCCAACAGATGTATCATCCCTGAGATTCTTGAATATGATTTCATGAGAGAAGGATGGGATTTTTAGCTTTCAAGGCTTGAGAAACTTCCTATCACAGTCTTTTGGTGCTTTCCCTCTTCCATGTTTTTGAGTGGAAATATTCAGAACAAGAGGGAATCATGCATTAAACAGCTTTTATCTTAATAGAGGGCAAAAAGGTTGGTGCACATGTGCTGTGTTGTGATTCTTCCACGTTTCCAAAAAAGACTGTAATTCCTTGAAAAAATACATACTGTTCTCAAATTTAAGATTACAGAGACAAGCTGCAAAAGTGCAGTGGGCATGAGCATGCTCTTCTGTGATTGTTGGTGTTTGTGATGGCCATCACCAGTGCTGCAAAACACGTGTGGATCAGTGCTGGCTGGCAGTTTCCACAGGGATTCCAGCGATGATGTCAGGTCGTGGAAGAAAACACTCTATGCAATTTGGGTTCAGGCATCTGTATTTCAGATTTTCCCTGATGCCTGTATGAAACAAAAATACAGCAAGTAGCCATCCATCTCTGAGATGTCTAACACAGACTTGAAAAACAATTGTGAAAAGGATGTGCTGGTATCTGGCTCCCCACCCTCCTTCCAGGGGAACAGGGAGAGGCACTTCTTGTCCAAATTAAGAGATGCAACGACTTCCTGTACGTCTGCCACTGTATAGATTCATCTGCACTAGCCTTCTGTAGGCAAGCAGAAGATTTTCTTTCTTGTTTCAGAAAACATCTTAGCTCTTTGAATCTCCTTTGTTACAGGTCTTAATCTCAGTTGTGTTAAGCTGGGAGTGCTTAAAAAGACCTTTGTTTTGTTTCCAGCTAATATGTTAAACTAAGTATTTTTTTGGTGGTAGATTTTTTTGCTGAAATCTCATAGCTGTGCTGAACTCACTTCTTGAAAAGGACAAAAATTATGGGAGACTACATTTGATTTGCTCTTACATTGCAGAACTGTAATGTTTTCTGAGCTATGATGCAAATAAATTGGGTTTTTATGTCTTGAAAAAAAATCGCTGTTTATCCCAACTATTTTTAGTAGCCAAAGATTATTATCCACTTGGCATTCAAAAGGATAAATATATTTGCATTATAAACTGTTGTTGGCTCTAAAGTTATAAAATCCTTTGGCGATATGACCAGTGTATCAGACTAAACTGTTTCCGGGTGTGCAAACAGATCCATCTTTCATCAGTTTCAGCTGCTGTGAAGTTACTTCTGCCTTGGGTTTTGTGCCTTTTGCACCCAGCTCTGTGGCTTTGGGTTGTTCCAGGATATGTTACACCATCAGAAGGGACAGAAGAGCTTTTCACACTGTTGAATTCAGACATCTGGCATTTGCCATTTCTGTTACTCTTCCTTTATACCATCTATACCTGTTTCACTGACGAGTGCATTGTGTTTGCAAACCCATTGGTTTCTCTGAGTTTGAACACATTTCCTTTTAGACAAAATGTGCATATGTAATAAGCTGATGTTGGCTGCTGGGTTCTACAAGATCAGCTTTTAATATTGTCCTTTTTTACAGTAGCCTGCGCATGGCAGATAACTCTGAAATCTTGTTTTCTCAACCTGCTTTGTTTCATTGTACTTCCACTGCAGTGATATTTATGGCTGCATTAGGGAGAAAAGACTTGTCCTCCCCAGAATGACTGATAAACAGCTGTTTTGTAAATGCCTATAGCTGATGAACCATATTCTAATGTTTTTTAGCCTCTAGGCAGGTATCGATTTGAATGTGAATTCATTATTCTAGCTGCACTAGAGTTAAAAATAGCTTGTGTTAGTGAGCCTAATTCTTGGGCATTTAGTCACAGCTTTCAATGCGTGAGACTTCTTTTTTTAAAATCTGTTTGTCATAAGAATACAGTTATCTTTAGATGTTCTTCATAAGGGAATAGAGGCTTCCTAGTCCATAACATTTAAGTGCTTCAGCCACTCGGAATGAGGATTTTTCCTTTTTTACTTTTTCTTTTTTTTGCCTGTTAGAAGAAATGGGTGTCTGTATAAACTCGTTTCCCATTTCAGTTGCAGATCGTCTGGGCTGTGACCCTCGCACACGTTTCCAGGTCCCACCAAACACCAAGCAGTGGATTGCTTTGCTACAGAGAGGAAACTGTACATTTAAAGAGAAAATACTGCGAGCAGCTTCACATAATGCCACAGCTGTGGTCATTTACAACAATGTATCCAGTGAAGAACCTGTCACGATGACTCATCAAGGTAAATAAAATGTTATCTCCTTCACTGTAATGCTTTTGCCATATAAACTCTTGCCAAAGAGCCCTTGGCCTTGGACAGAGGGTATTGGAAGTAGCCCATTCCCTAATGATATTTGCACATATGCAATATAGTGAAATAAGCCAGTAATTCTGGAAAGTTATTTTCCTTTAGCATACATTTATCCAGTGAGGAACACTTTCCTCTGCAGTGGGGATGTGGGTGTGTTGGAGTGAGGAAATGCCTGTAAGATCTGAAGAGTAATCTTTCAAACCTTTCTGTAGAAGAGAAGCTAATATACACATATAATGGAAGATCTGGAATTTTACATAGCATCTGAACCTGGAGAATTCTGTAGCAGCATGTCTTCAACTTACTGTTCTGGTGGGGACTTTCAAATGTTAGCAGCTGTATTTTGGGATCTGAGCTTGCATGCTTTTTTAATGACAGCTGACAGAGAGTTCTCTTTCTACAATGAAAGTCTGAGTGCCCTGCAGGAATCACCAAAACAGTGATTTGGAGGGCAGTTGCCTCTGTAAATTGTCTAGAATAATGCTGGAAGTCTGTTTTTCTAGAGAATTCTCTTTTTATACAGCTGCCTATGTGTAAAGTTTTATTGTTCTTGGTGACATACTTTTGTTGCTGGAAGCCTCATATGTAAACATTTTCCTTGGTTAAAAATTATTTTTGCAATTCTGATAACTACCCTTTTCATTTTCCAGAAGGTTTTCTCATTTTGGAACTGTTTAGCTTAATTAGAAAAGGCATCTCTCTGTATTTGGTGATGGTACTGCTGACTGGCTTTTTTTTTTAAGAATACTTTCAGTCTCTTTTAGCATAGGGGGTTGCTTGGAAACTAGAATTTCTTAATTATTGCTCTGCATATTGTCACACAATTAGAATTTAATTCCTTTGCTAAAGAAATGCTATGGTTGTTTCTTTTTTAAACAAGGAAAACGTTAGAGGGGTTTGACCTTCCCAACTCTCTATACCACCAGAATTTTGCAGGGGGATTTTGACTTCTGTGTAGCAATTCAAAGCCTGTTGACAATTGATTTTTATCTCAGGTACCTTCCTTAGACATTTTTATAAGGAATCTGCAGGCAAAAAGTCCCATATTCTACTTGAACATTTTTTACCACCTTCCCTTTTTCTTTTTATATCCCTTCTTTCTCTCTCTATAGTTGTAGTGCCCTCTTAAACCTTCAGCTCTGGACTCTTTGAACTACTTATAAGAGTATTTATATAAATATGGTTTATTTAGCAATTATTGTAGTTTTCCTGTGGTCTGGAATATCTCAGTGTGTCAAGAGAAAAAGCTACTACTACTAATACAGCTTTAGCATTGTTGGCTCTATTACATGTTAAATCATATAATGGATTTGATTATAACTTTAATACCTTCTTTCTCATAATGCTGTTAGATTTGGCAGTTGCTTTACAGCAGTAAGATGGGGTCTGTCTTTTATTAGGAAATCCTTGTTAACTCCCTCTTTCAGCTCAGAAGAACAGTGTGTTGCCTTTGAAACTTTGTGAATAGGCCCAGTAGTTCTGGTTGGTTGAAATACCATCTAAGATGTAAAATTTGAGAACTGCTGTGGGTTAAGAGTGTCTTGTGAGGTAGCCAGGCAGCTGTTTGGGTAGTTGATATTTGGTTAAAAAACTAATACTGTCTTCAGCATGTTGAGTACCAAATATTTACTCTTACTTATGGTAAGCTTTAAAAAATTGCAGTTACTGGTGATGATGCATATTTTAGCTTTGTGTATTTGAAATATTGGGTTTTTAGGTGCGTGTGCTCAGTATACTCTGGAATCTACCCTGCTTTGGGCTGAAGGCTCTATCTCAAAATTAATGTTGGACTTGAAGTGTGCAAACTACGTGACAGGCTACAAGTAATTTTCTAGAACTGAAGAACTGTAATGAAGAGAAATGTTGCTCCACAGCTTTTGTTTTGATTGTGTTATGGACATGTGAGGGATTTCCTCAGCAATCACTTTGCAGAGCTTCCTGCAAATAACTTCCTGGTGGGCTGATGGAGGAACTGTCATTGTGTGTAACTGAGATGTAGACTCATCCTTTGGTGTTGGCCTCAGCACAGGGAGGGTTTGGAATCCCTTCTTGAGAGTTATTCTGGGTGGGAGACAGATTCTGAACCTGTGCTTACAGGATGAGTCTTTTCTAACACTGTGTGTAAAGCAGACTTGCACACATTCAAGTCATTCCCTGGTTTCCTTTTTCTGCCTTTTCAACTATAGCACTGCTTGTGTGCTTTTTAGGTGGTGAACAACCACGTCATCTCAGGGGTCTCTTCC
This sequence comes from Phainopepla nitens, assembly GCA_013400175.1. NCBI lineage: Eukaryota > Metazoa > Chordata > Aves > Passeriformes > Bombycillidae > Phainopepla > Phainopepla nitens. The sequence continues at coordinate 50,027 of VXBQ01003820.1, forward strand.
AACCTAATTGATTCTCTGTGATCTGCTGATTAGATATTCCAGTGCACTACATCACTTCCCTTTAGTATATTCTGTCCCTAAAGGTTGGGAGGAGCTGACCCTGTGTATTTCAGAGCTGTTCTGCTCTGATTAAGTTAATGTGTTGGAGTTGATAGTGTGTGAGGATGGAGGTGAGCCACCAAGTTGGTGTTAGCTCCATATGATGTCTATTGCTGTGCAGTATTCCTCTTTTCTTTAAAAATGCAGTCTTCACAAAACAATTTTGCAGCTGTGCTATGATGACCAAGTTAATGATTCTATATTTTCTTTCCATAGACCAAGGAGACAGTAGACCTTGTGTTATATTATATTACTGTAACATAATCTTTGTACTGCTGCTTATCAAGCCTTAGAAATAGTCTGTCTTCCTGGTGGAGCAGAGAGGAAAGCAGCAACTGCTTATAATGCACACTCTGAACTGCCAGCTTTCCTGCTTGGATATTTGCATGAATTCCAATCACCCTCTTAGACGGTGTCTGTGGTAAAAATAAATAACACATTACACAGATTTATGTATGTTGCCCACCTGCAGAGAGGTGATTCCCTGTAAAAAGCGCTTAGGAAGCACTTTTCACCTGTAGGATTAATATTTTATCCAAGCTATTTTATGCTTGAATACACATTTGAAAATTTTATTCTTATGGAAATTTGTTCGTACTCAAAATATTACTTAGCAGAAGGGCAATTCCTTCTGGTGGCTGGATAACAACTGTCAGTCTGGAATCAGTCTATCATCACTGTGTCAAATGAACAGTTTCTGCTGCTAGTAGCAGAATTTGCTTTCTCTTCTGTCATAGTCCACTAAGTCTCTGCCCCTTCATTTTCACCTTTGAGTTTTAAAGTAGGTGATGACCTTCAGGAATTGGTCAGCTTTTTTTTTTAATATCTGTACTTTTGTTGGTGTTACTTGCAACATTATTTTCTTTGTGCATATCCTTGTATATGTCAGTGTATATTATTTTGCACAATCCTGTAGATGTCTTCTATAAACCTAAGCAAAAGACACCTTTGCCAGCATAGGTTATGTTAGACTATGATGTCACTGGCAGGAAGGCATTTTTATGAGTGGTTTTGCTTGCTGCTTCTGTTAAAACAAAACTGATACTGTCTAATGTAAAAAAGAGCCTGTGTGGTGGAGAAAATATGTAGTAGCTGTCTCCTTTAAAAGCAGTTATGGGAAGAGGAGAAAAATTAAGGTTAAATAACATTTTATTTCCTTTTTTGTTTATGGTGGACACAATCCTGTTAAGTACAAAATAGTTAAACTCGGGGAGGTTGGAACTGGGTAATTTTTAAGGTCCCTTCCAAACCATTCTATGATTTTATGATACTGAATTTCTCTCTTAAAATCGAGACTTTTATTTGTATTTATAGAAAGGAATGTATGCCAAACAAACCTCTAAAGTTCAAATTTCATACTTAGAATTTATGGAAAAAAATATAGACAGAAAAAGAAAAACACATATAGAAGACAGGGTCAAAATGAAGCTGCTGGATTCCAGTAACTATGGTTTATCAGCACCTAAGAAATTTCCAGAAGTATATAAACTACTTCTAGTATAACAATGTTTTCAGAAGGTTTGCCTTACACAGGGAAATCTTTTAAGGTCTTTTGGACCAAGATGCAGACATGTCATCAAGATGAGTCTTCATTGCTCTTCTAAAGAAACAACTCATTAATTTCCTGGAGGCAGGTGTTTCTGTTCCCTGATGTGCACGGGTGGCGTTCCCCTGCCATGGCTCTCTGTGCAGGGACTGTCCACCATGGGCTCCCAAGAGCAGCTTCCTTCCAAGGGAAGGATTTTTCATGGCCCTCTGTTCGCTTAAAAAGCACCCTAGCGTGGGAAGCAAGGGCTGTACTCGCTTTGAACTGTGCTAAATCTGCCTGTATGTTCTGTGGATTGTTTTAGGTCAGTGGGTCAGAGGCAGGAGGGACAGGAAGCAATTTGGAGTTGTTGCCCTCTAATGGCTATTCCACGTTCGTGCCCTCGTTCAGAGTGGGTACAATTGACTGCATGGTCCGAGTGCCACTGTCCTCTGTTGTGGCACTGATCCCTGAGCACCTCATCTCCTAACTCTGCTGCTTGCCTTTTCCTCACAAATGTCTCTTTATGTAACTCTCAGCTGAACTGATGCAGGAAAGCTCTGGCAGGGTGCACTGCAGATTATTTTGCACAAATGTGTGCTGGTGAATGTTTTAGCTCTACACCAAATCCACTGCAAAACTGGATTACTGAGACCTACTTTTAATCCACAGGTCAAAACTAATTTTATTGTATATTACAATGTTGTTATTAAAATGTATTATTATTAATTTATCTTAGAATATTAGTGAAAAGGAAAGAGCTGAGTCATTAAAGCTGAAGCTTTATAAAAGGCAAAGTAATTAATAGTCTAAGCATAGTTTACATATATTTGATCATTTTTTGCTTATGTTTGCTAATTGAAAATATGGAGGACGGGTGTCAAAAGCTCTATTGTTGATCCTGTGTCCCACTACATTCCTTGGAGGTGTATCAATCAGGAAAATGTGTCACACAGTAGATGGAGGTATCTGACGCTTAGAGACGTGGAGAGGAGTGTTTGGTGTGCTGATTCTGAACCATAAGGCAGCATTTGTCTCTTCAAGGCAATCCAGGGAAACCCCTTTACAGAGCCATCATAGCCTTGGTGCCTTGCAGAACTCCTTACCAGTGTTTCTGTGTCATACATGCCTCACCCACAACTGAAATAACAGCAGTCAGGCTCATTTTAACTCAGCCAGCTGAAAGGGTAATTAGTTCTGTGCCTGTGAAAAGGCCCATGGGACTGTTAGTGACTGTAAGTAATTACATTCTTCTTCTTATCCAAAGTCTGAATTCCAGCAGCAGAGTAATTCCCTATATCTATGGACTCAGTAGAACCAAATTTATGATACTAATCTGTGAATATGCTATTTATAAATCTCTCAAAGTATTTTGTAGTGTCCTTGGCTAAGGCTGTCTTGCCATTTCTTTTTGGTGTTTTGCTGAATTTGTTTGGAATGACTGTCCATGTCCAGATTGATAGATCTGTACAGAAGTCTATAGAAGAAAATACGTGAGTGTGACAAATTGACCTTCTTTGAAATTCCTGGGTTTTCTAGCTGCACCATCCAGTAGTGGGTACACAAACTGCTATCCAGAAATGTCAAAATGTAAGCCACCTGCTCGCACCTGGTCATACTACGGAATGCAGGAGACAATTATCAAAATCCAAGTGTGGCTTACATTGGTGAGTGGATCAGTGAGGTCTACACTTCATTAATATTACTGATGAATCAAAATGTAACACTGTAACAGGTTTTGGACATTGTTCAGAAGTATAGAAAGTGAAGAAAGTTGTTTTCAAATTAGCAAAATATCTTCTGAAGATAGGCAGATATAAATATTTCAGAAATATGTGAAAGTGTGACACAATTCCTTTCAGTGGTGTGTAGTGTATTAGAGTTTCACCATTTCCCTAGTCAAAACTTAATGTGATCCTTCAGCATTCTGTTAATCTGCATTTGTTGAAGGTTTGAATATAAAGTTTGTTCTACTTGGTTAGCATACTAATACCTTAACAATACAAGTGTTTATTCCATAAAAGAGACTGCAGATCAGTTTACTTGCCATAGACAGGGTTAAATGCCACGTAAAAATGTGAGTAAAAAAAAAATCCATGCACAGATAGTGGAAATGGGATGATCAAGTGATACGTTTCTTTGTGCCAAAGCTTTTTTTATTCTTCCGGTATTATTTAGGTGGAATGTCCATTTCCTCTAAAAAAGATAAAACTGTAGTGCAAGCAGATGCGAAGAAGCATTGCTAAAAGAGGAAAGAGTGTGAAATGTCTGTAAAGTCATTGCAACATCTATCTACTTTTCCTGTGTCTAGGCTTGGCTTTTCCTACTGTAAAGAACCCAAAAGGTCACATGCACAAAAAATCTGTATATAAATGTAATTCCCAGAAGATAAAAGTGCTTCCACAGAAAAGGAATATGTGATATAAGAGGAATTATCAAGGTGATTCAAAGGAGGGGAGCACAAGAAACCCCAAGCCCCTGAACCCAATGTCCCTGCTGTTTTAGGGGAACTCTGCTGCAGTTCAAATTGCAGGGATTTATAAAGTCTTTCCTGTTCTTGGCCCGGCCATGGGTCTGTCCTCCTGCTGCCCATCAGAAACATTGGGGTAGCATGCTTAAAGATTGAGCAGACTCAGGAACTTGAGGGACTCCAACAATGAGGAGGTGGGTGCATCTTGTAGCTTAATAGAGGATCTTAATTTTTCTAGCAGTATTTAGTGTCTTATGACTTGGGATGGAAGATGGAGAGGAGCTCCTTGCGTGAGGTGGGTGAAGAGGAAATGATCTGCAGAGAAGCCCAAGCCCAGCACCTCTTGTGTACATGCTGGTGATGTGTTGTATCTTTGAGAGGCTGTGAGTTGGTTTTCTGGAGGGTGTTGGAGAGAGAGAGCTTGACCTTGACAAGATGAGGAAATCCAGGGGCGTAGCTGCCCAGCTCACGTGTACTGGCAGGATCTGGACTTGTGAATGAATCAGGATGTGGCTGTGACTACCTGTTTTGATTTTATGCAAATTTCTCCTTAAGAAATGTTTTCCTGAGTGTCAGAATAGAGCAACTGGGTTATGAAATAATGTGTCAGCAGTTGTCATCTAAATACAGCCCAACCGTTTTCTCAACTGATTTTGCTATTTGGCTCTCCTTTTAGGAACTCTTGGTCAGAGTAGATTATAAAGCTGATCAAAAATACAGCAAAGACATTATACTGAGGCATTGTTTCTTGTTTAATGAAGGAGGATGGGCTTATTTATCACTTAAGAATTTAATGTGCTACAGGGTAGCACAACAAGAATCTGATTAAGCTTTAATATTTGTTTTGAATTTAACTGTGTCCCACCCATCTTTGAAAAGCTGCTCTTGCTGTTTCTGGTTTTCTAATCATATGCCTCAATCAATGCCTGCTTTTCTTAAAGGAGCACGACTTTCTGATGGTCCATCATGTCTGCAGTACAGCAGTGCCTGGCACATTGCAGAACACTGAAGTGTGTGTAATCATGTTTAGTGGGCACAGAGCAGGACTCTCTCTTTACCTGACAGAGTGAAATCTGTTGAAGTTCTTTTTGCTACAAAGAACAGTCCTTCAGACTCACATTGACAGTATTTCATAGAAGCCTTTTCCTCACTGAACTTGAAATACCTATTTCTTTGTCCTCTTGAGTAGAGAGAGTTCAAGTTTTAATTTCAGAAGCTTTTTATTTAGGTTGTTTTGCATAGGTTTGTGCAGCAAAGAGACTTGTGATTTCTGAAAATACCTGCTCAGTGTTTTGGGATAGAATGTTGTCCCACTGGTTGTATTTGACTGAGGCACCCTGTGAAAGCCTGACTTTTGGGTAGTAGTTTCATATGCTGCTGCCCTTTACGATTTTTCTCATGGTAATTTTGTAAAATCTGTTCTGGTGTCTGACACAGTGTAAAATAGGCATCCTAAACTAAATGTTTACATATAGGCAAGAATTCAACATTTTCAATGTTATTAAGGCAACAGGAAGACAAATGTTTTAAAGTGCTACCAGGCTCATTTTAAAATTAATGTATATTCTTGGCATTGAGTTCTTGTCTTGTTTAGAATGCAATAACTGTCAAATATTATTTTTCTGTTTTCGGGAGTATTTGATTTGGGACATCTCAAACAACATATTCGACTCTTGAGATTGCTTGTGTGTTGACAGCTTGGATGTGCTGTTGTTTACTTTCTGATTAGATCAAAATAAAAATATGTGGAGCTAGACCGGTTTTAATGACTCTGATGATATGCCAAGACTCGTCCTCTTGGTGTCTGCTTTCCCATAAACCTGTTCAGAATGTAAGAGTTATTCTTCACAACCAGTTTCCTTGTTTTGCATCAGACGAAGATGTTAAGGTACCTGATAAATGTGTGAGTTTCCCCACTGTTGTGCCATGAAATTTTTATTTTAAAACAGTTCTCCCCAAACCTACTTTTTCTAGCAGCACAGCTTTGCCTACAGGTCGGTGTGCCTTTCCCTTATCCTTTACCTCACGAGTTCCATGGATTATATCTCTGTGGCTGAATCCCTTCCCTTGTAGAGGTAATCCTTGCTTCCACCTCTGCTCTCATGCAACTCAGATGTCTTCTGGTGTGTTCACAGAACTCACAATTGATCTCTCAAAATTTTATGTGCAGCCACAGCTTTCATTGGTGCTTTCCTGCTGTCTTTGTCATTTTCTGGGCTCTCAAATTCTGTTGCAGTGGTTTCACTGTTAGTTGATGTTATTCCAAGAAATCTGTTGCTCACATCCCTTTCCTGGGTACTGAATAGTAGGTGTTGCTGTCTTTTTATTTCTGATATAATGCATTCAGAAATGCTTAGCACACAGCTACAGGATTTTAATAGAAGAATAGGGAAGTCTGGTTTTTGAGGATGGGCAGTTTAATTTCCAATTACATTATCATGATGATGATCCTATTGCTGCACTAAGAAGGACAGTGGCATTTCACTATCTGAATCCAGCTTTCAAGTGACTGTCTGGGCCAGTCTTTATCAGGAAATGGGAAATTTGTATTTTCAAAGGAAGTACTCTGAAATTTTCACCAGCAGAATTATTCAGGTAAATGTGCTATGTTTAGGTTTTTCAGAAAGAAGTGATGAAAGGACTCAGTTGCAGTTAAATTTTCTCTACTATTTAAAGAGAGGCCAGTATTCTTACACAAGCATGAGATGAGTGTGCTCTGTGCTTCATGCTGTGTCTGCAGCATCAGCAGCCACTATCAGAGACTTATTGCAAGGACTTTGGCTTAAAATATCAGCCATTAGCAAATCACTGACCTTTGTTATGAGTATCTGACTTAATTCTCAGCTTTCTGCAAACCTTGTTGCATCAAATCACTGTAGTTCAGTGCCTCTTACAGGTGGTCTGACACTTTCCACACTGGAGGTGGGATGTAAGGTTTTGCCCTCTCCATCTGCAGGAAGGTGGTGGAAGCACTGCAGCCTGAGTGGCAGCTGCATTTTGCCAGGCTGCCATTCCCTGCAACCTCCAGTGGATGCTGGGTGGATTGAAGGTGTCTGAGGTCTGATCTTTGAACCACGCCTGTCTTCAGCTTCAGCCTGGTATCATGGACATAATTATGCATATTTTAAGCTTCAGATAAACATTTGGTAGTCAAGAATCAACAACAGCAAAGACAAAAAAAAAAACCAACTTCCAAAAAAGTCCCAACAAAAGCACCACAAATATTTGCCTGTGATGACACTTGTAACATTTCTTGGAGATGAGTTTTTATTGACTCTGAGCATGCTCTTGTGGAATTGCTAGGAGATGTGAATAGGTCAGTGAGAGAGCAAAGCAGTTTCCTTATGAGCTCTACAGGAAACTTCTGGATGTTGCTGTTTTTCCTTTAGTCCTGTTTTTACTGTCTTCTCAGCTTTTAAGTTCCTCTGTCTTCTGCTCTCACAATGTAACATTACACAGATTTAATGATTAGTCACAACCTCATCTCTTTTCATGCACAGAGTTGTATAACTATCCTAATTAAACATGCACATGGTAAAATTGCAAGCTAGGAAGAGCTGCCTGGGCTTGGATGATAGCAATTAAATGATTTATGTTTACAGGCATCAATATTTATCTTATGCCTACCGTCTGTCCTAGCTTGTCATCTGTGGTTCCATGTGCAGTTCATTGGCTTTAGTAAGCAATCCAGATTCTTTTCTCTGGACACTGTGTTCTTGGCTGAGGAGAATATTGCTTTTCGTAAGATTATGGAGTAAGACCATATTCTGAGTTTCACAAACACTCTTAGTCTTTCTGTCTTCACCTGAGGATTTTTTTCTGCTAAAGTTTCAGAAATACAAGGTTTCAAGGTGCTTAAAATAAATGAGTCACTGTCTCCTCCTGCCCCCAATTGTTCTCAAACAGGGAGTTCTTGCTAAAATTATTTAGGGTGATGCCCCTGACAAAAATACGGATGACCCAAGTCCCAGTTTCCACTGAGCTTCAGTATGTTAAACAGACACAATTTATTTTTCTTTTCTGCAGTTCTCCTTGGCTCTGGCAGGGTCAGAAGCAGCAGTAGCACTTTGACTGTTCCCAGTTGAGTCATTTGGCATGCAAATCACTTTGCAGTGATGCCAGAGGTTCCCATTGTGCTGGGCTTTATACAAAACGCGTGACAGATTGTCAGCTTTGTCACATTCCCTGGGCAGCAGGGAATAGGTAGAGGCTTCAGCTTTGGATTCAGATAGAACTGGACTGGTATCAGAAGATCTTTGTCATCTTTGCTTTGCAGATAACTATAAACCATGTTAGAATATTACATTTTGTGCTTCAGCTTGATATTTTGCTACTAACATAATTTCTCAGTGCAAATAAATTCCTACTGGGGAAGCTTAGCAGAACATGTGCTTTGGGGAATATAGTCTCTCTGTACCCTTCCCTGCTTTTCTTCTCTGTCTGAACTAGATAGGAAGAGCAGAAGTGAAGTCTGGGGAAAATATCAAGCAATATAAATTATCTGCTCTTGATTGATCTTTCTGTGAGCTGCAGGGATTTGGGGTTGCAGGAGCATGTGCTGCATCTGCATTCAGGATTTTGCAGGAAGGGTGTCTCTTATACTGTAAAAATGTGCTGCAAGTCTGGGCAGGAACTATCTCCCCAACTGGACAAATAGGAATCTGGGTAGATTTCTATGAAAATAAAGCTGGTGATGGACTTTTACTCTGAGATTTGCTGTCTATTAAGTAGCTTGGTTGTTTTTGCATGAAAACAAACTTGGTACTGAAGTGTCTCTTGAGAGCTGGATTAAAGTTGATCTTGTGTGAATCTCTGCTATACTAGAGATTAAATTGTGTTGAGTTTTCATTGCTTTTCAAAGCTTTTGAATTACTGTGGCAGTGTTTCAAAAATATTCAGAAGGAAGCACTGAACTTTCTTTTCCTGTTCAGTCGCATGTTAGCAGGACAAGACCTGAATGACTTTGCCATTTCAATTTTAAATAAAGAAAAGTTTTAATTTCTTGAGGAGAGCAATTTGAGGGCTGTGGAATGGTTGCTCTTTTTTTTTCAGTTATTGTGCAAATTTTAATTTCTGATATGGTCAGTTTTGATTCTTTGGAGTAGTTCCGTCAGCACAATCCACATCACCAAGGTTGATGAACTTAACAGGAAAACTGATGATATTGACTATAAATGTTACTATGTAGCATGGTGAATTCAGAGAGTAACAAGAGAACATTTAAGGCTGTTACACAACTTTATTAACCCATTTTGGAAAATTATGTAGCTGTCACCCTGAGTTATTGTGCCCAGGGTTTCAAAGATGCTGCTCTCTTGGCTCTTCAACATCATTTTGTGGGTACAGTAGCTTCTTAAGAATGAGATTTTGATTAAAAGACTTTGAACAAATGCCTTGTGTTAAAATAGGACCTTATGTCTCTACTGTCACACTAGGTTCTCTGTAGCTTAAATCCACTCTAAATCCAGAATCTTGGTGCTGAAGTCGTTTGCCTTATACAGTTCCTCTCTGAGGGAATGTGAATTGGAGCAAGCAGATGGAACAAGCAGATGAACAGACTTTGCAAGCATTTTGAAAATAGGTCTTGAAAGGATTTTTAGTATAGGAAGCAAATAAGTCTGGATGAATAAGCATGAAACTTCACAAGGGTTTTTTTTAATTTCTGGCTTTGGTTTTTCTAAAACTTTTCTTTCTTTGAACTTAGAATTACCCTGTGTTCAAGATCTTCTTTTTTTAATGGGGTCTTTGCTTTAAAACATAGGTGCTCTCTCTGTTCTATAGGTGATTTTGTTCTTTTTCAGCAAGGCTTATGGTTTTCCTATGATCCCTGTACCAATAATTTTCCCTTTGGGACAGGAAGTAGTCTAGAGGCAAGACACTGTGAAAACAGATGGGCTACACATTGAAAATGAAGCTGATGAGGCTGACAGCCTCTTTCTGATCCTGTCAAGCGTGTCTTTGTATGGGTGATAAAATCAGCAAGTCAAACTTCTGCCAAGTTCTTTCAATTCTCTTTTACTTTGCAGCCACATAACCACACAGGAGAACTTGCATAACTCTCCTCAGCAACATCCACAGCACTGCCTATGCTCGGCGCTCGAGCAATATTCTCATATTCTCACTCATCTCCTAAATGTTTTTCTGAGAGTTGCCTGTTAAGGTATTCACGGCTTCAGATCTGGAACAAATGTACTTTTGAAAGCTAGTTCAGACTGCACACAGTAATTACAAGGTGGGAAGTACTGTGTAACTAGCAGTAGAGATCTGTTACTGTGTGTGAAGCTGCAGAGAGTTAGGGCTAATGCCCTAATTTGAAAATCTGGGTTTGAAGGACAAGGCATGAGTAGAGTGCCCAGTAGCATGTTCCATGTGCCATAGATGGCTTAGATTAAAAGCTCCTGAGTTGTCAAATGGCTTTGTATTTGGAAAATCTTGTGAGCAGCATGCCGTGTTAATTTTTAATATTAAACTTTTTTCCCTTTTTATAGGAACTGGAGACATTGTTGCTGTCATGATTACAGAATCAAAGGTTAAGGAGATCCTGAATTACTTGGAAAAGAATATCTCTGTCCTGATGGCCATAGCAGTGGGATCCCGTGTTCCTCCGAAGAACTTCAGTCGGGGCTCTCTAGTCTTTGTGTCAATATCATTCATTGTTTTGATGATCATTTCTTCAGCATGGTTAATATTTTACTTCATCCAGAAGATCAGGTACACAAGTGCACGTGACAGAAATCAGGTAAGGGGTCTGTTCTCTTAAGTTATGGAGATAATATTTCTGTATACAATAATCAGTACAGAAATAAGGATTGCCCATCAAACTTGTGTTCAGAAACTCTTTGTTCCAAGGCAGAGCATGTTGCCAGACAAGGATTTTTATATAGCAGAGTGTTTTCATCCTGAGCAGCTCTGATATAGATCCTGTTACATGACAGGAGAGAATAGAATTGAAGCAAAGTACTTGAGTTTTGGTTTGTGTAAGTCCAGAAGTAAGATGGATTCTGTGTTGGCTGAGTAATACATACTTGGATGTTGGGAATGAGCAGGAAAGTTAAATTGTGAATCAGCTTGTGTAGTGTAGGGGAACACTGTGCTCAGTGTTCCCCTACACTCTCTCCATGCTCTTAAGGATACATTCTGTAATAGTTAAGGTAATTCAGAAATTGTACAAAAGTATTCCCAAACCATAATCTGTCATGAGTGTTAGGGTAAGAAAACTGAAGTGTAGACCTGTTTAGTGGTCTGTTAACTTTCAACTCTATTCAAGATCACTCTTGGTAAGGAGTGCCTAATTCTCCTGGTCATATATTTTAAATAAAATTTTGTCCAATATGCCTTCCTTACATTCTCTTTCAACTCTTAATTTGTTTAAGAACTGAGTTATGTATGGCCATACTCAGAGATCTAGACTAAATCAAGTTGTCAACTCAAACACAGATAAACTTTAGAAGTAAATGTTTTACTAATGTGGACTTAATGACCCTCCGTAGTGTGCCTTATTGAGGAGGGTCAGTAAATCTCAGGAAATCTACAGTGCCCTCTTTGCCCTGTCTCTCTGTCAAGGCTAACTTAGAAACCTCCTGACCTCTAGTGACTGTCCCTGCTTTCCCCCAAATCACACCTGATACACAGCAGCTGACTGGGGGCCAGTTCTTTGGTGTTCTGTCAGACCTAAAACAAATTCAAACTTACAAAGCCGTGGATGTGGCACAGGATTTCCTTTTCAGTTACTATAAATAGTGTCTGATGCTGCAGATCCCTTGGGCATCCTGTAGATTTTCCTAAGGATGTCACTCTTAAATGACCACATTGTAGCTGGTACTTAGTGTGGTCCCTTGGGATGGTGAAAGTTTAAATATAACTGTAACTTAATGAATGTCTGTGGAATACTAAATTGTGCCTTCTCTATCCCCTACATGGCTCTAGGCTCCTTCCAAATGCCCATGTTTCAAAACAGTTGCTCCATAGGGAAAGGGCTCTTATGACCTTTTTTCTTTCTTTAGATTTTTACAAAGGTCAGGAGAAACTTGATGAAAATTTTATGTGGTTTAAAAAGCTGAGCTTATTAAACTTTAATAAGAAGGTGGCGACAGCTACAGCTTATTTTTAAAGAGCTTTGAGAGCTTTCACAAAGACTGTAATGTTAGTGATGAAATAACTGGTTTAGGTTATGATCTTGTTTTTTAAGTTATGACAAGGCACAAGTTTTTCTGTTTTTTAAATCAAAGCCGTCAAAAACTTGCCGTCTTTTGTAGATAACTCAAGTAGATATTGGTATTTCACGTCATTATTCTTGCATGCTTCCACCAGAGGTGTGAAACTCTTTTGCATGTGAAAGTGACCTTTTCCATCCGACAGTTGTGGGTTTTAAAGGCAAGCATATGCTGTGTGCCTGTGCCATAACTTAGCAAAATAGCAAATCCTGGGCATTTCCAGTGTTAGCATTAAAGAGTATTTGTTAAAATTAGAAAATGGAAGAAGTTGACCTCTTAAACGGAAGAGATGGAAGTTGTTATTTAGCAAATTTATTTACGTAAAAGAACAATATATTGGAAGAGTTGTGCTGAAATATTATGCTTTCAAGGGGAAAATAATATTTAAAATTTCTCATAGTGCATATGCAATCACATGCAGCAGGATGAAATATAGATACTACCCACATTTACTTAGCTGGTGGAGTTGAGCATTTAAGTTAAATGCCATTTCAGCCTCCTTCCTCTCTTAGTAATCATGCTTTTGGTTATGCAATGGTTATCTACTCCAGCAGTGTGCCCAGTGTGTTCTGTGTCATTAAGTACTCAGGCCAATATGCTTGTTCCAGGACATGTAATTTAGATGTGCTTTAACTGACCAAATTCTCACACATTGAAGTTAGGGTGAGATTTCAGACTTCAGGAAGCATGTAATTTCCCATCCCAGCTCTGCTTCTGATGCTGTCCTTCCTACATGGATGTACTTCAGTAGCTGGACTGTGTGTCTGAGTTTTTTCAAATCCTTGCTCTAAAAAATATAAAATAAGAGCTGTTGTTCCATGAAAACCACAAGGAAGAAAAGTGCTTACGTAATTCTAGAACAAGTGCAGTCAGTTGTGATACAGACTTCTGAGGTCATTGTGTTTCTCAAATAAAAGCAAGTTTTATTGCAGTTTGCATGCAGGGAAATGTGTGATGCAGGGGGCACACCTCATGAAGGGTTTGGATTTCAGTTGTATAAAAGATGGGCACAAAACCCCACACATTCATTGCAGGCTGCAGGAGAGGTTTTGAGAGCTGCATTCTCAGAAGCAGCCCATCCCTTTCAAAGGCAGAGTACTTAGTACAGGTTGGAGAGGAAAGAGGAAAAACATAACTTGTGGTTTTTAAGTCAGTTGTAAACCAAGTCTGATGTCTCATGTCCCTGAAGGAAGATGACAGGATCTTTGTTTCATTCAGTGCCCATCTCTGGGAAAACAGTGACAAGCAGCTGTTCTTTATTGGCTGGGAACTGGGCATTTCCATAGGAATCAGCACTTGGATGGTAGAAAAGGCTACTTCTGTCAAACTCTGTGGTCGTAAAGCAGCATAAACAGCCAAAAAAAAAAAAAATTAACCTCAGATTGAGGTTACATTCAAACCTGTATTAATTTCAGCTTTACTTAAGCCTTTATTGGCGTATTTAGATTTTGTGACCCATCATTTTTTTTCTTTTATGAGATCTGGTGGTTTTATGAGATTTTTTTTTTTTTTATGAGATCCTGGTCATAGCAGGCAAGAAACTAGGTTACACTGGGAGGATCTTTTGCATCGCAGAATAAGATCAGCCTGCTCAGAGGGGAAATATAAAAATAATTCAAGCCTAAGAGAACAAACAGTATATTACAGCACACTGAATATGAACAGAATATAATGGAAGTCACTGGGAGGGGACATGGCTTCAGCTTTTGTCCTGCAGCCTGGGTTTGTTTAGTTTTGCACATCAGTGTTGATTCACTTCTGAGGACTTCTATACAGTCCATGAGTTTATGCCTGTGCTTCTGGAGAGCATTTGAGGATTCAACTGTTGGCTGTTTTTCCTTCTTGACAAATCTCTGTGCTTTGCATTTTGTCTTATGTGCTGGCCTGCTGCCATAGTGTGTATTGCAATGGTATTATTGAGACCAAATAAGTCATTGTAAAGGACACTAATGAAGCTTGTTTATCAGGGTTAATTTGTGTTCTCTTCTTTGTCACTTTATTAGCGTCGTCTTGGAGATGCTGCCAAGAAAGCCATTGGTAAATTGACAACCAGGACAGTAAAGAAAGGTGATAAGGTATAATAGTAAGATTTGATAAACTTGAGCATCATGTTTAATTTTTTTCTGGGAAAACAGTCTCAGGGGTTTTTTTTCTGATTTATGACTTTACCTTCCTTGTTGGTGGCTTACTTTGTCCTGTGGCACAGTATTTTGTGTAACTGTTAGTATTGATGTGTGCTGTAAGTCTGTATATTTCAAAGAAGTTTTTCTTGCTTAAATAGTATTTGCACTCCATCTGGCAGCTGAGACTGAGGGTGGTTTTGTATGCTGGCTGACTGGGAGGGTGTCCTGGCATGAGTACATAGGGCTGGCATTGTTTATGTGGAATTCTAAAGCTTAGAACCTTATATATGTAGGTTTTGTAGAATAAAAATAAATTGGAAAGACAGGTAATTGACGATAATCTCTTAAGTAAAATATGGTTATTTAGTAAATTAAGGTGGAGCATAAAGAGGTATTTCAGTCAAAGTTACTCCAAGAATATTTCTTGCTAGTATACAAACTAAAATACATGGTGTGTTATGTCCTAAGCATTTTCCACTTTTTTTGAGCAGTATTGCTTTATTTTTGATTCTGAAAGGAAAAAAATAGTAATTTAATTTTGATTAATTTTTAAGCTTTAATTTTCAAAAGGCAGGGGAATTTTGGCTATGATTTGATTTTTAAAATATTATTTCTTAGGGCTTTTTTACTGTGATTCCTTTTTTTCTTTCTTATCAACAATATCAGCAGTGGGAGATTCGGAAGTGATAGGAAAATTTGCTTCCAGAGAGAAGGCAGAGAAAATGTCTTTCTCTTCTTCCCTCACAATGTAGTTCTATTTCAAAACAACCCTCTGCACTAAATCTTTTCTAGAATTGGAGAACATACTAATTAAAGGAACCTTTCCATGTAAAAGAGTGCTGTTGTCTTGACAGCATAAATTCAGAACTGGCAAGTGCTGTGTAGGTTGCAGTACAGACAGCATGCAGGTGAACAGAGTGGGAAAAACCTTTTCTTCCTCAGGGGAGCCATCAGCATTCTCTGTGTGCAGCCCTGGCTGGTGCTGACCAGGAGTGGCTGTGGCCTTGCTCTGGTCTCTGTCTTGGTGTCTGACTTGTAGCTGGTTGGCATCAAAAAGAGTAATAAAGTTGAACTAAGAGAAGGCACAGCCTGTTTTGTGTCACAGGCTCGAACATTTCAAATATGTATTGTTGATACTGTATCTATGTACAAATGAAGTCCCCCCATCTTCATTTGGAATTTTAAAATATCATGTTTTAAAATATAATTTAAAAAAATCATAACTTCTGGAAAACAGAAAAGAGAGGAGCTGGTCAGTCAGTGATCTTCATATTCATGTCTCAATAAGAATGATGATAAATCTGCAAGTAAGCAGCAGACACAAAAATGGGACTAACTCTGCACTAAGTAAAATGGGCTTGTTCTGGCTGTAAAAAGGAGCCCCAGAATTCTTATTCTGCTAAAACAAACAAAAAACCTGAATAAAATAGAAATGTTAGCTCTAAGCTGGAAGTAAAAAAACTGAAATGTAGGAAAATCTCTGCTATATTTTATAATGATTTCACTGAACATTAGAATTATCTTAGGCCTTAGCTTATGTATCGGATTATGATTTGCCAGCTCCAAGAAGGGGGAGTTTTGCATGCTTTTCTTGCTTGTTATGTTGGACTATAATAATCCAGTCATTGGGTTTATAGCTTAGTAACAGCCACTTGGCACAGTGCAGTTCATGTACTAGTCACAACTACTTTGACATTTGTCATAGCCTCAACTCTTGACTTGGATTCTCATTCTGTTCATTTTAGGAAACAGACCCAGACTTTGATCATTGTGCTGTCTGCATTGAGAGTTACAAGCAGAACGATGTTGTTCGCATTTTGCCATGCAAGTAAGATAATAAAGTTGTTTTGTTTGGAAACTGTTCTCTTTTGGTGCTCTTTTGCTTCATTTCATGTAATAGGTGCATTGTAATTCACAAATGCATTTGTTGGATGTTTCCAGTCCTAATAACAGCCACTTTATTTTAGACTATGGTGCCAGAAGGTGTGAAGGTGGGTGCTGGCACTGTTAGGACAATGGAGATTAAACAGAATTATATTAAAGATATTGGCAGTGGAACTGTTGATGTCCTCTTGCCCTGAAAAATGTACTCCCAAGTGTAAGGTAAAGATTTCAGAGGTACATCTTATTTATTGCAATCTCAAATGAAGCTTGTATATGTGAATTAAGCCCTGCTCTTTTGATAAGTTATGCAGAAGGTTATTCAGAAATTAGAGGAGGAACTTCTGGAAACTGCACACCAGTTTTGGACCACTGAGATGATTGTTTTGTAAACTGCCTCTTAAGAAAGCTTCTCCTGTGTAGTTCTACTGGGAGGCTCAAGGAAATGGAATGAAAGGTCACAAGTCCCACCCCTGTGCCTTTCTCTTGATACTGAACAAAGGGCAGGAGGAGGTCCTGGCAGTGAAGAGAGAATGAGTCTTCTCTGATAGGAAAACAACTGTTCCCACTGAGCACAAGGCACAGTTGGGATTAAAAGCCAGCTTCCTTAGTTAAACAACTGCCCCTGTGCAAGCAGTGGATATGTTGCTGCCATCCACAGATACAATACAGACCATTTAAACAAAATTGATCATTGATTTATTTTTTTAATAAGAAAGAAAAGTGTTTTTTCTTCAGACACTTTTGTTGAGCTGCAGTCCTGCAGACAGAAAGCTCTGGGCTCTCAGGGATGTTACAGCTGTTCAGGGAGCTGCATGCAGGTGCACCTGGCTGCCACCTCAGCACAACCTGCCCCAGTGCAGTTTCCCATATAAAGGAGAGATCAAGTCTCTTGTGTAGATCATTTTCTGTTCTGTTTTTTCACAAGAATGTAAGGTCAGCAAAGGCTCAGATTACATTCCTGCCAAAGGCTGTAGACAACTTTTATGTTCCCTTTCTACTTCTTTTTAACATCTCACTTTTCATTTGCTGCAGCCCAGCTTTTAAGTTGAGTGCAAAACCATCTAGGCTAGACACAAATAGTGAGATGGATGCTTTCCACAAGGCATTTTTATACTTATGGATGAAAAGTCAAGTACCTTCAAAGATGGGCCCAATAAATTTCAGATTCCATGAGGTTTTTCAGTCTTCATTACCTGAGATGCTTCTCCCCAAATCTTGTTATGAAGGTTTAAATCCTTTCTGCTTCCTCATACTTCTGCCTTCCATTTTAGTGCAGCATGCAATGTTAGTTAAAAAAAATAAAAAAAAAAAACCCAAAGAACACACAGACAACAAAGCAAAGCCTACAAGAGAGTTTCTAAGCCAGATGAGAAAATAAATTGCAAGAAAACCATGGAGAAAATTACTTGACCAAGAGGAAGCAAATAAAAGGCTAGAAGTTCTTCTTACTGTGCTTGTTGGGGAAGCTGTAATCATTAGACAGTAGGAATCACTGACATGTGACATCTTTGCTGCTTTCATCAATTTAAAAGTAACATTTCCCTTTAGTAGCACAGTTGTTCTCTGCAGTTAAGTGTGGTCTGTCACACTGTGCTTCAGCAGAGGAATCTGGTCTGGGCAGATGCACAGCAGGCAAAATCTACCAGCAGCTGAGCAAGTTGCACCTAAAATTCTGTAGTGAAACACCGCATTTGTGATGGAAAGTTTTGTGGTGTGGGAAATTGTGGCCAATTTAAAAATAAATTAAAGTGAAAATGGTAGAAATTCAGCTGCATTGTTTGCAGTAGTTCATTTGGTGCTTCAGAGAGAGATGTTCAGTACTAAAAGCCTATGGATGTACATATAGCTTTAGTGAACAGAGGGGCAAGCAGCCATCTGTTTTAGGCTTCCAAGCTTTAAGGAATGTCTTTTGTGAATGTCATTATGTGAGTGAGAAGTACAGGAAGCAAATGTCAGAGGGATCCTAGCAAAAGGCAAACTTCATGGACAATTTTCCTTATTCAGATAATTTTAGTCTACCATCACACTGCTGCATCTAGGGGCCGAACAGGCTTGAGGTGAAAAGTGATCAGGAGTGGGTAGTGTGAATGATTAGTGAGAGATAAGGGAAGGAGAGAGCAAAGTGACAGGTTAGAGAGGGGCAGAAAATGACATTGGAAAGGGCAAGAATGATGGTCAAGGAAGGAGGGAATTGACAAGGTAGGAAAATAATTAAAAGAGTAGCCAATACTATAAAATAAACAGCTTTTGAGCCAAGTTCTTAATTCCTGCCCTGGGCAAGAAGGAGGAATGTGACAAAAGTGACTAAAACAGATTTTCAGATTTTCATGGTTGATTCTGTGCTGCTGCAAATAGCTACCTTTTTCTAAGACCAAATTAAGACAGGGTCTTGATGCCATCCTTTCTGCTTCCTGCAGTGCCTGGGACCCCAGGGCCAGGAGGGCAGCTGCCTCCAGCAGTCGCCAAAGGTCCTGCTTTCCAGCATCAAAGGTCCCTTTGGTGGGATGCTGCACTGAGAGCAGGGAAGGGTAGTGAGCTCTAGGGAAACAGCACTTGCAAATCATTCAGCCCTTGTCCTTTTGTGATGTGTGACTTACACCACCAAAAGAGATTCCAGACTCTCTCTCCCCTGTGAAATGCTGCAAAGAAGCCACCTTGTACAAGAGTACAAGAGTCGGTGTTACAGTGTTTATTACCAGCTGGAGGGCAACTGGACTGGGTGTGCTGACAGAGTGGAAAAGTACCTGCAGGTCACCTGCCTGGAGCTGTGCCTGCATGGGAGACTCCGTCAGTGCTGCCAGCCTGGCTGCCAGCCCTGCTTCCTCCAGCCCAGGCTGCAGAGGCTGTGTCACACCTTGTCACACCCCATCCCCAGCCAGTGCCTCCTGGGGGAACGTCATCAGCTGTCGTGACCAAGAGCAGCTCACTGGGAACTCACGTGTATGGTCTTGGAATACCAGTGACAGAAGCAGGAAGATGGAGGAGGTTTATGAGAGCAGAAATTGCAAGGGCTTACTTTGTCAGGGTGAGGTTTTATAATGATTCTTGTTTGCTGTCATCATTGCTGTATAACTTTTTAACTCTTGCAGAGAAATCCTGACAGAGCCTGATCCACAATGATGCTATCAGCAAACTTTTTAAAAAGCAGAGAAACTGTGTAAGTAGTAGGCAGAGCCATGCTTTTTGAATCAATAACCTTTGGAGAACTGCACTTCTTTGAAAAACATTAATAAACATCCTTGAAGATTTAGGCACTAAAAGCAAAGAATTAAGAGGTCACAAAAACAATTGAGCTGTGTATATAAATATATCAAAGTGCTAATGACATTTTAAAATAGCTCATAATATTTAGTGGATGCGTGTTGGCATCTATATCAGTTGCCTGCTTCACTTGATCTGAGTGCTTCTACAGCACTGAGTAGCCAATAATGATATAATAAAGCTGTTTTTATACTTCTGTGGAGTCTTGATGTCTGCTCTTGCCCAAAATACTAGATTTTCAGGTTTGTTCTACTTTAGAAAAGCCGACTCCAGAGACTTAAAACATAAGCAAATAAAAGTCAAAATTTGCCTAACATAGAAAAATAGCATCTCTGTATGTTTCAGAATATTTCAAACCATTATGTATCACCCAGAGTTTCTAAACGTTTGTTTCCTGTAGTTTTGTGAGTAATAAAGGGAATGCATTAAGACTTAAGAGTAATGAGTCTATTTTAGGTGATGATTTGAACAAAAGGCACTGTACATACCCTGTCTTTTGTGATTGCCAGCTTGCTGGAGGACACAGGCCAGCCAAGTGACTAATTGAGGTTCTTTAAGTTTCTATTCCTGCATTATCTGGGATAAACAAAATTCTTTTGCTGCCTGTCCATCTTCTGTAGATTCTTTTACACCCTAATTCTGCATCTTTAGTTAGTACAGGTAGGACATACAGCTGCAGCTGCCTAGAACTTCTTTGATATTCTTTAGTCCCTCCATCAGCCTGAGTAGACACAGGCAATAATTATATACTGTACTTTGCCGTGTTTAACAGTTTCAGGAGGCCTTTCAGGTTGCTTTCCAGAGATTTAAAAGAGAATTAACTGGTAACATTCCTCATCTGGTCTCTGGTTTTAGAATCCCAAGTGATAGGGAGCAAAGAACTCTCAGCTTCCATGATGAGCTTTCTGAGGCACAGAGCACAAATGTAATCTAAGCAAGGAGGGGACAGAGAGTATCTCGGCTTCATGCTGCCTTGGGGACATGCATGGCCACCTCTTCCAAGCCCTGCTGCTGCCTCAAATAGATGGCAAGACCTGCTTGTTCTGCCCCTGCCCCTTTGCCTGCTGGCTCCAGAGCAGGGCTCTTTGCTGACTAGGCAGCCGTTGTAATTGCTGATCTTTGTCACGATCACCAGTCTGTAATGTTTGGGTGTGCCTGCTCTTACTGGCTTCTTGTTCTGCAGTCAGCACCACTGGAAATGAAGGATCAGGGCTCTTATCATAGGAATTATCATAGGCAGTTACTCAGACTGGGTTATTATGAATATTTGCTAAAGCTATATTGGGTAGACAGTCTTGTGATACCCATTCCTGCCATGAATATGCTCTGAAAAGTTCTTTGCCTTTTGAAAAGCTAAGGGGGCATTTCTTCTCCTTCCTTTAATTTATATACCTTGTTTTGGTCTCTGCATAGTCCTTCCTTGTTATACTGGTTTGTATCAATCCCAACACTTACACTTATATTCATGTATGTGACTAAGATTTTGAGTGCAGTGTAGGAGGCAGTTCAGACTGTTGCCTATTGCAGAGTTCCCTGCTGTGCAAGTGGGAGCCCAATTTGCCTTTTCCATCTCTGAAAGCCCAGTTTGCCTCTCCTTTTGTTTTTATGACAACTGTATGATGATGGACATGTTTTCCTTCTTGATATAAAGAAATACTGATGGCAGGGAAAACCTTCTTTTTACTTCAATGTGATAATTATAAAAGCCTTTTCAAAGTCAGACAGGAGTGTGTTTGGGTTGGTTCCACTGACTTGTGAACAAAATTTGCAGCTGATGGATCTGTGCTCTTCCTACCAGGTTTATGGTCAGATTTTGCATCAAAACTGAGACAAGACTGTAGACAAGGTTATGGTGGAAGTGCCATTACCTTCTTCTTCTACCTTACATCTTCTACTCATATCCATAATAAAAGCAGGGGGAGGAGTGAGGGGGGAACGGGTCATCAAGTCCGTTTCCTCCTAATTGAACTGTTAGTAAATTGAACTATTATTAATTGAACAACAAGCAATATTTTTTAATTTTTTTTAATTACTGCAATTAGCACAGACTAATGGGAATTCTAAGAATTGCATGTATTCTAAAATTTTTAAAAAGCAATTGTCCAAAAGTTAAAGTAGTTTTAATTGTATAAAATAGAATTGTTTGCAAACTATGTAGGTGCCTCCTCTGTTCTTCTAGGCACGTGTTCCACAAAGTCTGTGTGGATCCATGGCTCAGTGAGCACTGTACGTGTCCAATGTGTAAATTGAACATTTTGAAGGCACTGGGAATTGTGGTAAGTTGCTCAGTTGTGAACTCTTCTTCCTACCATGTCTGAGACCCAGAATAGGGAGAATAATTGTAGGAGAGAGATGGTGTTCCAGTACCCTTACTTAGAAAATATTTGGGCATTTTTGCAAATTTCTTTGGTGCTGATTTGTTGTTTTTCCTTCTTTCTCTGGTTGGTAGTTGAGAATATATTGTTGTATTTGCATTTATGACAATTATCTACTGGAAGTATGCTAGATTCTCTGTAATCTTACTTTTTCTCAAGTCCTTTCAACTCTTCCTTGTTAAATTTACTCTCTGAATCTCTTGTTCTTGTGGTTTCCTGTAGGCACTCTTAAATCAGCACATTAAAAGCTCCGCCCTTGCCAAGGCCAGTGAGGTTTTCTCAAGCAGTTCATGTCTTATGGGATCTCTGAGGACTGCTTTCATTGACCAGTTCTCAAAGGGATAGCAGTGAAACCTCAAAGCAGATTTTTTTTAATCTTTCCTGTATGAGGGAGAAATTACAAGTGGGAGTGATGCTCTTTTCAGAGTAAGAGAAGAACATATGGAGAGACTGTCTAAAGTGGCTTTTGATTTAAGGCAGTGAGAATAATCAGGCCTCCATTTTTAGCTGTGTCAGATGCAAATTTGCACATTTCCTAAGAAATAGTAGCAGATATTTTGTGGATGGCCACTTTTTGCGGTTAATAACATCCCTGGGTTTTGAGAAGAGGATACAGAATTCAGAGTTTGTCATGGTAGTGGTAAACCATATAGGCATAGGCTGAGATAGAAGTGTACTTGAGCCCCTTCCATGTATCTCAGTCCTTTTTTTCTGCTTCTTCCTTCTCTTTTAAGAGGTAGAACATGTTCATTCACATGTTTCTCTCCTGTGTGACCTCAGGACAGCGCCAGCAGCTGAAAAAAGTGAAAAAGTGTGTGTGTGGTTTCATGCAGTGTACGTGTGTGTGTGGTTTCATGCAGAGTGTGTGGTTTCATGCAGTGTGTGTGTGTGGTTTCATGCAGTGTGTGTGTGTGTGTGTGGTTTCATGCAGTGTGTGTGTGGTTTCATGCAGTGTGTGTGTGGTTTCATGCAGTGT
>VXBQ01003820.1:73409-92725 GCA_013400175.1 Phainopepla nitens
GTGTGTGGTTTCATGCAGTGTACGTGTGTGTGTCTGTGGTTTCATGCAGTGTACATTCATGCAGTGTACGTGTGTGCTAGCGTGGAACATGGACCAGTGTAACGTGGAGCTGTGTTCTCCCCAGCCCAGCATGCACTGCACAGACAACGTAGCCTTTGACATGGAGCGGCTGACGCGGGGGCAGCCGGCCAGCAGGCGCTCGGCGCTCGGCGACTTCGGCACCGACAGCTCCCTCAGCCTGGAGCCCCTGCGCTCCTCGGGCATGTCCCAGCTGCCCCAGGACGGGGAGCTCACTCCAAGGTCAGGAGAGATCAACATTGCAGTGACAAGTAAGTGTCCTCTGGCTCCCGGTGCCGTCCTACGGCTTCCGTGCTGTGGGGAGGTGCGTGTGTCCCTCTGTGCTGCAGGGCCCCTGTGATGGATGTCCCTGCAGGGACAAAGGTGACCTCAGTGTCTCTGCAAGAGGCATATGCTCCTTATTGGAACCAATAACTCTAGGTATGACGGTGCCAACACTTCCATTATTAATGGTATATCCATTTAGATCCGCATGCAAAGAACCCTGGATGAACTGAAATGGCACCAAGATAACCTTCCTGAATTCGGTAACCGGCACAAGAAGCTGGATTGCCAAAACTGTTATTTATCCCTTCAGAATATTTTACATGCAATAATTTATACAGTATAAATATTTTAGCTGATAGCTATTTCTGCGGACATTTTTTCCCCTGAGAACATTGCTGCTGGAATTCTGACATCACTTAGCAGGTGTTTTTTCTTACAAAATTTGTGAATTAAAGAAGTATTAGATGTACCAACATTTGAGTATTGTCCAAGTGTTTTATAATATCAGAAAACTGTTCCTGCACTGCTTGAAAGCTCTTATCCATAAGAGCAGCATGGAAAATTTCCACTTACTGGAATTTACTTAGGGTTTTTAGTGTACAATAGCACTATAATAAATACAGTATGTGTGGAATTGCATCAGTTTTCCGTATGCTGTACAGTCTCAACTTGATGCATGAAGGATTGTTTTTCTGGCTGAATTGCAAAAATCGAATCTGTGCGGTACAAGTCTATTTTTTTCCTTGTATTTTGTTTATGTGCATCTGTGATCTAGATTTTGAACTTAGTGACACTGGTTGCCACTGATACATCTATACAGGGCAGTGAAACCAATGCAGTTCATTAGAGTGTTTCTTTAGATGCTGTAGCAAAGTAATTGTCTCATTTAAAAAAACGAACTCACCTCATGAAAAATGTAGTCCGTATCTAGAAATGTCCTGATCTGAGATGGGAAAATCCACATACAAAATCTGGATTCCCCACTAAGTCACTTTGCCATCCAGTGTTCAACTTCTGGTTCCCTTTGCACTCAGTTATGTTGAACAGAAACCGTTGCCGTGCTGCTTCCTTGTCATGGGTGGGAAAGCTGTAGTTTTCACTTTTTACTAATTGCCTTTTCAGAAGGTGTTTTTTCCTGTCTGTTCCCAGCTGTAGTGGTGCTTGTGCACAGATGGGATGCCAGGGTAAAACAAGAAATAACCACCAACAGTTCATTCTGACAATGTTTATAAAGTAAAGCTTTAGAAAGGGCTCTTGGAATGTTTGTATTTTATGGATGACACATGCATTCTTTGGTGCATGAGAGTTAAACCAAAAGCTGTATTCAACAACAGTGTTTGTATTCTGAACTGTTACTGTATGCAGGTTGATCCTGGGGAGAATTTTGAATAGTGAACATTCTTTAATAGACTTCTTTATATTACTTTTTATTTCATATGTGTGTGTGTGTACCCTGGTATTGAAATTATTTTTCTCTGGGTGTATGTCTATTAAGTAGAAAACTCTAGTTATGTTTTACTGTTGAGCAATCTATCCTGATTTTTGTTGTGTTTTAAATAGCACTGTAACATAAATTCAGGAGGGAGGAGGGCAAAGACACAGTTGAAGTGTCACAGTACTTTGGGTGTGCTTATGTGAAAGAGCTGCATCTCACCAAACCTAACCCAACCTGACAGTTCTCTTTCTGACTTGGGGGTAGACAGAGTTTTCATTACATTTTCCCTCGATCCTGCATTTCACTTTACATTGTTAAGTAACTTTTCTTTATCCCTAACCCTCGAGCTCAGCCAGGAAGTACTGTTGTGCTATGCTTTTTTTCTGCACCTCTCTCCACTTCTTCTTTGCTAGCCTTCTCCCGTCAGTAACTCTGTGGCTTAACCTCCTTCTGCTTCACCTCCTGGGGCCAGTCATGGCTTAGAAGCCTCTTGCCTTCCGCCAGTGGTGTTTGAGGGAAATTTTGGCATCGCTTTCTCCCACGAGTGATTTCCTCCCTTTCCTTTGTCAACAGAAGAATGGTTTATTATTGCCAGTTTTGGCCTCCTCAGTGCCCTTACACTCTGCTACATGATCATCAAAGCCACAGCTAGCTTGAATGCTAATGAGTAAGTAAATACTCAGATGTTCCTGTGTGTTTCTGGTGGGTGTGTGTCATGAACAACATTGGGAATAAATACCAAGAGAAGAGGGAATATGTAGTTTTCAAGGAATCAAAATAATTTGCTGCTTTTCTCAAACGCTGATGTTTCTGTTAACAGCAAGTTTCAGGGTAACATGTAAAGTCCCTCTTAATTTATATTTAGCTGGGTTGTCTGAGGAAATCTCTTTGCTAAGTGGAGACATGAAAAGGGGAAAACAGAGAATATTTATGGGCAAGTTTTTGATCAGTGTTCTAGGTAAACATTAGATTTCTGCCATTGAATTCCTGTGTTCAAAATTCACCTGCCAGAGCCAAAATTTATTGCCAGCAGTTACCTTTGACAGTTTTCACCTCGATTTTATAGTCAAATTTCATATTAAAAAAAATAATCCTGTATTCCTAGTTGGCACACTTTCAGCTAAGCAGGGAAAAAAGGTTGTTTAAATAGCAAACTGCCTTTTTCCTCTTAGGTGAGTAGAGATGAAAGCAGTGAATGCAGTACTGTTTCTTCTCTCTTAAATGAAGAGATGCTTGCTTCCATGCTTTCTTAACCTAAATGGAAACTCCCAGCCTCCCTTCAAGCAGGCTGGACAAGAAATTACCCTAGCAGATGACATTCAGTCTTTTTTTTATAATTCTTTGTGTGGGCAAGTATAAATCTATTCTGCAGATCTATTAGCTAGGTACATCTAGTTATTTTCATGTAGGTGTACAGAATGTATGTTTAATCTTAATTATTTATTTGGGAAGGCAGAGTGTCAACATCTTTCTTTGTCTCTGAACATCTTGACACAGCTGAGTTTCCATGAAAGAGCTGATCTCTCTTCCAGAAGTGGGGTGAGATCCAAAGAAATGCAGCTGGGAAATGCAGCTTTATAAACATTATGGAAACATGTCTAATAGTCTCCAGTGTAAAACTTTAGGCAATCTCAAGCTAATGATCTTCGGGAGGGTCCATAATATTGGTCATCAGAGGTTTTTGATTACCACTAATTTGCAAATTTTCCTCCTCTTTTCATATGCTCATTCCAAAAGGGCTTAATGAAGAAGAAGAACTTAATGAAGTACTTTGAATAGCCCTATCAAGTCTACTGATTTTTAATTTTTTTTTCCATTTCTCAAAATCTTGAAGTTGCAGCCATCAGTCAGGGACTTGGCAACACTGCTGCAGCTGAACATAGTTAATCTTTAATCTGCCTGGAAAAGTAGCTTGGGAAAGCATGGGGCAAGATGAGCTGCAGAACAGGAATGGCTGCATTGCTGGGCACTTGCACATCTCTGGGAAGGAGGAGGAGCTGGAGCCTGTGAAGTCTCATCCAGATGTGGGCACTGATAGCAGCTGCATTTCTGCCTTGCCTTGCAACTCTTCTTTTTGTTGCTCAGTGGGATCTGGGACTGTTTTTACTGCAAGGACAAGCTGCTGCACATTGGCAGGGACTTTGGGCCTCCAGCAAAGTGTTTTCACAGTGATGTTCCCTCAGTACAAACAAAGGGTGTGCTGATACAAGGAAAGCTCCTTTTCTGAGTGATAGGAATTGAAAGGCAAGCACATCGAGTGTGTACTTGAGACAGACTTGAGAAAACTCACAACCCAGAAACCAGAGCTTCAAAAATCACTTATTTGGGTAACTGAGGTTCTTGGCTGTGGCCTTTAACCTCAGCAGCTCTTCATCTGAATCATTTGGGATCTGAGCAGCCTCTACAAGTGCTGCTGGGTTCAACTATGCATTTTAGACACTTTAGAATTACACTAATGCTATGATTTATTGTTTCACTGACACCTTCCCAGTGCCAGACAAAGAATTTCCTGTGCTGAATATCATTCCAGATACATGGCAGCTCCCTCTCATTGCTTTTTCTATTAAACAGCATGCCTGCTTTTTATGCTGCTCTCCATGTAAAAAGCAATGCTGGCATGCCTTGCCTTTCTTATGGTAGTGTTTCAAGGGGAATCTGAGGGAGTTTTCTTAGTGAAAAACAACAGTAGCAAGAATGAGGCCATGTAATATGCTGATGCAAGTAAAAGGCTTGAAATTCACTGCTTTAAAACTCACCTAAAAACATATCCTGTACCTTCCTTTTGCTATGTCCGTCCCTCAGATTAAACGTAGTTATTTAGAGCAATAGTTCTGGAGTTGTGAGTATATACATATTTAGCTGCTTGTGTGTGTGTATGTATAAATACACACACATGCATTTTTAAATGGTTGTGATAAAAGTAAACATTGTCTAAGTGATAAAATAAGGAACCAGCTGCTTTCTCTTGGTCATAAAATACTCTTGCAGTACTAGTATAAAAGGTTTTAGGCAGTATATGAAAGGAACAGAAGTAGCACAATTTGCCTTGCTTCCTAGGGAATAGTCAGAAATTACTGTGTAAGTGTGGGTTTAAGCCCAAAAAGCCCAAATGTTGGATAGCACCACTTAGAGAAAGTTTTCAGTAGCAGATGGACTGTCCTCAAAAGCTTAGAAGTGCTCAGACCTCTGGCTGTCCTGTAGGGATGATGTGACAAATACACACATCTCTTCATGCTCTGGCTTTGTATAATTAGTCATTTTTCACTAACTTACTTTTTTTNGCAGTATTAACTTTAACATAAATATTTTGTTCCTTTTTTTCTGCCCTGCAGAGCAGAATGCTATTGAAGAAACGCTTTCCGGCCGATTGCCTTGGAGAGAGACACCTATTTTTATGCATCATTTATCGATCATGCAGCACAAGCAATTATTTAGTACATTCTATTTTTTCATAAAATTTGCTGATGCCAAAGCTTTGTATTAAAGAAAAAGTGAAGAAATAAAAAAAAAACTTTAATTATGAAATCTTACTCTCTGAGAATTTCATTTTTCTTGGGCTTTCTGTGTTAGTACTCAAGTCTGAAAGCATTTTGTAAATTTTACAAGGTGCTTTATTTCCTTTGAATGATTTCATCTTTGCAGATCTCTGTTATTCTCCATTCATTTGGGGACACAAGCTACGTAGTGGAAATCTCATGCAGTGCCCTTGTTATGATGCTACTCAAGTGACTTAACTGCCACTGAAGTGACTGAAAAGATTTGTTAGTAATCATTCCACATCAACTTGTTAGGGGAAAAAAGCTGGGTCAAGCTGTCAATTCTGCTATAATGGACTTACCTCGACTTCAGCTGAGAATTAATTTGAAATAAGAACATTTTCTCAGTTTCTCTTCCAGTAACACTCCCAGTTGCCCTGGAAGCACTGCAGTATGATTTTTGCCTTGAGGCCAGGCATTGCCGGAGATTTGCAGTGCTGTTGCCTCAAAACACAACTCATAAACCTTTTCTGTTTTTCACTTTCACCGCACCCTTCTTCTGATAAAAGTGAAGCTGCTCTAAACCACTTCTTCCTTCCTAATAACAAGTGAAAACACAGCGTTTCCCCCACTGCCATGTGTGAAGCCTCCTTTCATATCAGTGGTGGGGATTAGTTTTGGTTCAAATTCAAATCATGGAAGATTGATAACGCTCTTTAATGTAGAAACTCTGTGCAAGCATGTCCTTTCTTGCCACAGCTTCTGTACTGGCGAGGAGACAGAGGGAAAACATCTCCCCTCGCTGTCCTCACTCTGGCTGTTTCATGCCAGTTATGCAAACCCTGTGTGACTAATTTTACAACAGTCAGTTAAAACACATGGGCCTGAGTTGCAGCCAAATGCTAATGCTTGACTTAACGAGATGGGTAAATGAAGGTAACAAGTTGGGAAGGAAGCAGTAATTGACAGACGTTAAAAACTATTCCGTGTTTGGTTGTTTTTGTTGTTCTCAGATCAAGATGTAGAAAGAGAATGTTTTCTAATTTAATTAAATGAACAGAGAGAAGCAATTTTGCTGGAAGATTTAATTTTTTTATGCACTGGGAACTAGAGGATTTAATTTTATTTTTATGAATAGGCACTTTTAGAATTTAGGAACACGGCCAGATGCCACATTAAAATAGTTTCTTAATTCTTACTTGTCCATCAGGCTTCAGCTGAGAAGGCAACTTTTATAATAACAGTGAAAATGTGATAGCTTCAGTGCATTTAATAGAATTCTTCTTCGATGTGTCCTTGTGAAATTCTGAAAGAAATATGGAAACAAATCAATAGACCAGTAAGTGCATTTTAAAAGACTGGAAAACCCCACTGGACTTACTCATGAGAAGAAAAAAACCCTCAAACATTCTGTGTTTGAGGGCTGTGTGCTTGTAACGTACAGCATGTGTCAACTGAGCGTGGTTGCCAAAAATGGAGGAATGTGGTTAGAGCATGATTTAGGGAACAAGCTATGATACATGTTTTTTTCACTCATTTCTCAACAGCAGTAGTAAAACTGATAAGTTGGTGCTTGTCTTGTGAAACAAAATTCCGTAAGTGCTTTTAATGCTGTTGGGCAGGGACCGCGTGAGCAGTGCAGTGACCCAGATGCAAAAGGCACCATAATAGTTCCAGTTCATATTTCTTCTTTAGAACAGCAGCAAAAGGAGAAGTTGAGTGATATTTGGAACAAAATGGTTGACAGGACTTTTTAGTGCATTTCCCTCCATGGAGGATTTAAATAACTCAGCATCATCTTTTTTAGTTTTTCTTTTGAGCCTCTAACAATTGTCGCAACAGAGTGTTAATGTGATACAACTTTTGATAGGTTCTTAGAGGTCAAGCAGTCAGTGCATGTTTATGTGTAAATGAAATAAATACATTCAGAGATGGACTCTACATCATCCCAGAAACTCCTTATTTTTAACTCTGGATAGACAGAAGAAGGAAATCCCCGAAGTTTTTCATAGAATCGTGAAACTGCTTAGGTTGGAAAAGCCCTCTAAGGTCATCAAGTCCAACCATTAACCCAGCACTGCCAAGCCCACCACTAAGCCCTGTCCCCAAGTGCCACATCTGTATCTTTTAAATACCTTGATCTAGCCTATCCAGATCAGTCTGTGGAGCCTTCTTGCCCTCCAGAAGATCAACCCAACTTGGTGTTGGCTGCAGACTGACTGAGAGTGCACTCAATCCCCTTGTCCAGATCACTGAGACACATTAAACAGGGCTGGCCCCAGTTCTGAGCCCTGTGGATGTAACTCCATTGCCCATTGCTCTCTGGGCTGAGCCAGCCTGTTCTTAACCCACAGGTGGTGCACCTGTCCGAGCCATGGGCAGCCAGTTTCCAAGAGAATGCTGTGGGATACGGTGTCAAACTCTACCAAAGTACAGCTAGACACATCCACAGCCTTTCCTTCATCCACTGAGTGGGTCACCTTGTCACAGAAGACAAGGTTGGTCAAGAGGACCTGCCTTTCCTACACCCATACTAGCTGACCACCTGCCTGTCCTGGATGTCATTTGATGGCACTAAAACGATCTGTTCCATGGCCTTCCCTGGCACCGAGGTCAGGCTGACAGTCCTGCAGTTGCCCAGACCCCCCTCCCAGCCCTTCTTGTAGCTGGGTGTCACATTTGCTGACCTCCAGTCAGCTGGGACCTTCCCAGGTAGCTGGGACTGCTGGTAAATCATGGGAAGTGGCTCTGTGAGCACCACAGGGCTACCCCAATGAGTCTCCTTCCTTGCCTGGAAAGTTTTCAGCCATCTGTTGCAGCACTCCAGTTGTGCCAGTCATCCCACCATGCCTGCAGGATGGTAACCGTGTCTTTCTGGGTCTGCTTATTTACAAGGCTGTAAATCAACAGCCAGCAATGAGTGCAAAACTCCAGCCTGCCCCAGCCTTGCTCAGACTTGATCTCCTTTATCTGAAAGAGCCATTTGAGGTGTGACTGTTCATGCATATGGAAAGCAGTTGCTTTAAAGTCTTCCTGCTAAGCTGGCTTTGAGGAAAGGATGCTTTATGAAATAGTTCCACTCTGTTGTTCCTTAACTGAGAGGGTGTCTAAAACAGATTAAGGTAGGGAGTGCTCTGATCAGATTTCCCCAGTAAGAAGTCTTTGCTGGAGGAGCTGTGGAAGGGACTGCAGCTTGTGGCAGAGAATGGCCCTGATTAATGACTAAGGGCGTTAAGATACTTTCAGATGGAAAGGGAACACCAGGTGACACTTAATCCTGATGCACCTGCAGTGCTGTCTGTCTTGAGTTTTTGGCCTTGGTGGTGGTGTGTTGCTTTGGTGGCATCCTATGGTAGGTATAAAGATCAATTCCAGGGTAGTATGTTCATTTTCACACTCAGTGCAAGCTATCTGAAAAGTTCTTTTAAAGCATATAATGAAGAATAGTGGCAGAGAGCACTGAAGGATTAATTTTCATGTATTAAAACTGCATGCAGCCTTCCCATTTTTTTTCTGTACCTAAGGGATAAATCTTGATCTCTCTTGGTAAGTGCAAAATAGGAAGAACAGATTTATAAGCTGAATTTGGAACTGCGGATGTTTGTACTTGTCCTTAAAATACATTTGTTCAGTAAATTTATCAGCTGGACTGATGCCACATTTTTAAAAAAACAGTAGCACTTTTCTGCATTAAGAGGAGCGTGGCTGGGTCACTGTGCCCTGCTGCTCCAGCCCTAAGCTGTGGGCAGTGCTCCTGACCTGGTTAATTGAGCACCTGGTGGAAAATACTGAGCAGCAGCTGGATTCTCAGCTCTGGGCTGGCTGCACTGGATGGGAGAGAAGACACTTAGGAGAAGAATGAACGATGTGTCTCAAAAGTGGTGTGGAAGCCAAGAGATGTCTATCTGTATGGAAACATGCAGCCTCTCTGGAAGTGGGTGGCTTAAATTTCCTTTGCCAAGAAGGACAAAAACACCACAGTAAAGAATTTTAGAGGTGTTGGATATATACTGCCTATTTCCAGATTAATATAAAATTCTTGTTGTCAGATGACCTGTCTGCCTGTTGATTAAATCTCTCCCTCCAACCTGCTAGAGTGGAAGTCTGGGTACACACAGAGGAAATGACAGCCTGGACTGTCTGCTTCCTAATCCCATGTTTGATTTCTGTGTAATAAAAACAAAAGCAGCACCAAGCTTTTAGAATCCCTTTGGTTTGTTTGAGCATTGGTTGTGTGTAACATTGCAGCAGGTGGAGGAAGGGGAGATGAAATATCCAATATTTGCAGCTTATTTCAACTGCAAAATGAGACTCACTCATCAAAAAGTAAATGAGCCTGACCCATAACACAGTCTTGAAATCAGTTTTATCTGTATAATTTCAAAGCAGGTTCAGGGTTTGGGGTTTTTTTTTCTTGAATCATAGAATCATTAAGGTTGGAAAAGACCTCTAAGTTCACCAAGTACAGCTGTTGAAGATAGACCATGATAATCAGGAAGTCACAGGTCCAGCTTTATGTTTCCTTAAACACTCGATCTTTATTTGTTTATTTATTTGCTTTTATTGTAAGCATTGCCTAGTTTTAGAAACCTGTAAATTTGGGGGATGATTCAGATCCAGAAAATGGATGTTTATCATTCCCCACCAACTGCTTCTGGAGGTATATTCCAAGACAGCTCACTTGTTCCAAGTACCTAGATACATGCTCCTGGCAGTCAACAATCCACTCCTGTGCAATGTAACCACTAATTTCACTCTTGTTTCAGTTAACTACAAGATCAAAAATTAATTTGCTTATGACAACTTCCCATTCTCACTGCAAATGGTGGAGTGAGTGTGTGTGCTGACTTTTGCTTGTGAAAGAGCAGCAGATCCATTGCCCAGCTCCATTTTCCTGCTGGGCCCTTGTTAGCAAGGATTTGACCTGGGCACACAAAGTCTGTGTCTTTTGGGTGAATGGGAAAGGAGAAAAGGTGTTTTGGACAGTAGCAGCTGAATTCTTACGTCTTCTATAAGGTCTTTATTTCAGAATGGGGTAGGCCGGGCTCAAAATTTGTCAAAGAAAAGGGGATTTAGGCAGCTAAAATCTGCCAGGGCTAAAACTACAATTCCCTAAGCGTCTCGCTTCACTGATGCCTGAAACTGGAGGCACCTTGGTTTGTTGAATGCCTTTTTGATGAACTTGGAAGCTTTTCAGTTGCCTCCAGTTTGGCTCATGTAGCTGCCTGGCGTATTGTAATCTAAGCAGCCTTGCTCCTAGCTAATCCCCCCTGGGATCGAGAAACCAGGTAATGAAACGCTTTGGCCAAGGGCCTGATCTGATGATAGATGCTTTCAGAAAGAATCATTTGTACAGCAGGAGGGCTGGGCTCCTTGCAAAAACACATCTGTGGATTCAGAGAGCCACAGGAATGCCAGGCCACCGAGGAAAAGAAATGGGACTTCCACTCCCCAGTTTATCAACAGCCACGTGGTGCTTGTTTTGGGTATTTCCACTGTTGGAAAAGAGGGTTGAGTCTCCTTGGTTATGTGTCAGGAAATCCATAGGTGGGTGTTTCTGGAAGGTGACTCATGTGGATGGAGTTTGCTG
This sequence comes from Phainopepla nitens, assembly GCA_013400175.1. Taxonomy (NCBI): domain Eukaryota; kingdom Metazoa; phylum Chordata; class Aves; order Passeriformes; family Bombycillidae; genus Phainopepla; species Phainopepla nitens. The sequence continues at coordinate 84,256 of VXBQ01003820.1, forward strand.
AGCTCTGGAGGAGGTCAGGCTTCCAGCAGCATCGGTAGGATGATCTCTGGGGAGCCCCTTGCTCTGCCTGCTTATTCCTTTTGACCCTGAGCTGAAGTAGAGATGTTAGGGTCTTCTCTGGAAGCACATTCCTGCTTTACAAGGCTGTAAATCAACAGCCAGCAATGAGTGCAAAACTCCAGCCTGCCCCAGCCTTGCTCAGACTTGATCTCCTTTATCTGAAAGAGCCATTTGAGGTGTGACTGTTCATGCATATGGAAAGCAGTTGCTTTAAATTGGCAGGGGAGCACACAAACAGGGGTGAAATGTTTCATATGGTTGTTACTGGTTTGTGTTGAAGGGTGGCTGTTTGTTCCATGTGTACTGTTTGCATCCAGCACACAGGTATGAGGATGCTTTACTCAGTTCTTTCATTGCTTATGTGTGTTGCTAATGTGGTTTTGTTCTATCTCTTGCAGGCAGTCACTTCTTCCATCGTAACTCTCTGTCCCCTCGAAGCCTGGTCTACGAGAGCGAGTTCTCAACCATTGAGCCTGCCCTGGACATGTACGACGAGAACAAAACCTGAAAGGAATCCATGCTCCTTCCTGGCCCTTTTTCCGTTTTTTTCATTTCTCATTCCTGTTGTTGTGTACTCTTTCCATGGATCTCCTTTGTCTGAAGAAGAGCTGCTTTTTCCAGAACACAAACCCACCTTCTCGTTTGCACAGACGAAGACCAGCTGTGGTGGATTGTGAGGGTGGCATCTTTGAGCTGACAAAGAGCTGTGCGCAAGCAAGGTTGTCTGATGGAAAATGCTGAGTAGCAGCATGGGGAGCTGTGTGGGCCCAGCCGTGGCGATGCAGGAGAGGTTTTACGGTGGCCCTAAGAGTTTGTGCTGAACTGCAAATGCGTCTCTTACACGGACGTCTGCTGTTTCCAATCTTTTTGTTGTCCAGATGGTTGGGCGATGTCAGAAAGGGAACTGGTTGTAGAGGAGATGGCCAGTGACTGGTAAAAGCACTCGTATATCTCGGTCAATCCATAACCTTACTGTGAAATAGCCCCTTCTGAGAGCGACCTTCATAGGTGCATTGAGTTTCCTACAACCCACTTAACCCTGGACAGTGGCAAGCCAGTCTGACGTTCAAGCTGCAGAGAGGACCTGCATTTGCAAAAAGATTTCAAGGAACTTGATGCTTGGATTTTTTTCTTCAATTTGATTGAAGCCGGAGAAAAATGGTATACACAGAATGTACTTTTGGTCCTTCTGTGTGCTGAAGTCAAAGTGAGTCTCTTTCTGTAGAGAGAACATTCACAGAACCAGCACTTGATCTACCTAAAAACCATTAGACTTTTTGAAATATGCAGGAATCAAATTAGCTTTCTTTCTCACGTAACTTTTTTTTGGGGGGTGGGGGTAAAAAATCCACCAAATTTTTCACTGAGGTTTTTTAAAAGCCAGCATGTTGGCATTACACAGAGAAGAAAAGAGGTAAGCTTCTTATCCTACTCTCCTGTTGAGATCTGCAAGAGTTATTTGAACAAATACTTTCTCTGAGCTGTGCCCTTTCTCACTGACATCAATAACGGGAATGCAGAAAGCAGGAGAAGAAGGGAAAGCAGCTACTGCTCTGACACACTGCAGGAAAAATCAATTTTTACCAGCATGTGACAAAAGCAGTGGGGAAATGGATCCTGTTTGCAAGCTTCTGAGAGAACAATGCAGAAATGGAGAGCAAGAGAAGAACCTCTGGAGCTAAGTCATCCACAGCTTTCCTCAAATGAGCCAACGTGGAGGAGTGAGCGCTTCTGCTCCACCATTTCCTACCGGACAATGCATAGCTGTTAATGAATGTTTGGATTCTTCTCCATTGCAGTCTAAGTTACTGTAGGTGTAGAAACTCATTTGTGTACTTGTAACGTGAAACACAGTTTCACCCTCTGTATAGGAATCTTGAGAAATCAGTTAAGCCAAAAAGAAAGGTAAGATTTATCCTGCCGTGCTTTAATTTCACCTGCTTTTGCTACAGGCAAAAGGGGAATTTCCCCTCCTTTATAATGTTTTTAATTGTATAGCAGTCTGCTTAACATATATCCTTTTCTGAAGTGTGGTTGAGCTGTCTTTAACATGGATGTTCAAGCAAAAAAGAAAAACCCGGCTCTGTAAAATGAGGAAATGAGCCTCTTTGCCGAGCATGCTTTGACTTTTGTTGCTGTGCGTCAGCTTTATTTAATCTGATAATCCAAGAGTGGGTGGCGTGAAGTGTAGGGAGGTTTTTTTCATAATACCTACATTGATATTTACCGAATGCACTTTTATTGCCATTCAGCTCGCTCTGGAAATGCACTGAAGCCCCAAACCTTTTTAAGAGCACAATTTTGACACCCACTTTCTCCTGCGAAGCAGAAGTGAAGGTCACAGGAAGTGCCACGGGGGCTGGGGCAGCAGCAAGTTGTGGTCAGCATCCCTCCTCTGCTGGCAAGTGTGCGGGGCAGGCAGCAACAGCTCCAGGCAGCACCGGCAAGCCCAGGCACAGCTCCCCATGCCAGCCTGGCTGAGCTGCACCACACAGCTCCCCGTGCCAGCCTGGCTGAGCTGCACCACACAGCTCCCCGTGCCAGCCTGGCTGAGCTGCACAGGCCCAGGCACAGCTCCCCATGCCAGCCTGGCTGAGCTGAAGCTGGATGGGACGTGGGGGTGGCAGAAGGGCTGGTTGAGCAGCCCCTGTTTTCGTAATGACATCTGTGAGATCAGCAGGGACACGTGGGAGCAGCGCCTTGGGAACGCAGGCACCCGAGAGGAAAATCACTGACTCTCAAGGATGTTATGGGGCTTGTTTTTATCCATGAGGCAGTCAGGTTCTGGTAAACCCAGATACCTGGTGTTCCTGGTTAAATGCTAACGTGTCTTGGTGTCTCCGGCCTGCACAGAGCTGCTGCAGTTTTGGGTAGGACAGTTTTGTAGCACTGCGTGGGTGCTGATGCTCCAAGCAAACCCTTCTCGGAGGGGCTGCCCCATCCTGACACAGGGATTTCCCCTAAGGCCACTGGGAATGTCACAGTGGCAGTTTCAGCACAAAACCAAACCTGATGATTTCTCAGCTCCAAATGAGCCTGTTTGCACGAGCTATGTGCCAGAATATACAGAAAAACTAGAAGAGGCATGGAAATTAAAAGCTAGAAAGCACAAAGCCCCCAAAGACAAAATAATAAGTCATGTAGTGTGTATTTTGCTAGGTCTTATTTCTAACTGAACATCTTGGTTTTAAGCAGGGGGAGGTCAGGTTTGCCTCAGTGGAGATGAGTCCAGCACAGTGATGTAAAAATGGATTTGTGCTGTAGCATCTTGGACAGGGGAGGTATTTGTATTTGACATCCTGGATTTGGGACATCTTGCAACACTTGAAAAATTAAAATCTTGTTCAAGCAATCGGTCCCCACGTGTGTGCCAGGACGTGCTGGAGCAAGCCTTCCCCAGTTAGTCATATTTAGGATGGGGAAGAGGCACCACAGCAACATGGGTGATTTTTTCTGGGCTGTGCTGGTAAGTTTGAGGTTTTCCTTTTAATATTAATCAGTATATAAAAAAAGCTTGATGAGCATCGTTGTTCTTGTTCTGCTGCAGTGATGCTGTGTGTGGTTGAGTCATTTCACAGAAGTAAAATATACAGCAACCTACCAAGCACTGTAAGTGCCAGTAACTTGGAAAATCATCTTCAAGGTGAAAAAAAAGTGCTTTTTTTTAACAGGAAAACATTCAGTCTATGACTTCTACATATAAAAAAAGCTTTTATCTCCAAATGTTTTCCTAAACTATTTAAACCCCAACACTTTGCCTTCCCTTTCTCATCTTCCTCTTCTATGAAAGTTTTGCATGTTCCCATAAGACATTTGTAAAATCAAGGTTTGATTGTGTTCTTAGAAGATAATTGCCAGTAAGAAAGCAGACTGTGTGTTTTTTACCTATAATACACAACATTAAATATTAAATTTGAAGCATGTTAAAATTTATCTAACGACCCTCATAATTGCTCCCTCCAGTGAGCTCATGTGTTGGAATCTGCGTTGTCCCTTTGCTCTAGGATGCTTGTCCTGGCACCTGAGGATGCTGTAGGAATAGTCAGGTATCCTGCATTAGCCAAAGAAAGACCAAAACCAGTTTAATAAACATGTCTAGGACTATGTTATGAGACTTTGACACATCTGTTTTCTTTAAATACATTCATGTAAAATTGAGCAAAGGCTTGGGAGGGCCAAGAGCTTTTTACCAGCTCCTGGAAAGCAGAGGGAGTTCTGCAGGAAACATGGGTCACGCTGAGGCTCCAGGACTTTTCAGTCCAGTTTAGGTTTGAGGTAGTGCCACAGTTAGGTCATGAGCTGAAGGATGAAGGCACCAGGGTTGAGCTGAAGTTCCGGCAGCTCTGCAGCCTGATTACTGGCCAGTGAGTTGACTTCATTATTAAAAATATTTGTTATTTTGCTTAGCTAATAGTAGTTTGGTTTTTACAGTGTAGGAAATAGCACAGCAGCTCAGAAGCCGAGGCACAGTGGGGCAAAGGCAAGGGCCACAGGGCTGCTTCCAGCCCTGCAGTGTGGGGACAGGACAGGAGAGCTCAGGGCAGGGACCTCAGGAAACACCTTCAAATTCCCAAGTAAAGCTTTGCTCCTTTTTCACCCTGTGTTACCCAGCCATTACTTGACCTAATTTTCCAGCCTGAGCAGTGCAGAAGAGTGTGTGATGTGCCATGACAGCTTGCATATGTGTCGTTATATTTAAAGACATCTTCACTTTTTCCTCTCCCTGCTAGACTTGCTGCACCGCAGGGCAGCCTCAGCTCTGGCACACGCGGTGGAAACTGGTGAGCAGGGGAGGGAGAGAGGGAAAGATGTTCCAGCTAAACAGACTGGGGGAAAATCAGGGGAGAGGTAGACAGTACTTCAGTATGCTGGTGCTCATTTCTTCTTTTTTCCCCTTGTCATTGAAATAATTAAGACAAAAAGCTGTACTCCCTACCCCTTCCTTGTGGGATGCAGTGACAAGAGCAGGGCTCCAGGTGGGATTTTGCTCCCAATCCAGGGCCATGATGCTCTGTAACCCCCAGCCAGTGATGTACTGAGATACAAACTAAAATCCCCAAATTCACAAGGGCATGTCAGGTTTACATAGTGCTTGCAAAGTGCTTTGGGGGGATGAAATCTGCTCTTAGAGCCTTTGAAAAGCACCACTAATTGACACCTTGCTATCTGTCAGCTGATTGATCCTTTAATTAACCTAGTCTTTTTAAAAGCCTGCAACATTCCCAGACACTCTTAATTCTCCCAATTAATCTCTACCTTTCCACTCCATCAGTTACTACTGGCTTCCTCCTCCTCTGGGCAGCTGGGTGAAGGTGCCTGTTGTGCAGGCACTGCTGTTCACCTGTTCTCCAACATCTCCTTCATCACTGTGCCATCACCATGCCAGTCAGCCCCTCCAAGGGGATGCATCACTCCAAACCAGAGTCACGCTCTGAGGGAGCACAGAGGTTCCTGGTGGGCTGTGCTCAGCCAAGCAGGGTGTGTGGGATGCTTATTCTCTAGATCGCTGAATGGAGCATCCTTTTATTCCTCTGCTCATGGAGATGCTCATGTGAACAGAAATGGGTGTGTAATTTGTGCAATTACATTTGAATATTTTTTCTTTCTTACTGCAATAATGTCCAGGGTCTCTGGGCTTGGGGGCCCTGTGGTATAAAAAGTGTTGCCCAAAAATAGTCCCTTTTCTAAGGAGTTAATAATTAAGTATTAATATTCCTACAAAGTAAGAACTACATAGTGTTTTATTGAAAGTTGAAGCTACTTAGAGTGATTTCAATGCAAGGCTGAGGTGTAACATCAGCTGGTGTCATACAGCTGGGACTGGGGGTTTGCAGTCCAGAAATCAGATGGATATCTGTGTGAAGGCTCCCTCACTCCTGCTGGGCTATTCCTTTCTCCACTTTCTCCACTTGTATCCACAAGCCCCTCAGGAGCCAGGAGCTTTCATTCTTTTCCCTGAGCTCAGCTGTGTGCATTTATGTGCCATTTGCCTTTTTTTGTTTGTTTGTTTTGCTGCTTCCCACATATTCCGGGGCTCACCTTTGCTTGGCTCTGACTTGATTTTCAGCTGCCCAAACTCCTCTGGGGGACAAGAGCCATTAATTCCCAGCAGAGCAGCTCTCTGGGCCGTGTTAAGGCACGGATCATCACATTTGCTGTGGATCCCCTGTGCCTGTGTCTGTAACACCCTCACACTGTCTCAGACAGTAAGAACTGTAGCTGCCTGCAGCCTCCCCACAGACCTGGGCTGCACTGGAAGGGAGGATCATACAGAAAAGAGCTCAGCAACCCTCCCATGCTCCAGCACAGGAAAGACTGGGCGTGAAAGTAAACTCGTTCTTTGCTGCTGTTGAGCCAGGAATGTTTAATTGAGTGTTTGGGGCTGTCCTGGTGCAGGTTCGTGGGGTCCCAGCAAGGCAGCGCCCCAGCCTCTTGCTTTCTGCGTGTGCTGGAAGATGCTACATGAACGAGAGGCCTTCCCCATGCCACCACACCAGCAGGCAGACTTACCCCACCCTGTATGTCCAGGCTTAACTCCCAGCACTGGTGAGGTCTGTTGCACCACTCCTATAAAGGAGAATAACCTTTCAGAGCAAAATGAGCGGTAGCATCGTTTTTCTGCTTGTCCCATCAGCCCTGCTGCAGTTTGCAAGTAGATGTTAAATACTGAAAGCTTCTCTGTATGACCGTGCCTGCCCGGGATCACCTGCTCGAGGCCGTGGCTAACTATGACTCCACCGAAAGGGGATCATTTTATCTCAGCAGAGAGGGGACCCCCCGGCCTTTGGGCACAGGAGACTGCAGCAAACAACAACAAAAAACCCCCAGTTTGCGTGCGTGTAAAATGAAAAGTCTGTTTGAACTGGCTTGCTGCCAGGTGGGTCACACCGGTGTGACCAGGTAACCTGAACATGCCAGCAGCTGCCAGGGGTCTGGGGACACTGCGGGGACACAGGGACACACAGTGCCCTCCCGACAGCCAGAGCTTTCCAGCCCCTGTGGAAGTGTAGCTTGCCAGCAGCAGAACTTGTTGACATGTTTTGATGTAAGTATAACACTGTATTGTAGTTACGTGGTATATGCGATATGTTCATAGTGTATACCGACTAGTTAGGGTTTGCTAATGTACTACATTTCAATAAAAAGCAATTTAAAAATACAGAGTTTGTGAGTTTGGTGTCTGAAAATATGGGAGAATGAAAGCATTGCCCGGTGACTCCAGTCCCTCCAGCATTTCTTATACATCTTAGAGGATAGTGTGGAACAGCATTGTCAATAGATCCATTTTCAGAGAGGATTTTTCCCACTCTAATGTAAATATTTTTTTTTATTGCTGTTCTAGTGCCTAGAAATCCCAGGTCACTAAGTGTCACATGGTTCAAAGTGGCTTATGAATATGCTGGAGACACTAGTCCACCTTCCCCCCGCTTTTGCCACCTTAAGAATGGCACAGAGTGAGCAAGAATAGCAATGGTTAAATAGGAAGGATCCTTCAGCATCTTCTCCCAATGCTCAAACCCTTCCCACAGGACACCCAGCCTTCAGAAACCACCCTACTGCTCCCCAAAAACAGCTGTGCCATTGAGGTGAAGGCACAGCCCTGCAGGCTGGGCCAGCTAATAAATATTTATATTACCGTAGTGAACAAAGGCTCCAGCTGGGATTAGGGCACTGCACTAACAAAGCAGATAGATCATCCAGAGTTAAAGGATTTAGAGCCTAAAAAAACACATGGCATTCCTGCCTTCCTGGGAGCTGGGCAATAAGCACAGAGATGACAGATGTCAGTGGTTTTTGCTGTTTTAACACTTTCAGAGTTTGCCTGGATGCTCTCAAATGGTTATTGAAACAAGAATAGCAGTCCACGAAATTATTGGGAAGCTACTGTGCAGCCGAGGGATGAGAGGGGACTGCATCTCCTGCTGTCCTGTGTGCTGCAAAGATCATCCCTAGACTGGGTCACATGCTTTGTGTGGGCTCCAGAGCTGCCAAGCGACGACCAAAATGAACCAGCTGCCAGGAGGGGATGCCAGGACCCCCATTCTGAGCTCACGGGGCTGAGATGCTGGAAGTGCATGTTCTTCGCAGCAAAAAAGGGCAAATTAATTCCCATCTCCCCAGAGGGGATATGGAAGCATCGCCAGCCTGGGCAGGAGTGCTGGACACGTCCCTGCTGTTCCAGTGCCCCACCACCCTCTGGGATGGATATTTTTCTGCTATCCAACCTAAACTCCCCTCCTTCCCGACACAACTTCGGGCCATTCAATTCGGGTCTTTCCAATGCCACAACGTGCCACCGGGAGGCAGAGGAGCTCTGCAGAGCGCGGCGGTGACCCCCGACCGCCCACCGCGGGCAGTCCGCGGACACGGGGCTCGAACCCGCGGCCTCGGCGCCGCGGCGGCAGTGAGG
>VXBQ01003820.1:92940-113917 GCA_013400175.1 Phainopepla nitens
GGCCGCGGGGAGGCTCCGGCCCGGCCCGGGTCCGTGAGCGGGGCGGGGGCGGGCAGGGCCCGGCGCGGGGAGGGAGGCGCGTTCCGCCCGGCTCCTCGCCGCTCCTCGCGGGGTGTGACCCCGGAGCCCCTCGGCGCGGTGCCCGCCCCCGGCCGGGGCTGTCCGCGGTCAGGCCCGGGCAGCGGCTGCCGGGCAGGGCACCCAGCTGACGGGGTGCCTGGGACCGGCTTCTTCCCTTGTCAAAAATGGCTTCTCAGCCCGGCTCGCGTTGCTTTGAATTACTGAGGTTGTGTGTTTGCATATTTTGTGTGTGTGTTTGTGTGCTTTTTCAAGATGTAGAGGAGGGCAGTAAGACGTGGTTTATAATTAGTAGCAGTGTGGAAGTTGTGCTGGACACGGGCCGGGGGTGAAGCTGTGTGGGTGCAGCCCAGTGGAAAACACCCCTGTGTGTGGGGAACGACCGTATTTGTGGCATAAACTGCTAAAGTAACATGACTGTCACCTAAGCACAATGTTAACCACAACAACAAATCCCCTCACTTTAAAAAACCCCATTTATGTGCAGAATGCTTTCAATTATGTGAGTTACAAAAATGTGAATTTTACTTTTGTCAGTTACAAATAATGACTGTCACGTATTAGCCCTTTTAGACAAACTACAGAAATGGTGCAGCTGATAAACATTAGCGTAGTTAATTTTTTCACAGTGTTCGAAATTATTTTGAGCTGCTCTGTTTGATGTCACAAAACTTGTGCAGTTTTGCATTTAGGCTTATACTTTTATTCTACAAGTTTTCAGGTTTTTTCCCAAAAGAAATGATGCCTGGTGCTAAACTGGGAACATTTACTTTGATGTGTTCCTGATGGGTTGAGGCTTTAAGCTATGTTTACTTTTTGTCCTAGTGTGGCTCAGTGAGTCTTCTTCAGAGCTTCTGCAGGTTAAAAGTCGCATTAAGGAGCTGTGCAGCTGCACGGTGACATCTCAGAGTTAGGGTGGGATGTCCAGCTGAGCTGGAAAGGTGTTTGAGTTGCTGTCAGGCTCAAGTTATTAAACATCTCATTACCCGTCTGTGTGTCAATATTTGACACGTTCAGTGTTGTCATAGGAAGTATTCAAAATTAACTTTTTATCTATATCCTGCCTAAAACTACACAAGAAACCCAGAGCCCAAACAGATCCCTCTGTGCTGGTTGTATATGTTTGGTTTAGGTTTGTCACATGGGCTTGCTGGGGCTGATGTTTCACTGTGAGAACAATCAGTGGTACATTCCTAATTTGTTAATTGTTACATAGATAGCCAGGGGAGATAAGGGAGAGGAAGTGGCATGTTTCTTGATAAGGAATGAGATATGGATGAGTACAGTTTGCACAGGCTTACCCACACCATGAGAGCTGGGAATTGAAACTGGACCCCCCCCAAAGCCAGAGCCCGAGGAGCAACCCTGCTCCCTCTCCAAGTTCTAATACTAGAGAACTTTTCATCATGAGTGTGTTGCAAAGTTAATCTGCATTAAAGATGCTCATAATGCATTGTCTAGAATAACAAAGCAAATAATCTTCTTAGATATCTGTTTTATCTTATTCAAATGAAGACTTCATTGAAGTAAATGTCTGGCCCATCAACATTTGGAAGTGTCTCCTTTCTTATTTAACATCATGTAAAAATATTTCGACTTCTGTATTACCAAATTTTGAGTTGCTGACATCTCTATTTAATCCAAATTCTTCTGGAAACGTCCTTGAAACCTGTGAGCACCAGTTTTTCTAGATCTACTTGATTCCATTTGGACGAGTTATCTACTTTTGGCATTAGTGATTCTGAAAAATACAGTGTTGAAAACTCTTGTGTCTTTTAGCTTGGTAGGCTTAAAAATCACTGTTAGAAGCAGAAACCCACAGAAGAAAGCACATTTCACTTTCACTAGAAAGCTCTTCTATGGAGTTGGGGGACTATAATGAGGGATAGTAGGCATTTAATTGCCATCTAAAGTTTGTCCTTTACCAGTGGGGAAGGCTGCAGTTGGTTTTTAGGTAATTTACCTCCAGTGACTGGATGTGTATCTCCGTTTTCTCTACCAAGTGGCGCAGCTCTTCCATCACAACTTTTCACAGACTGTGAACATCAGCATTTTCTGCAGTGATCATCCTGTGTTTTTGCTTAACCCAGTTCTTTGTTTTGGTATTACACTGCTGTAATTTCTGTCTCTTTGCTTCCTAGGTCTCCTTGTGGGAACGCTGGACGTGGTTTTGGATTCCAGTGCCAGAGTTGCCCCATACCGGATTCTGCACCAGACTCAGGACTCTCAAGTGTACTGGGCAGTGGCCTGTGGTATGTGACTCTTGTTGGGGACTGGGTTTGAGTTATTCTCTTGTCTTTTTTGGTTTATGTGACTAGTTATCCCACATAGGAGTATCCTGTGACTGCTCAGGACACTCCCAAGAGCTTCCAATGGTGTAATGGAAGATTCCAGAAATGACAAAACTCAGTGTTGTTTAAACTGTAATTGAGGAACTTGAAGCTCTGCAAAAGCTTCTATTTCTGCAGATGTTATTTTCTTTCTTCCAAGATGTACCCTGTATTTGCAAGGTTGTAGTGAGATTGTGCAGAGAATAACACATGCTGGTTTTGGTGGGATGATGAGTGTTCTGCTGCTGCTTACCTGGAGCATGGCACAAGATGGGAACGTGTAACATTGTTCGAGGTACCAGAGGTACTTTGGGGAATCTCTTGGTCCAGATTATGTTTTTTCTGTTATTTCTGGCCTGGAACAGATGTCTATATAGATCTGTAAAATGGACTAGAATAGTATTTTTTTTAACATCCAGGATCCTTGGCCTCTTTTATTTGAGAAATGTAACTATTGTTTTAGAATACAATAATGCAACCATCAGATGCCTGTTGGTGAACTTTGATTAAAGCTTTAGGTCCTAATGCTTGCTAAAGAGGAAATAGCTCCAGACATATTTGTTAGACCAACTTTGTTTATAATAAGAACCTTCACTTCTCACTTTGTGGTGGAGACAAAAAGTCTGATCATGAAGGAATCATTTGCTAGGCCCACACAGGCTGATGTCTTGTTTTTCCTCTTCCCACCTTCTCCCCAGGCAACCAACACAATATTCTCCCTTGCAGAGCTACTTAAATTCTGCAGAGGAGAGGTTTAGATGTTGCTGTGTTTCACAGAAACTCAGGTTCCCCTTTGAGGAGGGTGGAGGCAGAGAATTAAAAAAAGACAGAAAACAAAATGGCGGATCAGAAACTGCATAGAAAAAAGGAAAATATTTAGTGCAGATCTGTAATTTTATGGTATCTTGACACTCAATAAGTTATTTTTGTTCAATTTTAGGAATGTTTTAGTTGATACCCTCTGTATATCTCAGTTACTTTTAAGCAATGCAGCATGTAGAAGTTGCTATGACAGGAACATAGGAATGATTTTTATCAGGGAAAAAGGCTGTGTTTGGTGTGCACAGGCAAACAGGATGATCTGTTGGTCATGTGCTGAGTATCCTTGGTGACAATGAAGGCATTTTATTAGAAACTTAATGTTGGTGTACATGAAATATCCTTGCCATGTACACAGTTGGTGTGTGTGATTTATCCTAATCCCTGTTAAGTAATTGTTAGTTTCCTGCTGTGAATATGGAGGAAAAAAGACCTTGTTCTAATTTTTTTTTTTCTTTGCTCTTGACATCATCTTTCTCCCCTTCAATTAGGCTCATCTCGTAAAGAGATCACAAAGCATTGGGAATGGCTGGAGAATAACTTGCTGCAGACTCTGTCCATCTTTGACAATGAAGAAGATATCACCACCTTTGTCAAGGGCAAGATACATGTAAGTGACATGTTTCCCTGAGGGACTTGCAGATTCTGAGAAAGGTCAGGGAGCTGGTTGTAAGAATTTTTTATTCTTTTCAGTCGTATGTAGGTGTGAAAGTGTCATGGAATGCATACAGCATTGTCCACATCAGGTCACAGTCAGAGCAAATACTGAACAAATATGTTTGAAGGGGAAGTGTTAAGAGCAGTAGATCTCAAGGAACAACCTGCTTAGGACGTTCCTACTAATCCAAATATAATACCTTTAAAATCGTTGCCAATTATGCCTTTGATGCAGGGGAGAAATGGTTTAACAAGGATTCATCTAGCAACAAGTGGAGGAGAGAGAATTCTAGTTTGCAAGCAATGTACTTGCCCTGCCAGTGGTCTGACAGGCACCTGGGTTTTAAAGGAACTGCACCCCAGCTTCCACTGACTTTGGAGTCAGGTGTCTCTGGTTTTGCAGTTAACACTCTTCAGATTCCCAGCCTGCAAATCCTCCAGAGCAGAAACTTATAAATACATCTCTTTATTGAACTGTAGGGAGTTTCATCTTTTTCAACTCTCCTGTCAGATTCTTTGTATTTTCTGTGTGTGTCTGTGCGTGAAAGAGATTGTGGTCCTTTGTTTTTCCTTCTGCTCAGTCAAGATCTGACAGACTGCAGAGTTCTGCCCTTCCTGGCAGATGATCTTCTTCCAGCTGAAGAAGTATTTGTGCAAGTGAAGAGAGACTTCAGTCCTCCTGCAGGGTGTTCCAAGTGTTCCCAGGCCAGCCATGAGGAACTCAGTCAAACATTAAACATGAGTGCTTGTGGCATGTGTTCAGGGGTGGATCCCAGATCCCAGACTCCCACAGTATCTGATTGCCCTTTCTGCATGTCTTTGCACATGCAGAAATAAGGCTAAGTGCTGTGTCCTGTTCCTTTGTGCCTTCCAGATTGCTACTGTGACCCTTTGCTTTTTTTGTACATTATTTCTGTCATCAGGCACCTTCACTTCTGTTCCTCCTCTCTCCTCCCACGTCCTTTCAGGGCATTATTGCTGAGGAGAACAAGAATGAGCAGCCCCAGAGTGAAGAGGATCCAGGTAAATTCAAAGAGGCTGAACTGAAGATGCGGAAGCAGTTTGGGATGCCTGAGGTGGAGAAATTGGTCAATTACTATTCCTGCAGCTATTGGAAGGGACGTGTCCCCAGGCAGGGCTGGCTGTACCTCACTGTCAACCACCTCTGCTTCTACTCCTTCCTGCTGGGCAAAGAGGGTGAGTTATGAGCCTACAAGTTGTATTTCTGTCATTTCCCATGATCTTTTCGATGCAGTTGATCTCATTTTTAAGCTGGCAGGTTTTGTTCCTGTTAGGAATCCTTGAGCTCTGTCTGGCTCAGCACATACATCAGTTCTTGCGCTCATAGGCACTTTAGTGCTATTTAGACTGAATGCCTGAGGAATTTTTTAAAACATTTCTCAAGTTGTATATCTGTTTTACTCAAACTGGATTACTCTTTACAAGTTAGACTGGGTTAGAGAACCCAGCAGTGTTTTTACCGTGGTGAGTTTTATCTGGAACACCTGCCAGGTCCCAGTATTTACAAAGCCCGAACTCCTGAGTCCAAAGCTAATTTGCTGAAAAGAAAGAATGAAAACTTGAGTAATCGTAGTTGAAAGCATTTATTGGATGGGAGATAGTCCTTTTGGAACTGCATTATTTCTAGTCTAGTTAATCCCAAAGGTTTTTTCCAAGTGTTTTTGGAGAACCCAGTAAAAGTGTGAAGAAAAGAGCTGTCCATGTGTAAGAAGGGGGGGAAAATGCTGCTCCACTGAGAGCTTGCAGGCTGCTTGACCTTCATTTCTGTTTGGCTGTTGTTTTGCCTCAATTGTAATAATAGTATTTTTTAAATTCTTTTTCTCAGTTACACTAGTGATCCAGTGGGTGGATGTAACCCAGCTAGAGAAAAATGCTACACTGCTGTTCCCTGAGTGCATTAAAGTAAGCACAAGGGACAGTGAACTCTATTTTTCCATGTTTCTCAACATCAATGAGACCTTCAAGCTGATGGAGCAGTTGGCCAACATTGCGATGCGGCAGCTGCTGGATAACGAGAGCTTCTTACAGGACAAGTCTCTCCCAAAGCCCAGGAGGCCTCTTAAGAACATCTCTGCATTAAAAAGGTATCATGTTCCCTGCAGTGAGAAAAGAAGACGGCTAATAGGGGATTGTAAAAATAAATTTGAATTATTTTGTAGCTCCCAGGTGCTCCTGGGGTTTTTTCACTCTAGGGGCTTCATCACTTACTTGTCATTAGCCTTCTGCTTGTTCTCTCTTTTTCCCCATCCCAAACTGGAGCTGAATTCACACACACCCTCGTGTCTTTCTCATGCATGACTAGGCACTGTCAGAAGGAATTTTCTACTAGAAACTACTGAAATCATACGTAAAAAAAAAAAGCGAAGGAAGAAAATTACACCAGCCCTTTGTCTGAAGTTAAAGATTTATAAAAAGAAACAGATTTGTATTGTAATAAACCCTCCCACTGGGGACTGTTCTCTGCAGTTTCAGTATCTGATGTAATGTTTCAGTTTTGCAGATGCATTTGCATATTTTATCTTGTATTGCAGGACATACCTTGTCAGGGAGGCATGTCTGAAGGCTGAAAGAGGAGTCAGAGGAGGGGTGGCATCTCAGTTAGAGAAAGGAATACTAAGAATACACAGCACAGTCTGAAGGTTGTGATTGGAATGAACGTTTGACATTAGTGTTTAAGTGGGTTTTTCAAGTGAGTAAGAATTGAGGATATTACCCTTTACTTTTCCCCAGAGACCTGGATGCTCGAGCCAAAAATGAGTGTTACCGTGCCACTTTCCGGCTGCCCAAGGATGAATGCCTGGATGGACATACAGATTGTACCTTGTGGACACCATTCAACAAGATGCATATTCCTGGCCAGATGTTTGTTTCCAACAATTACATCTGTTTTGCCAGCAGAGCAGAGGAGGCCTGTCATCTCATCATTCCTCTCAGGGAGGTGGGGATTTTTTAGCTATATGTTAAGACTACAGGCCTCTCTTCTCTTCCGTGTCCTTCTATCTTTTGTGCTGTGCTTTACGCATAGAGGAAAACATGCCAGATCCAAATGGCCCTTGTCTTTGTGTTCTAGGTGACAATAGTTGAGAAAGCAGATAGTTCCAGTGTCTTGCCCAGCCCTCTGTCCATCAGCACTAAAAGTAAAATGACCTTCTTCTTCGCCAATCTGAAAGACCGGGATTTCTTGGTACAGAGGATCTCTGACTTCCTGCAGAGAACACCATCCAAGAAACCCTGCAGCATCGACAGGGAATGGAAGTGGAACGTGGCTGATCCCAGCAGCGAGGTACTAAGGAAATAGCTGGGAGGAACTTTATCAGCTTTCCAGAGTAATGCTCCTTACAGTGTGTTTGCAGTGCTTGTCACCAGGCAGTGCTGTCTCTGCTAGGCCATGAGCAGAGGAGGGAGTGTGAGCTCAGACGTTTTCTGTTCTCTTGTTCAGGAGGTTCCAGAGCTGCCTTCCAGCAGCCCCCTGGCTGTCAGCCCCACGTCTGCTCTCAGCCATCGACCTGTCAGCTTCTGTGCTGGGCAAGTGCCAACAGCCTCGCAGGGACTGCTCAAACTCTTCAGGAGGAATTCTGAGGAGCTCTCTGGACCCAAAGGGGTAAATAATATTTTTATGTAAAACAATTAACTTTAAATAGTTTGCAGTAGGTTGCTGGTTTCCTGACCTGCTCTAGAATGGATATGCACTTTTATCCCTACTGAGTATCACTGCTGTGTCTGTCACAGTGGTGGTGCTGCATAGAGGTAACTTGACTGTCAGCTTACACTGTTTGTACTGACATACCTGAGATACTTGACCAGAGGCTGTGAAATGAGTGTTACTTTGTTCTGGGATGTGAATTCATGGCTGTGAAGAAAACTCTTCTTCAGAGCAAGAAAGCAGGGAAATTGTATCTCTGCTTGCTAGTTAATCATTGTGATCCACAGTTCTGCTTGCATTTATGTGAAGATTTGCAAGGCATAGTTGTAAAGACTTTAAGCAAGTTCATAACTGATTCAGAGCAGGGTAGATTAGTATATACACTCTCTTCTTCAGCGGAAAGAAGAGAGGTTTTAAATGTCACAATGTATTTCTCCTGTGAAGTGCAGGCCTGAGTATACCCAGAAATCACCTGTCCTACAAACATAAAAATGCAATAATCTCCTAAAATAGCCATATTTGTTCCTATGAAGGCAAAGGAGAAGATGAAGGAAGAGTCTTGGAACATTCATTTCTTTGAATATGGGCGAGGGATGTGTATGTACCGCACTGCCAAGACGAGGGAGCTGGTACAGAAAGGAATCCCAGAGAATCTCCGTGGAGAGCTGTGGCTCCTTTTCTCAGGTAGGATGTTGTGCTGCATATTTTGACAGCAGGAATAATATGGAAAAGGTATGAATCTTAGCTCATGTGAAGAAATTAATGCCATCTGAATGATACTTTGTGGTGGCTTTCTTTATTATCCTAGTAGGTGTTTGGCCTCTTTTGTCTGTGTTTCAGTGTTGGGACTTAAACTCTAACATGATTTAACAATGAGTTTGTTGCTATATTTTCACCTCTATTTGTAGTTCATGAGTTCATGCTGTGCTTCTTGGCTCCCTCATCTCTGAAACTGGGAATAAAATCTGTGTTTCAAAGCAGCAGAGGTAAAGCAATGTTTGTTTGTCATTTCAGGGGCTTGGAATGAGATGGTGACTCATCCTGGTTACTATGCAGATCTTGTGGAAAAGTCCATGGGAAGGTACAATCTTGCTACAGAGGAAATTGAGCGAGATCTGCACCGCTCTATGCCAGAACATCCTGCCTTCCAAAACGAGCTGGGAATTGCTGCCCTACGGAGAGTCTTAACAGCTTATGCCTTCAGAAATCCAACAATTGGCTACTGTCAGGTAGGAAAGAAGTCTTAGACTTGTTAGTTCTACACAGTGACCGTGATTGACTTGGACTTTTTCTGCAGTTTTTTGTTTAGTTGCAAGCTTTTCCTTCATGCTATCTATGTAGTGGTGAGAAAGTAGGAAAAAAGTTATGCTGCATCATCTCTTAAATATCCTTTGAACACAGTATTTAAGTAGACTTTTCACAGTGCTGTTAGATGTAATGTCAGAGTCTTTAATAGTTTTCCTGCCAGAGCTTTCCATAGTTCAGCAAAAACATCTTCTGGTTTCATTAAAAGGAGCAATTAATCAAATAAGTGATGTTGCACATCACAGTGTCTTGAAAATGAAACCATTTGCTGGTTTGTGAACCAACTTGGTGGAAATTCAGGTTCTTTTTATGTATTGCTGTGATGTTACAGGTTCTCATTATGTCATTCTGTTATGGCCAAATTCTTACAAAGATTTTTATGAAGACTTTGAAAATTATTCTTGTTCACATTGTTTACTGAAAGTGCATGACAAAAGGTCATCAAATTATTTGCTGCCTCATGAACAGAGGAACTGAAAACAGGAAGAAAAATTGGCTTAAGGTCATCTGTTGACTCCAGTAGAAGCTGGAGATAGATGTGACTCTTAGTTTGCTGTATTCATGCTTTGGAAGTTCAGCAGGTCTGTAATAGCAGAGCTTTCATGAGCCTCTGTGTTTTTCCCCTGTACGTGTGTGTTTGCTGTGCTGGCTCCTAGGCCATGAACATTGTCACCTCGGTGCTGCTGCTGTACTGCAATGAGGAAGAGGCTTTCTGGCTCCTGGTGGCTTTGTGCGAGCGGATGTTGCCAGATTACTACAACACAAGAGTAGTGGGTGAGTCCCTGTCAGATTCCTGCTGCAGTGTGGATTTTCAGCTGCACCAGCATCTCCCAGGAGCGTTTTGTTGTTCAGAATTCATTAAATGTGATGCATTTTAAAGATAATGAAGCGCAACTCTGTTCCTTTTAAAGTGGCAGGGGCATGTTGGAGACATAGGAAGAGACACTACAGGCCTCCAAGGTAGTAGTTCTACCTTGTAGTTACAAGGAAGATGAAGTCACCAAAAATTGGTATCAGGAGGGGTCATTAGCAGTAAAGAGTATCTTGCAGAACATTACTGAGTTTCAGTTTTCCCCATCTAAATGACGTGTTAAATCAGTGGAACAGGCTTTCAGGGAAGGTTAGTGAAAGCACCACTTCATGGGCTTTTAAAGCTGATTTGTATAAAAGACTATAGTCTCTGGTTTAAATACCATAATATCAGTAATCCTTCACCTCTCCATTTAGGGCAAATGCACGAATGAATGAGAGGTTCTGTGTTGAGAGGTGTCTGCATGCTCTGCAATGTAGGAATAGTTTCACTGGTTTTATTAAGAACAGGGAAAAAAATTAATGTCTTAATTTTAGTTAGGATGTTCAGAGGCTTGTATGAAATTTAGTGAACTCATACTGTTTTGTTTAATAATTGCTTAGCTCAGTTCATGACACCACCATTTTGAGTTCTGCCATTGTTTTATTTGTCTGTTTCAGGTGCACTGGTGGACCAAGGCATCTTTGAAGAACTTACACGAGAGTATCTTCCACAGCTGTCAGAAAAGATGCAGGACCTGGGAGTGATCTCCACCATATCCCTTTCCTGGTTTCTCACTCTCTTCCTGAGTGTGATGCCCTTTGAGAGTGCCGTGGTCATTGTCGACTGTTTTTTCTACGAGGGAATCAAGTTTATCCTGCAGGTGTCATTGGCCATACTTGATGCCAACATGGAGAAGTTACTGCAGTGCTGTGATGAAGGTGAAGCCATGACTATTTTGGGCAGGTACCATTCATTGTTCTTATTTACAACAGAATAGTAACAGTGGCCATTTAGTCATCATCTCTTACTACCTAATAGCAGGTCACAGATAACACTCTAGGATGAAACTTCTGTTCCAGAGAGGTTTGCTATTGCTTTCTGCAGCAGCTGAAATTAATAGTTGGCACAGTTATGGAGGAATCACATACTTCTGGAGCTGTTTTGCAGCATAATGAATTACTGCATCTCGGTTTGAATTTGAATTCTTAAAGGTTGTTTATTGGAAGTTTACATGTAAATTCTGCTTTACTATTTAGAATAGATTCTGGCAGGAATCCCCTTCTAGAAACTTAAAACATTGTCAAGCAGATATCTCCCAAGTCTAGTAAACATAAGATTTTTTTGTTTGAAATCGGAATCTCTTCTATGTGTTCAGCATATGACTAGGAGCCTACTTTTAAAAGAGCAAATACTCTCAAAATAGGGTGAAAATCAACTTTACTCCAGGTACATTGCAGATTAGATGGGAAAAATTAAATTCTCCTTCATGTTTAGATTAGTGGTACAAAGAAGTTGAGAGTAATGCATATAGGATATTATTTCTTTTTCTGGACACTAATCCTGGAATCTTGCATTTTTTCTCATTTTTGTCCACAGATATTTGGACAATGTAGTTAACAGACAGAGTGTCTCTCCCCCTATTCCCCACTTGCATGCACTGTTGACCAGTGGAGATGACCCCCCACTTGAAATTGACATCTTTGAACTCATCAAAACTTCATATGAGGTAAAGTTCTGGCTTGATTTTTGCTCAAGAGATTTCTTCTCTACTAACATCACATTTTATACTTTGTGCAGCCAAAATCTGAGCAGTGTTCATAGATTGAGATGCTTAGGGAGTGCAGGCTGAAGTCATTGTTCCACCCCCTTGGTATGAGTAGAACCTGACACTGTTGGCTGTTGCAGATTATGAAGAATCTGCCCAGCACCAGAGGGACTAAAATGAAGACTTCAAATAAAGAAGAAGTTACAGGCTAGAGATTTCTTCCTGCTTTGTCAAAAAAGTCTTCATTATTACTTCTGTTTGACGATTGTCAATGCTAAAGAGTTAAGGAGGGGAATTCAGGGTAGAAATTGTGAAGTACTCTGCAGAAACATGGAAGAGTCTCGGCCCACATGATCCATGTTCTGTGAACCACATTATTGTAATAGGAAAGTGACCCCAGAATGGTGCCAGTGGTGTTAAAATATCTCTGCTCTGATTAAGGTGTTCCTCACAATTCATACTGAGAAAAAACTATAAGAAATTTGATTCTGAATGATGGAAAGAACACAGGTGAAAGAGCTGATGCTTGGCAGTTCTCTCCTATTCTCTGCTAAGTGTGGGATCATTTCCCTCTTTGTGTCATTTTTCACCCCATTCCCTTCTGGCTGTTTACAGTCAGGCAGCTGTCATTTTCCTGGGGGTGTTTTCTTTGCTTCTTCAAATCTGCCATCTCTGTTTGTTCTTGGTTTATTTTTATAAAACAGTGTCACTGAATTCATATTATTTGTCTGACCCAGTCCATAGAAAAGCTTCTTGACTGTGCAGTTTCTGGCTGAATCTCATGGGGATCCTAGAGGAAAAAATGACAGGGCTGGAAGGAACGACAACCTGTCTGTTCTCTTATCTCTGCCACAGTACAGGGCCTGTATTTCTGTCAGACCTGACATGCATTGAGCATGCTTTTCTGTAGAGACCTCTGATGTTGGATTTCTCTGAATGAGAAATCTGATTTTCTCTGAATGAGCTCTGAATTACTTCTCTTGCAGGACAGGAGTGAATAGGGAATAGAGCTCAAGTTTTTCTCATCTTGCTGCTGGTAAAAGGCTTCTAGTGGGTTTAGGTCATCTCTAAGGGGATAGTACACTTGTTAAAGAATGTGTAATTGAAAATGGTTTGTTCTCTCTTCAGGAGATGATGTTGACCTGATCTGCTTCCTTCCTTGTAGAAATTTGGCAATCTGAAGGCAGATGACATTGAACAAATGCGTTTCAAACAAAGGCTGAAAGTGATCCAGTCTCTGGAGGATACAGCCAAGAAGAGTGTGGTATGTGACCCGCAGACTGAATGAGCTACCAAATGCCACATTCATGGAAAGTGTTTTGCTGTGAGCATTGAGAAACTTTGTGCTGTAGCAGACCAAGTTTTAAGTGACTGAAAGAATGATGGAATGAGATGTTTTGCATAGAGGGAGATAAAAAACACCTGTAGGCTTTGACATAGCCTCCCATGCCTAGTGCTGGCTGTTTTACTGCTTGCCTGGAATCTTTGAGAAAAGCTGGCTAGCAGGTAATTATTTTACTGCCATTTAGAGAGTGCATTAGGGAATTTTACTGAAGAGTTCATGGCCGAAGGGGAGTGTCCATATTTATTGCCATTATCTGCCATGTCCTAGGTGGAGAATCTCATCAGGGTATTTATTTCACTGTTGTTCTTTAATGCATCCAAGTCAAACATCTGAAGAAAAAAACAAGAGGGAAGGGTGACACAGTCTGCTCAGCCAGGTCTGCACAAACAGGAAATAAGCACAGTAAACTGCTGAAAATATCAGCAGTTTCTGCTTGACTGCAGACTGCCTTCCTGGTTGGTTTCTGGGGGTATTAGAATGGTGATGTTTTTCTTCCCAGTCTGTGTGATAACTTCTTGCACTTGTTTGCTTCTCTTCTGTGTACTTTTGAAATAAATTGCTCGCTCTGTTTTATCCATAACTGCAGGTCCGAGCTGTGTCTGGTGACATTGGTTTCTCTATGGAAGAACTAGAAGAGCTGTATGTAGTCTTCAAGGTAAGAAACCTTCCTTGAGAGTGAGGAAGGAATGTTGTCACACACAGTACAAATAGCTAAGTAATTTGAAAGGGAAGTGATGACTTTGCTTTAATCCTTAATGTGACCTGTCAGAAACTGATGTGGCACATGGTGCCAGTAGGACTGGCCCTGTTACTATCTGATGAATAATTTTCAATTTTTTTCCCCCAAAGATGGCCAAACTACATTTACAGTATTTGAATGATAATCAGAAAGAAACCATAGAGTCAATGGAAGAGAATGTAACATAGCCTTGAGAATGGGGAACTAGGATTGACTGTACCTCAGTTTTTATTCTTAAGTTTCCCATTGGCTTCATGTGTAATTGTGACAAGATTACTTAAGGGCTTTGCCTCTATTTGTCAGCATACATATTTTTTAAAAGAATGGTATTACCCAGCTGCATTTACCAAAGTCAGTTGTGCTCTGTTGTAGACTCAGAAAGAGAGGCTTAGTTCTAAAATCTGCATGTTCTATTTGCAATAAAGCCTGAGTGACATTTTGTTAAAACCTGAAATCATGTTTTGTATTTTTCACTTTAAGTAATTCCTTCTGTTTTCCCTGAAATCTCTGTCTCTTCCTTCATTTCATATTATTTTGTAGTGAAGTAACACTAGGAATCACAAGGCAGATAACGTGCTTCCTGAAATGTCTCTTCTTTGCTTTCTCAAAGCTATTCTTGAGCTGTGACAGTCTCCACTGCTGTGGAGCAGCATAATCTGCCCTGCTAATCCTTTCCCTCCCAAGGCCAAGTACCTGATGAGCTGTTACTGGGGGAACAACCGTGCGGCCGCTGCCCGCCGGGACCAGAGCCTGCCCTACCTGGAGCAGTACCGCATAGACACGGAGCAGTTCAAGGAGCTCTTCATCAGCCTCACCCCCTGGGCCTGTGGGGCACACACCCCTGTGCTGGCAGGGCGCCTCTTCCGCCTCCTGGATGAGAACAGGGATTCCCTCATCAACTTCAAGGAGTTTGTGACAGGAATGAGTAAGTGGTGGTTTTGGATAAAACGGAATGCTGCAAAAAGAAGTGTCTGTCCTTTTCCAAGAAGAGAACTAAAAAGGAGATGATAGTGTGTTCACTGTCATGAGGGGGGAAGGTGGCAGGAAGCCTCAAGCTGGACAAAATGAGCCTTTTTGGTATGGATTTCATTATTGATTCTGCAGGGGACTCTGAGCAGTCATTGTATGGGAATTCATTCTGGTTTGAACCTGTGGGCAGAGGGTGATTCTTTGTCATTAAAGTGCTATTTTTCTTAACCTTCTCTTTCCAGGTGGGATGTACCATGGCGACCTCACTGAAAAACTCAAAGTTCTCTACAAACTGCACCTGCCTCCTGGTGAGTGACTGCTTCTGTGTACTGCTGCTATTGAACACGGGCTGCTCTGACATCCATTGACATGGGGTGCCTCAGGAGTTTTGCTAATGTAGTGGGTCATACTGCTGTTCAATTATAGAATTTAACGTTTGCTTCTCTGTGAATACAGCTCTGAATCCAGAGGAGACAGAGTCTGCTTTGGAGGCCACAAGTTATTTTACAGAGGATGTGACAACAGAAGGTAATGCAACCCTGCTGCCTTTACCTCTCAGTTAGGCAGGAGCTGCAGCATAGATCCATGTGCTCTGAACAGTGGTTTTGTGCAAGGCATGGTGTTAGGATTGTCTTTGTTGCATGATGGGGAAGAAGTTTGGAGCTAAAACTGCTTGGTGCCCATTCCATGCAGGATACAGCATGCTCTGAAGCATGGGCACAGACTGCTGAGGAAGAGCAGTGTGCTTTCACCAGCCCCTGTCTTCCACCATGATTTAGGATTTTCATGCAAGTCTCATTGTCTCTCTTCTTGTTTTTGTTTCCTTCTCTGTTCCTGTCTATGTCTGACCTTTTCTTCTGTTGTATCTGGGATATTGTCCCCTCAACCCCTTTTTCTGCTGCTCAAGTATCTCCTTTTGTCTCAGAGCTGGATATCTGCCTGCACTGTGAGTCTCAAGGTCAGTCCATGGATTATGTGCATGCATTGAGCATGGCTGTGGTGCTGATACCACCTGCCAGCCCAGTGTGCTTATGTAAATACTCTGAAATTATTGCTGCTGCTCCTCATTCATGACACTCTCACTATTAATAAAGTGCTGTAAGTAATTCAGTATCTTGCAGTATATTCTGCCTATTGAGTTTCAGCCTTGGTCAAAATAGATTTTGTCTGGCTTCTTTCAGTGGAATTCATGTCATCCTAGAAACTGGTGGTCAAAAAGATGCTCAGAATAGACTGAGGGGATGCTAGGCTTGCTGGCCTGGGTAGGTGATCCCTGTGCCTACTCCACAGTCTTCCAGTCTAAAGGAATAAGGATGCATGCCACTGAATTGCTGAACTGCTGGCAGACAGTTTACTGCATTTCTTAAAATACAACATTAGGGATTGTCAGATAGGAGGTCAAAGTATGCCAATCATGTTAAACATTTACCCAAATACAACGATGCCCAAAAAATTCTGAGTAAGTACAAGAGGTAATTGTGCAGTTTGGTGCTAGGTGGCTGATTTAACAGTCTGAGTTGAACCAAGACTTCCTATTTGCTCTAGTGACAATGAAGGGAACCAGAAATGAAGTTTCATGAAGTTAGACTGCAGATTGCTCCCAAAATGTCAGTTCAGGCAATGAATAATGAGGAGTGTAGGCATTAGTCACATATGTGCTCAGTAGTGGTTTGGGTTTTTTCCATTCATTATCTTGCTTTGGGCGACTGAACATCCTTGTCTTTCAGCCATCACACTGCTTTTCTGTCTTTCATATTGTGTTTTCACGCTTTCTTTTAAGACCTCTGCCCTCTACCTTAGCTCTTCAACCCATTTTTTGAATGTGGCTCTTTATCCAGCTCATCCCATCAGCCTCGTGCTTCCATCGTGTTCTGGTCACTCCTCTAACCCTGATATGGGTGTGTGAGGTCTAACTTCTATTAAATGTACTCTTGTAAAATTTGAATTTCTATATTGAGTTGTCTTAAGTTCTTTGTGTTTTGTATTACTGAAAATCAGCTGTTAATTATTTTATAATTCCATAATTCTTTAGAAACCCATAATTCTTTAGAAGATAAAGGAAGGAGAAATGAGAATGGCCCAGAAAAAGGTAATTTCATTATCAACAGACTACATTTTAATCTTGTCTCTCTCATATTATGACCTGTTCATTGTCTCATGCTGATCAAGGAGACCTTGCAAAGTGTCCCTTGTGGACAGAGGTAAACCAGGAGGTGAGTGGGAAATAAGTATCCCTCATCCCTTACTGCTCCAAGTCTTTCACATACCAAGATGACAGCATTTGTGAATCATGTTGGGTAAGTGTCACCTCACAGAGTTCGTCTGTGAGAAGTCAAGCTGATGCAGCACTGTTAAATTTTTTGCTCTACTGAGCTGCATCAGATAAACCAGCAGAAAACAATGCAGCCTTCCTGGTAGGTGCTTTTCTGGGCTGTCAGTAACACCTTCTTCAAGCCTGATTTTTGTTGGGTCAGCATTCACTTTCAAAGTCTGAAACCATAAACCATCTGACTAGTAGCTTGTTCTTGCCTTGCAGAGGAGAAAGGTACCAGTCCACAGGACTACAGATACTACCTAAGAATATGGGCCAAGGAAAAAGAGAACAAGAAAGAAACCATAAAAGATCTCCCCAAAATGAGCCAGGTAAGAAAGGAGTATGAAGGTTTCCAGTTGGATCATTGGCAGCTTAGTGGAATTCTGCAGTATGTGCAGCCATTGTGCCAGTATGTTCAGTCCTTGCCCATAGCATCCCCTGCTGTTCTGGTCTGGTGAGCTTTAGAACCTCTAATTCCACACATTTCTGTTGAAATCTGCAGTGGATATGGACAAACTGCTTGGTATCAACCAGTCAAATTGTAATGGATTCGCTCTGCCGCATAGACCAGTTTTTCCTGTAAGAGCTGCACTCTGTGTTTTCCCTCCAAAGCAGGGTGTTTCAAATATGCCATCAGTCGCAGAAACTTATGCAGCTTTTTTTGGTTTTGCATTGCTTCAAGTTACAGCTGCTTGGTGGAGAGTGAAGAGTGTGATTACAGAAGAGAGAGTCAGATAACTGGTGTGATCTTTTCTGTCTCTAATTTCCTCGATAGGTGCTACTTAAACCAATTCAGAAATGCTCAGAAGCTGACCACAGAAGAGTAGTAAAATAAAACTTCAGGTTTTCTTAGCATTAGTGAATATGTGACTACTCTGTTCCATCTGTCAGCAGAAAACCCACCACTATTAAATTGCCAGCTGTGTCTCAATTTAGCCACAACAGAGAGGGGGAGTTTGTCTGTGTCAGACTGTTCTGAATTAGTGCAGTAAGTTGCCACTTGGTGGAGAGGCAAATAACCAATGAGTCATTTGAGATGGTGCCTGTTGCTTCATCTGCCACTGACAACTTTTTTCAGACTGATACATGATGATTTGATCTTTGTCTTTTACAGGAACAGTTCATAGAGTTATGCAAGACCCTTTATAACATGTTCAGTGAGGATCCCGTGGAGCAGGAGCTGTACCATGCCATCGCCACTGTGGCCAGCCTGCTTCTGCGGATTGGGGAGGTTGGAAAAAAATTCTCCAACAGGCCTACGAGGAAGTCTGAGGACTGCAAAGCAAATAATACCCAGGATCCTGTGAGTGAAGAAGAGTCACCAATATCTGAACAGAGTCAGAATTCAGCAGTGGAGCAGCAACCCCAAGCTGACCATGAGGACAAAGCCAGCATTGATGCTCAGCCTGAAAAAACACAGCAGGAAAACCAAACTCTAGTAGATGGGTCAGGGGAAGGACAAGGCTCTCCTTTACAGCTGCTATCAGATGATGAAACCAAAGATGATATGTCCATGTCTTCCTACTCCATGGTCAGCACGGGCTCCCTGCAGTGCGAAGACATCGCGGACGACACGGTGCTGGTCGGCTGTGAGGGCAGCAGCACAGCTGCCAGGTATGGCAGCACCATTGACACTGACTGGTCCATCTCCTTCGAGCAGATCTTGGCCTCCATGCTGACAGAAACAGCCCTTGTAAACTACTTTGAGAAAAAAGTCAACATTCTCCAAAAGATCAAGGATCAGAAGAAGGTAGAGAGGCAGTTCAGTTCATCCAGTGACTATGAACTTTCCTCTGCGTCAGGGTGAACTCAGAAAAGGAGTTGTCTTTGGGAGATAAAACAGGAAGATAGTGTGGCAGATGGCAGGATGGTTTGGTATTTTCTGTTTGGGTTTTGTTTTTTTTTTTGTTTATTCAGAGACCAGTAACTACACAATTACAATAGAATCCAGTTGATAAGGGGCTCCTGACAGTGACTGTTTCTGTAGGTGTTTCTTTGGCTACTCTGGCTGAGAGAATTAGATTTGCATTCTTGAGAGCCATTAGAACCTAATAGCCCCTGATATATAGAATTACCACCATAAATTATGCATGTCTGCCTTTTACTATCTTTTATTTCAATTAAGTTTTATTTCAGACAGTAACTGCTCCTTGCCTGCCCTTGTTTGCTGTAGGTTTCTGGATAACTTGCACAGCAGATGCAGCCTGGCTTGAAACCATGCTCACCTCTGGCTGTGAGTCCGAGAGCTAATGCAGTGTAGTCAAGTGCTGTAGGACTCTGACCTATAAATAATCTTGTACATTCTTGTAAGCTGTTCTGTGACTCAGCAGCCATAAAGCAAATGTGCCCCACTGCTCCGGCACCCTAAGATCTAAGCACAGACATTGCTCAGACCTGCAGGTTTCTTTCACATGTGATTTGGCATTTTCATGGTGTATGATCACTTACTTTCATAATTCCAGAATTTTCAGGCAGACCTGGTTTTCTATTTCTTTGAAAGCCATTGGTTTTAGTTTGTCTGGGAAGCCACAAGCTCCTTGACTTCAGTGCAGAAGAGATACTGAGTCAATCAGTGGGCCCATGATGGTTATAATGTGGGAATAAGTTCCTAAAAATAGAAGTCAGTGAATGAGCCACAGCATTCCAGGGCAGTGTCACATTGGTCTGCTGGTCTTTCCCTGTTGGTACATTCACTATTTAGTGCTGATTCCCTGTTTTTCCTAGCTAGTGATGGGTCCAGTTTTTAGGAGGATCCCTAAGAATACTCTGATCAGTCAGCCCTCACATGTGCTTGGGGCAGGAAGTTGTGCCAGGAGCACTGTGCCACCTGCTGCTGCTCAGTGTCCTTTCTTGAGAGTTTAGCAATGAATGTGCTCTTAGAAACTAGTGCACATCCGAGGGCATTTGTACCTAAAGGGGAAGAATTCAGGGCAGCATGGCTCTGCCGTCAGCCCCTCATGGAAACCTCAGTACCAGAGCTCATTCCAGTTAGAGACAAAACAACTGGGAGACTGCGTGAGTGCTCTTTTAAATCAGTTAAAACCAGAGGAAACTATGAGTTGCCCTTCTGGTAGCAGGATGTGTTCTCCAAGGGAGAAGTAATGCTGTTACTACAGATAAACTCATCTCAGCACGGAGGCAGTGGCCTTGCAGGGGCAGGGCGAGAGACGCTGCTGCTGCTGGGCCAGAGCAGACCCCGCACTGAAGGCAAGGTTTGATCCAGCTTTTGGCTGGCACTTGGGATCTAAAGGTAGGAAGGACACATGTGGATGTTCCCATTTAACACTACTTGGTGTGCTACTCAGTGTTAATTCATCCTCGTGACATTTTTGGTCTGTATTCACAGCTGGTACATGCTTCTTATTTCTCTGCCTCCTCTGTCCTGTATCACTGGAGAGCAGCCATTAGTAAAACTGCTTTTACTAATTATTCAGTAATTTATTGTAATTTTTTTAAAGTACAAATAATACATGTGATTTTACACTGTCTGTCTTACCTGTCATGTATTCAATAAATGAATCAGAATCCTGTAACCTATTTGGCTGTTTTTTAGTTCTCTCTGAGCTCATGGAATATTGCTGGTTCTTTACCTAGTTATCAGAAAGAATGTGTCACCAAAATGATGGGAAAAACAAAACCCTCCAACAACATTTTTAGTGTTAGAGAATCAAGGCATTACTTTATTCTGTCCAGCATGTGCAACAAATAATTTCAGCCACACATAGCCCGGGTGTGCAGAGAAAATCCTTCCATGACACATCACTCTTTACTAGATTTTTCAGATACTTATACAGTCTAAACCCATAGAAATTCATTGGTTCAATGCTCATTGGTCCCAATTTACACAGTATTTGGTTTCTTTTAGTTACTGATTTCTTCACCTCCGATGCCCTAATGTGGTGCCTTGGTTCCCTTATCGGCCTTTTCTGGACCAGGTGTCGCTGATGATGCCGAGGGTGATGTTTGGAGTTGATGGTTGTTCATGGTCGTTATCTTTTGTGTATCTTCTGTGCCATTCCCAGTCTGCTGAGATGTTAAGCTCATCACACCTTGAGTGATGAAACAGTCCTTTGAAAAGCAACTTCGTTCCAAGCAAAGGCAAATGAAACCCCTGACTAAAGTTATGTAAAAAAATTTAAATTTGGTATATTTTCCACCAAATGGACTTGGGTGTGACAGCACTCTGACTTTTTTTCCCC
>VXBQ01003821.1:8790-19932 GCA_013400175.1 Phainopepla nitens
GGGGCCGGGGCTCCGCGGGACCGCCCCCTTCCGGCAGGCCACGCCCCTTTTCCCTTCAGGCCACGCCCTTCTCGTTGCCTGCCGCTGCCCTGGCCACGCCCCCGCCGCCACGGCCACGCCCCCGGCGCCGAGCGGGGCCGGGCGCTCCCCGCGATCCCGGAGGGGGAATTCGGGAACCGCTCCCGGCCTTGCCCGGGCTCCCCGGCCGTGGAGCAGCGAAGGGAACGGCCCGAGGCGCCGCCGGGGGCTGCCCAGCCCGGTTCTCCCCGTCCCGGCTGCTCCCCATCAAATGAGAGAATCAGTCAGGCTGGAAAGGAGCTCCGAGTCCAGGCATGGCAGCCAGACCATGGCGCTGCGTGCCACGTCCGGTCCTCCCTTAAGCGCCTCCATTCCTGCCCCTGCCGAGCCTGAAATCCACCGGCTGCTGCAAACAGAGAGGGTGCAGAGCCGTTCTCCCCCTCCAGGTGCATTTTGGCTATCGGGGTGGAAAAGAGACTCCAAAGGTTCCTGTTTTCCACTGCTTTGTTTCCACAGGACTCTCCATCCTCTTTTAACATCCTGGGAGAAAGTGTCAGCGCCGCCGTATTGGAGTAAATTATGATCTTTGGCGGTGGGAATTTCTGCTAAGCACTGCATGGGAATAAAACCATGGAACCATGGAATGGCTTTAAAGGTCATTCAGTCCAACACCCTGCAAGGAGCAGGGACACGTTCAGTCCATCAGGTTGCTCAGAGCCTCAGCCCAAACTGATCTCGCATGTTCCCAGGGATGGGGAATCCCCGTGTTAAAGCCCCCCAGTTAAAATCACGGGGCTGAAGCGCAGTTTCCCTCCCTCTGGAACGTTCAGCTGTGCTCTGGGAGGTGAGGTCCGAAGGGCCCGGTTAGCCCCGGGTCTGGCTGCGGCTCGTTCGGCTGGAATTCATCCCGCAGCCCAAGGAACAGCCCTG
This sequence comes from Phainopepla nitens, assembly GCA_013400175.1. Lineage (NCBI taxonomy): Eukaryota > Metazoa > Chordata > Aves > Passeriformes > Bombycillidae > Phainopepla > Phainopepla nitens. The sequence goes on from VXBQ01003821.1 coordinate 9,739, forward strand.
AGTCGCCGCTGCCATTTGCGCGTCCCCTCCTGCGGTGTCTGCCCCTCGGTTTGAGGCCGTGCCGCCGCCACACGAGCAGCTCTCCCGGCAGAGGAGTCGCCTGGCCCCCAGTGACCCCGGCAGAACCTCCGGGACGGGCAGCGCCGGCACAAACCCTCCGATCCCCAGACCCCGAGCGCGGGGAGGCTCGTGTCCTAGGAGCTGGAAATGCGCTCTGAGCTCACCCCGCTGGCCCTGGGCGGGGCTGGGCTCTCCCCTCGTGTCCCGGCGGCGACCACCTTGTCGCACATCCCCGGCGGTGCCGGGACACGCGCGGCGCCCACCCTGGGATCCGGGGCTGGCCCTGCAGCTGGGGAAATGGAGACGCGGGCTGAGGCGACTCGAGAGGACCTTGGCACCAGCTGAGCGCCAAAAAGGGGGCTGGGGAAACCTGCCTGGCTCTGGGGCAGCTGAAGGAGCCCAGAGCTGATGCCCAGGGTGGTTCTTTTCTCTCCCTGGAAGTGGCAATGTGCCCAGAGCAGCAGCTGGGTTTGCTTTTTGGAGTAGAAGGGGGAAAGTCACAAATCTGAGAGCACAGCTGGGCTGGAACTCCGGAGTCAACAGGCACCGTGGATCCGCATCTGGATCCAGCTCTGTCGGTTTTTTACCTGTTCCACATCCCCTCTTCCCCCACCAGCCTTTGGGATCATCAGTGCCCATCCCACAGGCAGCCCTTTGCCATCTCCCTGCATTCCCAGCCACCACAGGTGGTGTATCAAACCCCACGGAGATATTTGAAAGGGCAGCAAGGGAAATAAAAGTGAAAATGGAAAACAGTCAGGCAGCCAGTTCGATCCTTTATTTTTTTACCGCTTCCTACTGCTTTTATTCCCTGCCCTTCCCTCTGGGTTTGCTTTTCTTTTCTCATGGAGTTTTGCAGCCAGCAAAGTTATATTGAAACATTTCAGTGTCAGAAGCTACAACTCTGCCAGTTTATTGCATTAAATCAGCTCAGGAGATGGTTTGAGACAATCCAGGGTGTGACTGGTGAGATTGCAGGTGAGACCTGCAACCCCGAGAGCCCTGGGAAGGTTTGTGCTCTGCAGCCAGCCCTGCAGGTTAATGCTGCCATAATGAACTCATTTTATCCAGCTTTTTCTTGGGGTTTTAAGTACAAATACTCATCCACAAACCCACGTGAGCTGCAATTATTCCTCCCGAGCCCTGTGCATTAAATATTCCCCGAGCTGTGCCCTGGGAGGTCAGCCACAGGCAGCTGGGACACGGGGCTGTGGTAAACCATAGCAGCACTTCTGGGACAATATCCCACAATCTTGGAGAGGAAAACACGGATTGTGGCAGGTCTGGGCAGTGCAAAATCAGTGATGACAGAGGCAAATTGCTAGCACAACAGGCAGGATGCAGGAATAGAGCAGAGTGGAAGCTGAGCTTGCAGGGAGTGGGTTTGTGCATCAACAAGGCTGCTCTGAAAGGATGGAGGTCAGTCTTTTCTCCCAGGAACAAGTGACAGAGGAAACAGCCTGGAGCTGCACTGGATGAGGTTTAGATTGGATAGAAGGGAAAATTTCTTCACTGAAAGAGTGGCCAGACATTGGAACAGGGTGCCCAGGGAAGTGGTGGGATCACCATCCCCGGAAATGTTTAAAAACCGCGTGGATGTGGCACCTGGAGACAAGGTTTAGTGGTTGGACTTGATGAACTTATAGGGCTTTTCCCACCTTCAGGGCTCTGTGATTCCTGCTGGTGGGAAGGGACAGCTGCTATTGCATTTCCCTGGGAGCAGGGATTGGGAGCCAGTGGGATGCTGTGACTGGAATTCTGCCTGCAGCCAGGAGCAGCCGGTGAGAGCCATGGGTGTTGTGATCCCAGAGAGAGCTGGGGAGCCACTGGCAATTTCAGCCTGGCTCTCCAAAGAAATGGGAGGGCTTTCAATTTCTCTGCCTGTTCCCAAAATCCTGCTGGATGGGGGCTGCTTTTGCCATTCTTCCTTCTATGAGTCGGGATCGACCCCCAGGGCAGGGACAGCTCCCACCAGACCAGGCTGCTCCGAGCCCCATCCAGCCTGGCCTCGGCTCTTCCCTGTCTCCTGGTGGGACCTCGTCCTCCTCTTGACAAAGAAGTTCTCAACTTAGCTCAACTTCCAGAGAAACAGAAAAAAACTGTATGTTTGAGTCCAGATTTTTTTTTTCTTGAGGGCGTTTGGAGAGGGGTTGTGAGGGAACAGTGCCCGTGATTTAACGGGAGGAGCGGAGACCGAGGCGGTTGGAAAGCCAGGCTCTCTCACAAAGCGCTTTCCCATCGTTTGCTCAGCCTGAATCATCAGTTTCTCCCAGATTCCCCGAAGTTTTCTCGCTTTTGAAAGCCCAGGCTTCCCTGAGCAGTTTGAGCTCAGTGCCCGAGGGATCTGCAGGCGGTGATTCATCAGGGAGACAGCGCGTCCCAAACAACGCGAAGGTCAAACGCTTCTTAAGGCAAAACTATTTTGTGATGATTTGTAGCCATATCAGGGAAAACAGAGCTCCTACGTGGCTAAAACAGGCAAATCTCAGATGGAGAAGGACTTCTTCTCATCGCTCAGAGCTCCTCTCAAGCAAGCACCACACGCTTTATGTACTGTAACAAAATGTAAGTTTTATTCCATGTTATTAGTAATGGATGTGGAATAGCCACAGTTGAGTTGGACTGATGTCCCTTTCCCTTTTGACCAGTGTTTAATATTCTAGCTACAGCCCAGATGTAACATTTACACTGAAAAATACTTACAGATTCAACTTCATACTCCAAAAATTTCTAGTACAAATACAGTTAGTACATTAAAAAAAGATAACAACAACAAAAAAAAAGAAAGAAAGAAAATCCAACCCAAAAAAAAACCCCAAAAAACAGTCCCAGACACTTTGTAACAGCACAGACTGGTTATGGCCGTGAGTTAAGTTCAAGTATTTCCCAGTGGAATGCAATGCAAGCAAGAAGGTAATTGGCTTTTGTGGGACATTCCTGGCCCTGAATGGTAAGAAGAGAAATATAAGTGTGGGCACTTTATCTGACCAAGTTTAGCGACAGAGTCAACATTTATGATTAGTTCAGCCACAAAGCTAAACCTGTCTTGTGTGTGGACAAAACTGCTACCTGGAGAAAACACAAAAATAAAAGCAAAGCATTAATTATACCATTGGCATTTCTTCCGTGGCTGATGCTCCGCCCTCTAAATGAATTTCCTCGAGCTGCTGGCTGAGTTGGGAACAATTGTGGTGGGGATTTTGCTCGTGGCTGTGAATATCTTGCTGCTCTATCCTTTTCCTGCCCCAACTGACAGGACAAAAGAAGGGACTGTTGCTCCTGCCCCGAAAGGAGTAATTCCTGCAGAGTCATCATTGTATTTGGTCACCTTTGAGGCAGTGACTCAGTGGAGAAACCCAACATCCTAAAGGGTTTATAGGTCACAGAGTGGAGGAGGAAAGGGGGAAGTGAGCAAATCGGTATACATAGCAATAATAATAACAATAATGATAATAATAGTAATAATCTTTTCTGTTCCTAGGGCTGTCTGACCCATGCTGGCTCCTGTGTGTGGCCCAGATGGGATCCGGGAGAACTGAGATACCTCCTCCCCAGGCTCAGAGGACCAGCAATGTCCTCCAGGCTGGCTGGGACCTCACAGGCAACTTTTCATCCCTCCCAGACACCCCTGACACCAGAGTATTCCTGCTGGGAATACACCCCTGTGCTTGAGTCCCTGTCAAAATGCTTGGGAAACACGGGAAAGCAGGATCAGCTCCCATTGGGAAGGGATCTTATGCAGGGAAATACTCCAGGCCTGAGGGATGAGCAGGGCTGGGAGTGGTTATCCCGTGTCCCTGCCCGACGAGGGGGTTATTGATCCCCCAGGAGTCTGCCCTGGGTCTGGTACTCGTCAATATCGCAGTTATTGACTTTCCCTGTGGAAAACAGCGTGTGCCTATGAGATGTGAGGGTGACACCGGCTGGGAGGAGGCTCCAAGGCTCTGCAGGACCCATGGGTCACTCAGAGCCCCCTGGGCTCCCTGTGTGACAATGAAAAAAGGGGGTCTGAAGGAGGGCAGGAAGATTCCGACTGTGCAACCACGCATCTGGAGAGGGGAGCAATCCCCAGGCCTACAGGAGATGGGGTTTTGGAGAGGACCAGAGTGCAGGAAGAGGAGAAGGGAGGGAGGGTGGCACGAGGACCAGCCCTGCCACACTGCTGGGAAGACGTGAGTGAGGTGGCTGGTGTTAGTCCAAAGACACCAGGGAAAACCACGCTAGAAAAGCAGCCCTTGGAGAAAGGTTGATGAGACTGGAGGTGTTCAGCTTAAAGCAGATTTGAGGGTGAAAACAGTCTCCAAACAGCCAATATTTGCACAGGTTAAAGGCATGAGACTTCTCCATGTCTCCATGGGGTTGCAGAGAGGGGGTTCATGTCACCCTTTAGGGGGTCATTCGATGGTAGCAAGTTGGCAAGAAAATCCATGGTCTTTTCCCACCCTCCTGCTCTGAACCTGCAACCTCCTCCCACGGGCACTGCTGGGGCCTTGCTGGGGCAGCAGGTGCAGCTCTGCTGTACAGCCTGGGTTTAATGAGTTGATCAGGTCTCTGTGACCACGTTTGAGTGGTTTTGGCTTAAAATCTGCCCCTCACTTTCCCCGCGGCGAGACGTTTGCAGAGAATTTTTCCTGGAGCAAGAGCAAGGGAGTGACATTCCTATCCCTGGGGTGGTGACTCACAGGGAGATCTGCAGGTCAGCAGGAGCTGAGGGGCAGATCTGAATCACCAGGAAGTGCTGAGGCCATGAATGTGCTGAGGGAGGTGTCCCTGGTAGGGGCAGGAGAAATCCAAAATCCCAGCTCCCGCGCGGGGCGGTGCCTTCCAGCACAGTGTGGGAAGCACGAGTTTATCTGGGGCTGGGGTACTGTTGCTCATGGAAAAGGAATCAGAAGAACCCAGGCAGCATCCAACCATGGTTGTCCTCAGAGTTTCCATCCTTCCCTTGGGATCATGACTTTAAAGACACACAATTTCCCGTGGGACACAGGGCTGGGAATTAAAGAGAAGTCCCACTGATGTAGAGGACAAGCTCGTGCCCTGGCCCTGCACAGCTGCAGCGACCACGGAACAAATTTCCACCCAGGATCACCTCTCTCTCCTCCCCAGTAGCCTGGCTGTGGCCCTGCAGGCATTTTTTCCAGGTGACAGCAGCCCTGTGAGCACCCAGCCTCTGCTGCTCTGCCCAGCACATCCCCAGGCAGCAGAGAGCAAGCACATTCCCACACATGGGACGAGGACAAACAGGGCAGTTGGATATGTTTGTCCCCCCGCCTCCGTGGTGTGACCTTCCTGAGCCTTTCCTGCAAAATTCCCAGCAGAAGGGGATGGATGATGGATGGATGATGGATGGATGATGGATGGATGGAGGGACGGATGGAGGGACGGATGGAGGGATAATGGATGGATGGAGGGATGGAGGGAGGGATGTCACTACTGTCTGCTGCTGTGCTGATCCTCCTCCAGGACCATTTCCCATTTGTGAGGGGAAGATCTCAAGCTGCAAGGGCAAACAGCATTCCAGGCATTTTACCAATGCCTTCAGCAGGACCAGGAACAAGCCTGGAAGCGTTCCCCAGACAGCTACACAGAGCCACAGAGCTGAATATTTGCTGCTGGATACCTCATAGGATCTTTCTCTGTTTTCCTTTTAATTCTACTTTTTTTTCGCTTCCAGGACTGTTCTCTAATGCCTGGCACAGCTCAGCCAAAGTTCCCAGGAGATGAAGGGCATATCCAAATTCTCTGCCTGTTTCCAAGAATGGCCAGAGGGCTGGACACTGGGGGAACAGGCATCCTCAGGGCCTTTAGGGACTGATCTCAAGGACATGAGGGTGATGTACAGCGAGAAGCCATGAATATCCCATGGATAAGAAATCTTGGCACAGCCTGAGGGAACAGCTTGGCACAGGGACAGTGCAGTGTTCAGGGAAAATTTACTTCTTTTGCAATAGGTTTGATCTTGAAGGCTCTGCCTATCTGGGCTCCCTGGATGAAACCATCCTCTGAAAAAGAAGAGTAGGAGCCTTGGAGCTCAGCTTGATTTTAACACACACCCAAAATACTGAAAGTGCATGAAAACCACTCTAAATTCAAGCCCAGCTGAAAAAAAATCCTCATAAACTCAAGAAAAACTTCCTGCTATTGTCCTGGTCTTGTCCCCACTGAAGCCAGATCTTCTGCAAAGCCCCCCCAGCAAGTGTGGGAACCCTCCCAGTTCCCCTGGCAGGGCTGGAGGCTCAAAGCCCCAGGATGAGATCAGCCCCAGTCCTGGAGCAGCTGGGTTTCTCAGGGCAGGTGGAAGGCTGTGGAAGGAGCAGAGGGTTGATATTACATTTACACCTATCTCTCTATGTCTACGTTCACACGCACGTGTTTGTGCGTGTCTGTATCTACACATGGACACACACACACCAGAGACACACTATGCATAGATCTGCCTCCTGCCACTATTTATAAGGGTTTGATTAACCAAAACCAAATTTGCCAACAGTGCTTTTCCTCAATTAATCAGACAAACAAATTTGCCGATGCCGATCATCTAAAATTCAGCAAGTAAAGGAGCCTAAATCCTTTACGCCTTTGTTTTCCTGGTTGCATAAAGGCACTTTCTGATGATGTGAAGCAGCAGTTTGTTAAAAACTCTGTAACTGCAACGATTCCCATCACATCTGTAGCAAGTGCTACACAGGCACCGGTAGGACGCAATGTCACTGCTCGCTCCTGCTCCAGAGGGTTTGGAGCAGATTTGCTTTTTAAAGAAAAGATGAAACCTTCAGCCCTGTGCTGGTTTTAGGTCTCCCTGTGTGAGGCGTGGCTGTGTTCCTGCCCAGACCTGACAGGGGTGCCAGCTCTGGCTCGCAGCATCCAACGAGGCCTTCACTGGCATCTGCCAGCCCAGGCAGGCCCTCAGCTGTGAGTCTGCCACGAAGGTCTGTGCAGTACACCAGTGGTTTTCTTTCCAAGGGATCAGAAATTAATTTGATTAAGGGTATTTAGTAATTAAACACTGCAGCACTCGAGCCTTGCCATGCAGGAGGGTGGCTGATCCCTGTCAGCCTCACTTCCCTCCTGAGCCACCAGCAGCTCCTCTTCCCACCACAGCTGTCCAGTCTGGACACTGTCCAGTCTCTGCTGGGGGCTCCAGTGGTGACCCAGGGGCTGGGAGGTGGGGGGGGTTGCTGTTACTCACTGGAGGTTCCTGTCACTCACTGGAGGTTCCCAGCTGGAGAACACATTGGAAACAGGGAAGAAATGTCTTTTGTTAGCGCACTGGAAGACAGCACTGAAGTGGTCCAAAACTCCTTTTACCGTCTTGACTCCCACACAAAAATCGCGCCCTGCGAAACAAACGCGAGATAACACCGAAAACCAGAAACAAACCAAAAACTGAAAACCCCGCTCGCGCCGCCCTCTCGCCTTCCCGACAGAGTTATATCCACACGGACGTCTTCCCGTCCTTACTGCTGGAGCTGCCTTTCTCCAGGGAGGCCTTGGGTTTAGCACCTTGTTTCTCCTGGGCGGTGTTGGCCCTGTTCTGCTCCACCACGGTGCCCCCCGAGGCGGGGCTGCTGGTCCGAGAGGGCTGCGTGTTGGCCTGGGTGCTGCTGTAGCTCTGGAAGGCGATGTCCAGCTGCTCCTGGGCCACCCGCAGGTGCTTGTGCAGCGTGGACAGGTCGGCCGGCAGGTTCTCGTCCGGGCTGGTGCACTGCTGCTCCTGAGCCACGTTGGCCAAGTTCTGCTCGTGGGCCATCAGGCTGTTGGGGATCTTGGTGGACTTCTCGGATTTGATGACCAGGTTGTACTCGGGAGGGCAGGAGATGTTCTTGGGGTAGGTGTAGTTGTAGGGCGGCTGCCGGAAGCTGTTGATTTTCCGGTTGCGGATGGCGTCGCGGATGGTCCCGAATCCCAGGTGGAACATCTCGCACATGTTCAGCAGCAGGCACAGGCAGCTCACCACGTACATCACCAGGAGGAAGATGGTCTTCTCCGTGGGCCGGGACACAAAGCAGTCCACGGTGTGGGGACAAGGGACCCTGTTGCAGACGTAAAAAGCTTCCACCTCGAAACCGTAGAGCAGATACTGCCCTATCAAAAAGCAAACCTCGAAGGAAGCCCGGGTGAGGAGCTGGAAGACGTAGATTTTCATCAGTCCCTCCTGCTGGATGCGCCTCCTCCCGTCGTGCTTCTGCTGCTCCTTGCTCTTGGGCTTGGCCTTGGCTTTCTCGTGCTCGGCCGCGTCGTCGGAGATCATGGGCTCCTCCTCGTCGGCCTCCATGGCGTCCTCCATGTTGCGCACGGCCTGCCAGTTCAGGGCAAACTGCTTCTTCTTCTTGAACCCCTTGAACTTCTCCTCCTCCTCGGCCGAGCGGGCGATCCTGTGGATGGCGTAGCCCAGGTACATGACGGAGGGCGTGGAGATCACGATGATCTGGAAGACCCAGAACCTGACGTGGGAGAGCGGCGCGAAGGCGTCGTAGCAGACGTTGTCGCAGCCCGGCTGCTTCGTGTTGCAGGTGAACTTGCTCTGCTCATCGGAGTAGATGGACTCGCCCCCCACCGCCGTCAGGACGATGCGGAAGACGATGAGCACGGTGAGCCAGACCTTCCCCACGAAGGTGGAGTGATTGTGAATCTCTTCTAGCAGGCGGGTGAGGAAGCTCCAGCTCATGTTGGTCATAAGGGCTACTCAGTTATAACCTGCAGGGAGAGAGGAGACAAAAATCAGGGCTGTGAGGTCACATCTTGCGCCAGCAGCAGGACCAGAGCAGTGACCATCCCTTGTGCTGGGCCCTGCTGAGGCCACACCTCGGATCCTGGCCTCAGTTTTGGGCTACTCATGACACTGAGGAGCTGGAGTGAGTCCAGGGCAGGGAATGGAGCTGGAGAAGGGTCTAGAGCTGGGAAGGGCTCAGCCTGGAGAAAGGGAGGTTTAGGGGGGGGATCTTCTGGCTCTGCACAACTCCCTGACAGGAGGGGACAGCCGGGGGGGGTCGGGCTCTGCTCCAGGGAACAGGGACAGGAGGAAAGGGAACGGCCTCAATTGTCACTAGGAGAGGTTTAGATTGGGTATTAGGGAAAATTTCTCCCCTTAAAGGGTGGTCAGGGCTGGAGCAGTGGAGGATGCTCCCACATCACAGAGACATGCCCTACTGAAACATCTTTCATTTGCAAACCCAGAAAAATGCAAAGAATCAGTGAAAGAATGGGAATATTTATGTTTACAGGCTGATGGCCCTTTTAAGTTCCTCTTGAAACAAAGCAAAACAAAACAAAACTTTAATCAAATACAGACTGTTTCAAAAATAAACCTTGAGAAGCTTTCAAGAGAAAGCCATGCATTTATTAGAAAATCTGGACAGCTGGGGAGGAAGAGCTTGTAATAAGCATTTTGTGTTTAGCTTAACTTGTAGTGGGGCCTCAGCCCGAGTTCCTTGGGTAACCTCAGGCAGCACTAAAGACAGGAGACAATTTCACTGCTTGACTGGCAAAGATACTGAGAGATGAGAGCACTAGGGAAAGCACCTGCCCCCAAAGAACAGTGGAGGAAGAGAAAAGAGAAGAGTAAGGAGCTGTTTTCCTACGTGGAAGGAGTAGGGACATCAACCACAACTCTCCATGCTGGGTGAGCATGGCTGAGTGAGGGGTGAAGATCCAGGGGGGAAAATGATCATAAAATCCCAGAATCCTATAATTTTTGGAGGTTGGAAGGGGCAGGGACACCTTCCACTAGACCAGGTTGCCCCAGGCCCCATCCAGCCTGGCCTGATGCTGCCGTGAGACACGAGCCTGGCTTTGCACCACTGGAGACACAAAATTGTGCCGTAGGGTTCCCGCGGTGGGAGCGGCCACGAGCACGGCCCCACCCGGGAGCCGGAGGGGAAACGTGCCCCGCAGCCATTCTGGAATGCGATTTTGCTCTGCTGCTTCCCAGGACAGGAGCCAAGCAGGGGTGGCTTGCTCAGAGCCGTTTTGCTCGGCCCCGCTTTGCTCAGAGCCCCTTTGCTCGGTCCCGCTTTGCTCAGAGCCGGTTTGCTCAGAGCTGGTTTGCTCGGCCCCGCTTTGCTCGGCCCCGCTTTGCTCGGCCCCGCTTTGCTCGGCCCCGCTTTGCTCGGAGCCCCTTTGCTCGGCCCC
>VXBQ01003821.1:32497-61322 GCA_013400175.1 Phainopepla nitens
CTACACTGGCACCCCCAGACATACACTAGCAGCACCAAACCTACATCAGCACCACAAAAATCTTCACCATACCACCAAACCCACACCAAAACCTATAGCAGCATCCTCAAACCCTACACCACACCACCAAACCTACACCAGCACCCCCAAACTCCGCACCAGCACCACCAAACTTACACCAGCACCATAAGAAACTACCCAACCCCCCCAAACCTGCACCAACACCACCAAACCCTTCACCATAGCACCAATCCATACCCCACCTTCACCAAACCCTAGAGCGCTCCCCAAATCATTCTGTGCCCAGTTTGGGACCGTGATCCCAAGGGTTTGCCATGATCCCATCACACTCCAGGCCAAGGCAGATGCTCCTTGCTCCCTGCCTAGCTGCCTAGCCAGTTGCCTTCACCCCACACCGTGCCAGGATAAAAGGAGCCAGGAGATCTGGGCTGCAGCCAGGTGTCCCAGGGGACCATTATGGGATGGTCCTTCCTCCCTCCCTCCCTCCCCAGACAGGATCCATTGCATGGCCCCACTGCAGGAGCACATAATCCCTTCCAGCCTCAGTCTTTGATGAACACATGGGGCTGGGCAGGTCGTGGAATCACAGAATCCTAGAGCTGTTGTGGTTGAAAGGGACCTCTGGAGATCACCCAGTCCAACCCCCCTGACAAGGCAGGGTCACCTGGAGCAGGTGACACAGGAACTCATCCAGGTGGGTTTGGGATTTCTCCAGAGCTCTGCCACCCACCATGGGAAGAAGTTTTTCCTCATGTTGAGGTGGAACTCGTTGTGTTTTTGTTCTGGCCATTGCTCCTCATCCTGTCCGGGGCACCCCTGGGGGGGACAGCCCCACTCGCTGCCCCTCAGGCAGCCACAGCAGGTTGTGCTCCTCTCTGCTGCCCAACAGGTTGCTCGGGGAATGAGCAGCAATAAAAAGCTGGAGAGGAGAAGGGATAATGTGGAATCCAGCTGCGAAAACAAAGATTAAATCCCTCTGGGCCTACGACCTCCCTTGGCCGACGGGCGGGAAAAAACGCGCCAACATCAACTCCTGTCCCCACGTCCATCCAGCCAGGAACTTTTCATGAATGAGCTCGTTGAGGAGGAGGGGAAGGCAGGAAGATGGAGGAGGAGGAGGAGGTGGACAGCCCTTCCATGCCTGTTACACAGGGGAAGCTGCAGCTCGTGGCCCCAGCGCTCAGGGCTGAGGCACAGCTGGCACGAGGGGCAGTGAGATGAGGGCTCTGTCTCTGTTTCCAGGTCGGTCCTGAATGCAGAGATCTTCCCAAGGATGCACCAGGCCCGTGGGTGCAGGTTGTGCTAGAGAAATGAGCAGCTCAGGTGAGCCCTGCCCTGCTCACACCAAGCCCTCCACCACCCCAGGGAAGAGGGGAGCTCCTGCTGCCAGGGCAAGCACCCCTGGTGAATTTGTCTGGTTCCCAGGCAGGGATGCCTGAAGCTCCATTGTGAGGCTGGGGATGGGACCCAGAGGATGTTGCAGTCATGGTTTAATTCACAATTATACTAAAATCCCTCCATGACATGCAGTGAGCCCCTTCCCAGGCTCCCAGTCTGGTGCTCACGTTACTTCCTCACTTTCTGCCAGCCCAGGGATGGTTCAGCCTCCTCTGCTAAGTTTAAAGAGGCAAACAGCACAGAAAATGCTGTGGAAAGAGGGTATTTGAGAAAAAAACCCCACCTGATTCTCCTTCACTTAGTGATAAATAGATCTTTAAAATGCCAAGCCAGAGTCTCTGACCTCCAGGCAGCTTTTGGGACGTGTCTCAGTTTGTTGCTGCTCAGCTGAGGTCCATCCTCTTTGCTGTGGTGGTCACTGGCTGGGCACCCTGCCCACCACATTTCAATATTCCAGGAAACCCCTGAGAATTTTCTAGAGTGAAAAGCTGCAGTCACTGACCCTGGCCATTACCACAAGCTGAGGAAAGAAGATGAAGTGGTGGGAGGCTCTTCTTGAAAATTCACTCTTTCCATCTCTGGTTCTATCCCTCTCTTCCTCTCCAAGTCATCCTCCCTTCAGCCTCCAGACAGAAGTAATTAAGAAACCACATCACCATCTGTGTTTCTGAGAAACAACTGAAGAAACAACTTAACATGAATCAAACTCCCAAATCATGTCCTGCTGGGGGGCCTGGAGCCAGAGGAGCAGTCCCACACCTGGCTGCTGGCACCTGACTCACTGAGCTGTGATGAACATGGAGCCTCTGAGCTTCCTTGTGTCATTTAAAAGCAGATCTGCATCAATTATCATCTTTTTTCCTGGCTGCTTTTTGGTCCCTACTGACCTCAAAGCCTCAGAGCCTACACTTGAATCCTCTGTAGCTCGTGTCAGTGCTGCCTGGCCAGCTCTGTGCTGCCTCTGGGGTAACCCCAGGCAGAAATGAGCAGTAAATCCCTGTTTCATGCCCTTTATTCCCCATTCCACCCCTGTGTCACACAGGGGATTAGCTCCAGTGGTGGAGTGCTTGCTCAGCATGTGCAGGGTAATGGGGTTGGTGCCTGCATTTTCCTTTTGGGAGCCAGATGATCTTTAACATCCCTCCCAACCCATGCCATAGGAGAGAACAAGGGAAATATTTGGTTTTGTCTTCTCTTGAGCTGTGAGAGCCCTGCAAGGTGGGATTGTCAGCACCAGACACAGCCCTGGGATGGAGGGTGGCCGAGATATGATGAGGGAAGGGATTTGCCTGGTGGGGGACAATATCCAAACCAAGCCCAGGATTTCCCACAGAAGGTTTCTCCCGTGGCACTGTCACCCTGTCCCACGTGGGACCTGATCCCAACCAGCTGCATCATTACCTCCTTCATGGATGTGCCTCTTCTGCCATGACAAAATTCCATTATCATCGCCTTGCCATGACCCCAGACCCTGCTTTGTGTCCACCCCCACTGTTTTAAATTTGTGCTGCTGGCCCCAAAAGTGAGCAGGCCTTCTCCTGGCACACCTGACACCACACCCCAGCCACCTCAGCAGAGCAGCTCCAGCCCTTGTCCTGCTGCTGCCCATTCAGAGCTCCTCACTCCGCCCTTTCCAAAAATCCCGCTGACCAAATGGGATTTCTCCTTTGGCCGAAGCTCTTCTGTGCTGCTCCCCATTTCACTGCCAAGAATTTCCAAAACCTGGCGGAAAATTAGAGAACCAGCAGAACCTGCCCTGCCTTGGAGCGCTCGTTTCCTGCCAGCCATCCTCTGTCAGGCACTGAGAGCAAAATATTTTGGGCCTTTCCAGGCACTAAATCACCCCTTTCCAGGCACTAAATCACTAACTACACCTAGTTCCACCTATTGAAATGATGGCAGCAGCCTCCATCCCACAGGAACTGACCCCTCTGCTGCTGCTGGAAGTGCTGGTGACATCCATTTCCAGAGGTGTTTGCGGAGCCTGGAGCCAGCACAGAGCCAGGGGTGGAGGGCTGCAAGCACAAGGGACTGAGGATGGCATTGGGATGTTCAACCCAAAGGAGAAGCCAAAAGCTTCATGGCCTGGCTGAATTAGCTCTACCAGACTAATCATTAAGGGTCATTAAGGTTGGAAATGAGCTCTAAGATCATCAAGTTCAACCAGTAACCCAGCACTGCCATGTTCACCTCAAACCATGTCCCCAGGTGCCACATCCACATGCATTTGAACACTTCCAGGGATGGTGACACCACCACTGCCCTGGGCAGCCTCTTCCAATGCCTGACCAGCCTTTCAGGGAAGAAATTTTCCCAAATATCCAACCTAAACCTCCCCTGGCCCAGCCTGAGGCCGTTCCCTCTCCTCCTGTCCCTGTTCCCTGGAGCAGAGCCTGACCCCCCCGGCTGTCCCCTTCTGTCAGGGAGTTGTACAGAGCCACAGGATCCCCCCTGATCCCCCTTTTCTCCAGGCTGAGCCCCTTTCCCAGCCCCCTCAGCCTCTCCTGGTGCTCCAGCACCTCAATGTCCTTCTCGTTGTGAGGAGCCCAAACAGAGACACAGAGTTCCAGGTGTCCCAGCAGTGCCAGCACAGGGGGACAATCCCAGCTCTGGATCAAGCCAGGTGGGTCAGAATGCTCTGCACATCAGCACCTGCTCCTGCCACAGAACCAGAGAACATCCACATTGGAAGGGGTCTACCAGGAGCATCAGGTCCAACACTCTCCAGTCACCACTGAAGTTCTACATTCAGAAACACCTGATGTGGTCACTGAGAAATGGGGTCACCACGGAGGCCACCATGGGCTCCTCCTGCAGCTCTCAGCAAACTCTGCCCAGCACAGAAATCCACACACACACCCCCCAGCCCGTCTCCTGCTCCATCCTGGCCAGCCCCACCAGCTCTCCCTGCCCAGATTTCTGCCCAGCTCCCACTTCTGGAATTTTGGGTGCTTTCACTTGCAGTGTGGGAGATGACCAATTTTACCCTGCCTGTCCATACAGTGTCCTCATTAATCTAGGGACAAGAAGGGGATTTGGGAACATTCTCTGCCGTGCAATGGAAGGGGCTGGGTGAAATCTGCTTCCCTGGGCAGGTCTGTTTTTGAAAAGCTATTACTGGCAGGGAAGACCAAATCCTGCATTCCTCAGCGAAGGAATCTGGATGATGTCACCTCCTGCCCGGTGGCAGGAGCATTCCTGCCCCAGTCGCTCCCTCCAGGCAGCCGCTGCCTTTCCTCCAAATATTTGTTTTGGCTGGTTTTTTGGAAGCTTCCCACCACAAGGAATAACAGCAGGATGGACTCTCCTACTGTAAGGTTTGTCCCTGAGCAGCACGTTCGCAGGGCCACGGGTTAATAGAGGCTCACACATGTCAGCCAAAATTTTACTGCCAGTAGCAGAAGTGGGGGATTTGTTGGTTTTGTAGTCTTTTTTTTTTTTTTTTTTCTTCTCTTTTAGAATCTGCGTGATTCAGTGCAGGCTGAGATATCAGAAATCTCTTAAATTAGAAGGTTCTCTGCTTCACTAAAACACTTGGAACCAAATTCCTTAAATTTTCTTGTGTGTGTGGCTAGACTAGAGGCACGTAGACATGCTTGTAGTGCTGTGCCTCTTTTCCTCCCTTCTTATTAGGATCTATCCAGCAGGACACATCTACTGAGGTGCCTAATGCCAGCCAGGACCTTTCCTAAACAACTGGCCTAGAATAAAGTGCCCTTTTGCCTGGCAGGGGAGTCCCAGTAGATGTCTCTGGGAAAATGGTTGCAGGGGTATGGAGCAACTGTGGTGTGATGTGGAGGCAGGACCGTGTGCCACAGTCTCCTCAAAGGGATAAAATCTCTGTGGCATCCTCCAAGATCGGTTTTAAGGCACTTGGGTGGGATTTCATTGTCTAAACTTGGATGGTCAACCCTCCTTGGAGCTCAGCACAGGTGCCCAGAGGAGCTGTGGCTGCTCCATCCTTGCACTGTCCCAGGCCAGGCTGGACTGGGCTTGGAGCAGCCTGGGACGGTGGAAGGTGGACAAGACTGCAGGGATCAGGAGCTGATTTTAAAGTAGGTTTCTTATGGCAGATGGATAAATTCCTTCCCTATGCTCCAAGATGACCCATTGCTGGCACCTGAAAAGGTTTCCTACTCTCAGACTAACTCTGCAGGACTAGTGAGAGAGGAAAATGAGTGGAAATGAGTCTGGTGGAAAATGAAGAGCAGGAGTTGTTTCTTGTGAGGGGCTTGTGAGGTTCAGTCACTCCAACTCCCACAGGTGATGATGGGATCTCCCCAAGACACTGATTTCACTAAAACCTGAGCTGGGACATTGAGATCCTACAAAGACAGGGGGAGGGGAGTGACAGGGTGGAAATGAGCTGCATTTCCAACACAAGCTGCTGCCCCACACCTGAGTGCGGTCTGGGTTACAAAAAACAAAACACATTCAAGCAACTGCTTTTTTTCCCCCCAAGCTGAAGCCTCTTGCATCTGCTGATCATCGTGTTCTGTCAGGCTGTGAGCGGGGCCAGGAGCCCGAGGCACCACGATCTGTCCCTCTCGGTGCCAGCTGTGACCTTCACTGGCAAAAAGGCTCAACCTGGATGATCTCCCACCCCGCTGATGGGTGAAATCGTCCCTCCTTCCCCATGGGGACTGCAGGCAGCAGCAGCCCCTCGGAGCCAAGCAGGAGCCCGGCGTTTTGCAGCCCCAGCCCTAAATCAAGCCCTCCCCAATTAGCACAGGACTGTTCATCAGCGCTCTGTTGTTTTTCAGCTCCGGCGATAAAAGGCTGCAGCGGACATTTCAAACCGTACATAAACTCCAGCCTGCCAACATAAACACCATAAAAACACTCCCTATAAATCAGAGCTCGCCCTCGCTGGAACTATTCAAATTCCCTGGAATGGCTAAAAAAGTGCCGCGGGCTGCCAGGAGGCTCTGCAGCCGCGAGATCCGGGAGACGAGCGGGGCGAAAGCTTGCGGGAAAGCAGCTGCCCGGAGCTGAGCTTCCTCCTCTTCCTCCCGCCTCGGCATCTCCGGGAGAGCTCGGCTCACGGAGGAATAAATAAAGGAGCTCCACGCCCACACGTGTCCCGGCCGGCGCACGAAACCTCGCATGTGTTTGCCCTTAGACGCAGGATTTTTTGCAGGGAGCTGACGCTCTGAGCTGGCCGCATCCTCTCCTGGTGTTTTCCAGGAGTAAGGTTACCCCACACGGCAGAAGCCCCCCCAGCTCACGCTGACCTTGAGTCTGGGCACAGGAGATCGAAGCCCGCATTTGCCGCCAGAGTTCTTTCCCTGATCTCCCGGCAGAACCAGCCTTGGCCAAACCCTGCCGGGCAGGGGCAGGTCTGGAGCAGCCCCCAGGCAGGGACCAGCCCCAGCTCCGCTCGTTTTGCCGCGGGTCCCACGCACGGAAAGACCAGCCCCAGCCGCAGGTCATCATCCCCCGGGCTGGACCCAAGGAGAGGGCACAGAAATCCTCCCTTCTCCCAAAATCCCGGCGGCACGCGGTCCCTCTCCCGGCAGAGCTTCGCTCCCCGGCTGGAGCTCCTCACCTCTGCGCTCCCCCGGGATGCCGGGCAGGTCTCCGTGCCCCGGGCAGGGGCGTCTCATGCTCCGCCAGGCCAGCGCTCCCTCCTCCGCAAACCTCTGGCTCCATCCAAGCGGGCGCTGAAGCCACGGCTGATCTCACCCGTGTCCCTGCGGCCCCGCAGCAGGAAAATGCTTTGTGCGGGGATTCTGCGAGCCCGAGAGCGACCACCTCCCAGCAAGCCAAGCCAAGCCAAGCGTGCAGCAAAGCCCCGTGGGAGGCAGCCTGCCTCTGGATGCCCCGGGAGAAGAGGCCGCAGGAGCGGCTGCGGGAGCGGCTCCTCCCGAGCAGCTGGAGCATCCCGGGGGCCACCAGCCCTGCCCGGAGCCCCGGCAGAACTGATGGGTTGTGGCATCGGGGATGACCCTAAACACCCGCCCGAGCCAGCCCGCGGGCTCCGGGCCCGGGGGGCAGCACAGCGGCTCGGCCCTGGCGGTCTCCCCGTTCCTGGGGGATCCCAGCTCCCGGGAGAAGCCACGCCACCAAACGAGGCTGTGTCACAGGAGGGATTGCTTTGCAACGCCCGTGGCATCATCTTTTCTCTCTCTCTCTCTCTCTCTCTGTCTCTGCCCCCCACCCCTCCTGTTCTCCAGCACCGCTTTTCGTTTTCAGCTTGATGCGTTTTGACTCGCAACTGCCGAGCCGGCGCTGGCTCCATCTCCCCCGGAGGCACGAGGCGCTGCCGGGCGGAGAGCGATGCGGAGCGAGCAAAGAGCCGCCTCCCGTGCTGCAGAGAGCCCCGGGGCACCGGGCAGCGCTGGCACGGGCCACCGGGTCACAGAGACATCGCCTGCCCTCGCATCGCGCCTCCGGACGGCGGCGACACGGCCAGGGCGAGCCTGCCCGGGAAAGGAAACGAGGACGTTCATTTCTTAACTATTTCTGTCTGGCAGCGCCGAGGAAAGGGCTGGGCAGAGCCCTGAGCAAATCCATTGTCACCAGCAGGAAAGAAAAAAAAAATTAAAAAAAAAAAAAAAAGGATTATAAAAACGTGCCTGGAGGAATTTGGCTCGGGTTCATGGTTTGAACCGGCTTCAGGTTTCCGAAGCAGAGGCTTCCGGATCGCGGCGGGTGTTCTCCGGGGCTGGAAGCGGTAGGGAACAGTATTTGGGGTCGTGGGGGGGATTAACTCCGCCTTGATCCACAGGGTGGCACAGGGAAGGGATGGAAGAAGCCGGCGATGCTCGGGGCTGGGCTGGGAGTGATGCCTCGCCCCACTGGGGGACGAGCCCCGTTTCTGGGCTGTTTTCCCGTGATTTTGCCCGCTTCCATCCCACTGGTGGTGCCTCAGGGGCTCGCTGGCCCCCGCCCTGTGTTTGAAAGGCGCTTCACACCAAGCGGATCAAGAGGGTTTTAAAAAAGGTCAGAAATAACAACGCAAAGCAGAAACGCAGCCTCGGGGGGTGCCGAGTTCCCTCCATCCTCGCTCTGCCGAAACGGACCTGATCTCTGGGGAAATGGGGACGCTGGGTGTAAACCCCTCAGGAAATAGGGTCTTGTGACCCTTGTCACCGGCGTCCTGGCTGCTGTGGAGCAGCTGGTGCCACCCTGTCACCCCCCCGGTGCTGGCAGGTCCCAGCTGGTGGTGGCATCTCCCAGAGATGACAAGTGGGAGAGGCAGGGAGATAAAGAAATTGCTCCAGCAAAGTTTATTCTCATGTGCCTTAACTGATTTATGGGATGGGGTTCCTGCTGTTCTATCCATTGTCCCTGTCTTCTACTGCTACAGCTCCAGTTTGCAACATGCAGAAATCCCACAAAAACTCCTTTATTTTCCCCTTCTCCTGGCAGCGAGGAGCAGAAACCACGTGGATTTTCATGGCTGGTCACCACAATCTCCAAGGGACAGACCAGGTCAAAGGGAGCTGGGCAGCCTTAAACCTGACCCTTGGGATGGACATTGGGTGGAAGGACTCCAACCAGGCCATAAATTGCAGGAGAAGAGAGCTCTGCCCAGCACTGGGATCATGCAGGAATATGGTGCACACCACCTCAGATTGCTGGGAAGGAGGTGTTTCTTTAGGACACACACACACACACAAAAAAAAAACCACCCTCCTGGTATTTTGGTCTTGGCCAGGACCCAAGGATTGTCTCGGAAATGGCTCTCCCAGCTTGCAGGAGGAGCACGAGGTGCAGATTCCCCATCTGCCTCATGGCCCTTTTTCCGTTCCCATTGTCTGGAGCTGGCTTATGTCGGGATTTCCTCCCTCTGACTTTCTGAGGAAGCTTTGGACGCAGGGCACGTTGCCCTCCTGTGGCATTCCAGGGAAATTTGTGGGGAGGAGAAGGTGCCTGTGGCCTCCCAGGATTTAGGGGACTCTGTTTCTTTCCCTTTGGGGGTGTGGGAATGTTCGTTCACCTCCCACCAGGAGAGGACACAGCTCTCTGCCAGCAAGCAGAGCTTAAATAAATCCATTAAGCCAAGCTCCTGTGCTTGGGATGGATGGGAAGGGCTTTTTGGGATGGGAGGAGATGGAGAGAGGAATATCCTCCCAGGCCACCTCATGAACAAGGGGGGTCAGGAGCTCCCTCCAGCTCCCCTCTCCAGGAAATCCTTTGGACAAACACCAGTTGCAACTGAATCTGCAGAGATCTGGAGGTGGGAGGGACAACACTCAGGGTCATCCATCAGCCACGGGGAAGATCTTTGGGATTTTAAAGGATGGGACAATTAAAAGCTGTGGAACCGCAACAGCATCTCCACATGAGGTTCATCTCAGGACCCTGAGGGATCCGAGTTGGAGGCCCCACCCCAGAGGAGCACCCTGGGTGTTTGGCAGCCAGAGGAGAGTTTTCTCTCAAGGAAGGTCGGCCGAGGAGATGAGGCCACCAAGGAGCAGGCTCAGCTCCCACTGGTGGTGATGCTGCCCAGCTACAGGCTCCCCGTGCCTCAGTTTCCCCACCTGCACAGGAGGGAGCACAGCCTTTGCAAGGTGTTTGGGATGTGAAGATGAAAATGTGCTCACAGCCTTGGGTCTTATTTTAAAACCAAGCCAAAAGCACCTCACAGACAAGATAAAGTTGTCATGGATTTGAGACAGCAGCTGCAAATCCACATCTGCTGCTGGGATGAGCCCTGATGGGCGCTGCTCTCCAGCTGTGCCTGGCCTAAGCTGATGATCCCAAAGCCAGGAGGATGCAGATCCCAAAATTTGCAGAAACCTCGGGATTGTAACATGGGATCAGCAGGAAAATCAGAATCTGCTGTTCCTCCCCCCCAGAACTTGCAGAAACCTTGGGAATGTAACAGGGGATCAGCAGGAAAATCAGAATCTGCTGTTCCTCCCCCCAGAACTTGCAGAAACCTTGGGAATGTAACAGGGGATCAGCAGGAAAATCAGAACCTGGCGTTCCTCCCCCCAGCTCGGGTGGTCTGAGATAAGAGGAGGTTTGGGATAGGGACTGGCCAGGAGGTCCCAGAGCACAGAGGGGTTTCACAGAACCCCAGAAGGGACTGGGTTGGAAGAGACCTTAAAGACCACCTCATCCCACCCCCCTGCCATGGCAGGGACACCTCCCCCTGTCCCAGGCTGCTCCCAGCCCCATCCAGCCTGGCCTTGGGCACTTCCAGGGATCCAGGGACAGCCACAGCTGCTCTGGGCACCCTGTGCCAGGGCCTCACCACCTTCACAGTGAAGAATTCCTCCCTTTTTCCGTGAGGAAAGAGCTAAAGCACCGCTGGTTTAACCCCAGACTCCCTGGACGTGGATTTGCACTGCCCTGCGTGCCGGGGGATGATGATTCATGCCAGCAAAGTGTGCACAAACCGATGCCAAATAGGGATGTCGTGTCTCTTACCCCGGCGAGAAAGGCACCACACGAACATTCGGCCTCAGCAAACGCATTTCCCACCCAGAAAATCGGGAAAGGGCAGAAAACGAAGGGCAGGGAAGAGCAGGGTGGGAGCGGAGGGGGGGCTGCGGCGCGGGGAGGGGATCTGCGAAGCGCTGGGAACCAGCCGAGCTAAAGGGAAAAAAAACACCGGCGAAACATCAACACGGGGAGGAGGGAGAACAAAACCAAAAACAACCCCCGAAGTCACTCACGGAGAAGCGCTGGGCTCAGTCCTTGCCACAGTTGTCCCATCCTGGCCAGCTGTGGGTCCCTGGATTCCCGGGTCCCTGGATTCCCGGGTCCCTGGCCGGCGCCGCTCCCAGCGCCGCTCCTCTCCTCCCTCCCACCCCGGCAAAGCCGCGCTCTGACGTGGAGACGGGAAAACTCCTCTGCATCTGCAACCCCAGCGTTCCGTGGGACAGCAAGGCTTCCCTTGGTTTTTTTTTAGATTTTTCCCTCTCAGCACGCATAAAAAAACGCCATAAAAAAAAAGAGAGTTGAGTTGAGACGAGTAACTCCAGAGCCAAGAGTGGTGCTCATGGAAAAAAAAAAAAAAATCAAATCATTCAAATAGTCGAAGGGTTTAGGGCTAAAAATAGCAAAAAGAGCTCCTTGGAGCAGGAGAAGGAGGCAGGAAGCGGAGGTGCTGCAGCAGGATAAGAAATGCTTCGTTTTTGTTTGGGATTTCTTTTCCTTTCTGCTCCAAACCTGGTGGAAAGTTGGCTAGAAACTCTCCCTGTCCTTCCAGCTACAGTGAAACACCGCAGCACCACCAAAAAAACTTCAATTTTCCCCCCCAGTTTTTATGCCCAAAGCAGTGCCTGCTGCTGCAATGTTGTATTTTCGTGGTTTATGCTGACCAGAGGCTCCCATCCCAGCCCCTCTCCATCCCTGCCCTCCCTTCCCAAGCCCATTTTACAGGGCAGGGGGAACAGCTGGAAGCATCTCCCTGCTCTGTGGAGAACAGCTGGAAGGAAGAACAGCTGGAAGGGGACAGAGGGACATTTTCCTCCTCCCCCAGCCCCTCCTGCTCTCTGCCACAGGGATTTTTTTCCCCCTGTGCACATCTCTGCTGCAGAAGGGGGGGATGTTGCCCCTGACTCAAACCCACAAACAGGGATTGAATGATTGCCCCATCCAGAGGCCACAACCTTTGGCACATCGTCATCTGTTCCTTCCCATTGCCAACTCGCATGATTTTATGGCTGACCTCACAAAAATTGATGTTTTCCTTAAAGGCCCCGTGTTGTGAGGGGAGATTTGGCTTCCAGGAGTCCAAATCAGTGAGGTTTTACTTCAATTAAAAAAAAAACAAACCCCAAACTGAACAAATTTGGCATGCAGAAGGCCCTTAACCTTTAAAGCCTGGTGGCTCTTCATCTCTTAGATATACATGACCCTCAGCATGTCTTAAGCAGCTCCCACCACATGAAACTGCTCAGAATAATTTGTTTCTCCTGGTTTGAATGAAATTTTAAGGAGTCCTTGCTCCTCAGAGCAGCTGGGATGGGGCAGCCAAGTTTTCATCCTCTAATTTAATTTCTCAAGTGAGTTTCTGCTCCCCAGCTGCTTTAGGGGAGGAACAAGCTGGGAACAGCCTGGCTGACTGTGCAGGGGTTGTGTGTTCCCAGAAGGAGTTTTCCAGAAGAAATCAGCTCCTAGGATGCTCCAGGGATGGAGGAGCAGGGAGAAGAGAGGCATCACCACAGCACTTGCTCCTGCAGCTACAGCCACCCTTGACACAGTCACAAACCCAAAGTTCTGCCCAAATCCAAGGATTTCAAGGGATTTTGGGTAAGGAAAACACCCTCACCAGAAAACGTGTAGGGAAATCCTTTTTGTACTCACACAGCTCGAAAACTACCTCAAATGTGCTCCTAAAAAAAAAAAAAAAATCTCAGCTCTGCTCTCTGTCAGACTCGGAGCAAACTCTCATTCAGCCTTGTATAAAACAGTTCCGAGCAAAATCCTGGATCCAAATTTTAAGGGATTGTCCAGACCCCAAGTGGATTTGGATTTCTGTACCTTATGCAAATATTTAACACAAAACATTTAACACAAAACATTTAACACAACACAAAACTTTTTGCAGGCTTCGGAAGAATTTATCACTTTCATGGCCCTCAATGCTGCCTTTATATATGCAATATTTAAAATATAACAAATAGACAATACTTCACAAGGATCAATGAAACAGAGACACGGCTCGCCGGGGTGAGGAGCATCTTTTTGCTCCCAAATCCACCATCCCTCCCCGGCAGTGCCCCCCCTCCCGGTTGGGATGGAGCCGTACCTTTCACAGCCAGGAAAAAAGGTGCCCGTGGAGCTGCGGATCCTCACCGCATAACCGGAGCCCTGGGCGGGGAGAAGCCCTGCACAGCACCAGCACAGCCCTGCAACAAAGCCAAGGAGGAGGCTGGATTATTCCCGGGCATCTCTCTGCCAGGCACAATACGGCAGCGTGTCACTGTCCCCGCTCAATGGCACCATTGTGCCGCGGCTCCTGCGGGTGGTGGCACCGGGGGAAGCTTCTGCTCCTCGGAGAGCTCCCAAAAGGCTTCGTCCCACCCTGGAGCAGAGCAGGAGGCTTTGGTTCGGGTCCCGGTTCTGCCTCGACAGCAGCACTGGGGTGAGGCTCCTCCAGGAGAGGAAGGAAATGGGACCTTGGAATAATTTGGAATGAAATGAAGGGGGGTACAAAGGGGAGGGGAGGATTGGGTTGGGTTGAGGACAGGAGGTCACAGCTCACTGTGCACATCTCTGCTGCAGAAGGGGGGGATGTTGCCCCTGACTCAAACCCACAAACAGGGATTGAATGATTGCCCCATCCAGAGGCCACAACCTTTGGCACATCGTCCTCTGTTCCTCCAGCCCCGCCCCCAGGGGGCTTTCGGTGGGATCCTTGCAGGAGTTTGCATCTGGATGCTGCTTCCAGGGGAAGAGCACGCTGAGGAGCTGGAGAAATCTTAGAATCCCAGAATGGTTTGGCTTGGAAGTGACCTTAAAGCTCATCCAGTGCCACCCCTGCCACGAGCAGGGACACCTCCCTCTATCCAGGGTGCTCCAAGCCCCAGTGTCCAGCCTGGCCTTGGGCATTTCCAGGGATCCAGGGGCAGCCACAGCTGCTCTGGGTAATGCAGGGAGCGTGGTCAGGGCTGGAGGAGGGGGTGCACAAGGGGAGGCTCAGCAGGGAGACTTCACTGATAAATGCAACTCTTAAACGGGAAAGTGGTGAGAAAAACAGAGCCAAAATATTCTCAGAGGCACTCAAGGCCCAGAGAGGCAGCACATCTGTGGCAGCCACAGTGGAGAGAATGCACAAGGGAAGATCCTGCCTGCCTTTGGAAACATCAGGAGCTGCTGCAAGAACACAGGTGAAATGCCTTCCCTATAGGACAAAAGGGATCAGGCTGGATTTCAGAAAAAAAAAAAAAACAAACCAAAAAAAACCCCAAAAAACAAACCAGTAAAGATCCCAGAGATGCCAGCACAGCAATGCTGTGGGGTGAAGCTACAGTGGGGATGACCCCAAGGAGCAGCAGCATCTGTGCTTGGGAAGGCAGATGGGGTGAATAAAACATTATGCATTAAAAAAACCAAAGAAGTAATATATATATATATATATGAAAAGGCAAATTAAACATAGAAATGCTGCTGTGATGGAGCCCAGGCTGCTCCTGGGGAGGCTGGCAGGGGCAGGGAGTGCAGGCAGCCCCTGCAGGAGGGGGCAGAGGGACATTCCCAGCTCGGAGACTGGGACTCACCCCGTGGACAGCACGCCAGGGAGGGAGATTATCCCTCTGCTCTGGGCTGTGGCACCATTTTCCCCTCTCCACCCAAGCTGGGGTGCTGTTTCCTCCCTCCAGCCCACGCCTCCATATCCAGGAGGCATCAAGGATTTCAACCACATTCAAAGCAAGGGATGCAGCTCACATATCCTGCACTTCCAACTAGGAAAAATAATAAATCTCCTCTATTTTTTCATCCTATACCCAGCATATCCAGGTCAGCACATTGGTGCTGGAGCATTGCTCTTGGCTTTTTGAGTTTTTTCCATCACCTCCATGCTGACTCCACATTAGGGAGCCCGGCCATCCCTAAAGTTCAATGCTCACCACACAGACACTTTGTTTTCCACCAAGACTTGATACAAAAAGGAGCTGATTGCTGAAGGATCAGCAATCCCTGATCCTTCAGGGAATATCTGCAAATCAATGCTGGGTTGATGGCTTGGGCACTTTCCCTGTGCCCACTGAATCCAGCTTCCATGGGTCTTACTCCCACATGGCTTCAATAAAATAAACCCTTCTATGTGGAAATTGAGGAATATATATCTGTATTTGCCCAGCTCCACCCGGATACCGGAATTTTGCTTTTTCTGCTTCCCTTCTTTTTACGCCCTCCTTGCATCTCCGGAGATGGGGAAAGCAAAATCCACAAAAACATCCTGTTCTCCCTCCTTTTTGTGGCCAAACAGAGAGGAGTCAGGCGTCAGGAGGGGGATGCATCCCCGATTCCACAAGCATCCGGTTGTTCCGGTGGCCGTACCAGTTGCCACGGCACAATGGGAATTGCAGATGGCTTCTGGTTATTTACAGGGCTGGAGTCGTGGCCGGGACAAGCAGAGCCACAGCTGCTGCTGCTGCTGCTGGAAAGAGTCGAGGCCGTGCTGGATTGGTGAGTTTTGGAGGCTGGCAGCAGGGATGGGTGGGGTGAGGAGGCTGGGCTGTGCGTGCCACCCCGGCCCGAGCCGGCCGCGGTTATGGATCGGCGTCCCGCGCTCTCCAGGGATGACACAGTTGCACACCCAGTCGATGTGGCTGACCCAAATACAGCACCCAGCAGCACAGGCAGGCACAGCCCGGCCCCTGAGCCAGCTGCCAGGGCCATGGCAGAGCTCCTCCGAGCACCCTGGAGCATCCAGAGCCACGGATGCTCGGTAGAAAATTCCATCCTCCCACTCACCTTCCTCTCCAGCAGCAGCACAGGCAGAGAAGAGCCCTGGAGGAGCAACGCTTTGGCCAAGGGATGCTGGCACGGATCCATCCGAGCCCCCCCTGGATCAGTTATCCCAGGGAGGGTTATTGGCTGCTGTGGGACAACGGGACCTACCTGTGGTCGCTGTTGGTGCTGGTCGGAGTCTCAGCGTGAGGAGGCAGCAGCTGGAGCGTGGTGGTCACCTCCCTGCCCTGTGGGAGAGCACAGGGGATATCAGGATACCCTGGCATGGATCACACCACCCAGCCCAGCTGCAACCTCCTGAAAAAAAGCCCGGGATCCACGTGGCTGGGGAAATCCATGCCAAGCCCCCCTCCCTCTGCTCCCACCGGTTCCAGAGCTCTTTATCCATTTTGGATCAGCTGGGAGCTGCCAGAGGTTTTTGCACCCTGGCAGATTGGGGAACACGGGCAGGTGGCTCCGCTGTGGAGGGATGAGGACGAGACCCCCAGTTCCTTGCTCTCCTCTTTGAAGCCATGCAGGCTGCTGGAGGATTTCCTAGAAGATGTTTCCCTCATGAGTGGAGCAGGAAAGCTGTCTCTGCCAAAAAAGGTAGGAAGTAATGGCCTCCCGCATTGAGCAGCCTCTCCAGAAGACCCCAGAAGTTTTTTCCTCACAGGATAACTTGTGGCAGCACTCAGGATACCCACGACACACCCTCCCCGTGCCCCAGCACCAGCACATCCCCTCACACTTCCCTACCTGGGATGCTCAGTGCCAGCGCTGCCGAGGGAAACGTGCACGGAGTGAGCCGGGCACTGAGGGACGAGCAGGAAAATCAGGGTTATTCCTGCTCCTTCTTCCCCTCACTGCTCATTTTCTACGCCGGCTGCCCAATTATTTCCCAGGCAGCTCTGCCCCGCGGTGCCTTTCTGCAGTGGCATGGAAGGAAGCCTGAAAATCAGAGCAGCCTCCAATGGCGCTGAGATGCCGAGGAAAACCACGGCAAGGACGAGTCTCTGGACCGTGGGCTCGTCAGGATGGGGGCAAATTGGCTTTGAGCTCGTTCAAGGCTCATTCAAGGTGTCCTGGAGTGCAGCTCCAGCTTTTCTTGGATGATTTGGGCTTGGGGGAACTGCCTGCCCTCCTGCATCCCTGCACAACATCCTTCCCAGCAGGGTCTGGGTGCTGCTGGCTCAGAGCAGAGGTGACCTCTGAGTCCCAACCCCACGTTCACTCCTTGAAGGAGTATTTCTATTGAAAATTGAATAACAGAGGGAAAAATCATCAGCTCCTGCCCCAAAAGCAGCATGTCAGCCTGGATTCAGCAAAAAACAATGCGATGACTGCAAAGCAACAGCTTTGAAGCAAAAGTGCTACAGGGGGGTTGTTGGTTTTTTTTGGCATCAGCAACAAAATATCCTCAGCCTCAGACAGGAGAGCTCCCAGGGCAGGTTTTATCCCAGCTTTTGCCATCCCCTGCCCTCCTCTTCCTCCCCCAGCAGCCTCTTGCTGCAGGAATGTAGGTGCTGCCACATTTCCCAAAGCATCTCAGCTGAAAAAAGCTGAAGTCTGTCCAAATTTATCTCAGTCTGACAGAACAGTGAATATATAGTTACATAAAATCCTTGTTTCTGACATTTCTGGAAGCAGCCCAGGAGCAGACCTGCTTCTTTGCTTGGGTGTACCCCGAGATTAGAACAGCAC
Source organism: Phainopepla nitens (assembly GCA_013400175.1). Classification (NCBI taxonomy): domain Eukaryota; kingdom Metazoa; phylum Chordata; class Aves; order Passeriformes; family Bombycillidae; genus Phainopepla; species Phainopepla nitens. The sequence continues at coordinate 49,982 of VXBQ01003821.1, forward strand.
CTTCCTGCCTGGAAGTTTTAGGTGGGAAAATGGCCCTCCAGGAGGAGCAGCTTTAATCACAGACAAGCCCAGGGCTGGAAGGCTCCTGTATCCTCACTTTCCCAGCCTGATTCCTCAATGCCAGCCCCACATGGAGCACTGGGAGCTGATGCTTGCAGCTGTGGAGAACCCAGCATTTGACACCTGCCATGCTCAGCGTGCTCCTTGCCTGCCCCAGGGATGTGGGAGTGGAATACCCCGATGAGCCAGGACCAAACCCACGGATCCAGAAAGGCATTTACGGCTGTAAACACAATTAACAAAACGGACATCCCATTTCTGAGGGTGGAGGAATTAAATCACTTCAACAAGTGCCTTCACCCACCCACCTTTGGGATTCAGTGCACGGCACCCCTCCAAAACACCAAACCCGGAGAGGGGCACTGCTGACAGCACCCAGCATGACTCCCGGGAGATGCTCCAGAGCCGTGGAGCAGGTTGGGGACCAGCCTGGCTCACCACCCGCTCCTCCTCCCTCGCTTCCCACCGCCACCCCGACGGCCATCCCGGCCCCTCGGGCGCTCTCCGTCGGCTCCACGGCGCACAGCAGCTACAGCCGGGCACCCCCCGGGCTGGGACATTTCGGATTTCCCTCTCCTTCCCCTCCACCAGGGAAAGGGGACTGGAACGATCCACAGGACTTGTTTTCCGCCTTTTCCGGGAGCTGCCCCGCGGCCGGAGCCCCGGCGCCGCTGCCCGGAGCGCTCACCTGTCCCGCGGGGCTGAGGCGAGGCCGGGCTGCGGGCGCTGGCAGGAGGGGGCCGCAGGGAGCAGCGGGGCGCTTCCATCGGGTGACAGCCCCGCAGGTGCCACGCGGTGGCCGCAGAGCCCCGGACTGCGGCGGGCGCCGTGTCCCGCACCTCCTGCTCCGCCGCGGTCCCGCTGCCGTTCCTGCCATCTAGAGGGGACCTTTCCCCACTGCAAACGCGATGGTAACACGTTGGAAGGAAATCCCTCCAACTGTAACCAAATCCCGCGATTCAGAAGGAAAAATCATCAGAGCCCATCGCTTGAGCCTGAAGGCAGCGGTTCACACCACACGATTTTCCTGCTTGTTTAGCGGATTCCAGAATCAAACAGTGAGAAACCCAAGACAACAAGAAGTGGTATTTTCTAGGAAATCTAGGAAGGAGGTATGAAACCAGTCCAAGGAAGGTAAATGATCCAAATGATCATCATCAGGTCGTGGCTGTGAATGCAAGGTACTAAAAGGTGGCCCCAAGGGGGGTTTCTGCTTGTTGTCTCCATAAGGTGGAGGGTGGAGGTTTGGGGATGGCCTGGACCGAGAGCAGCTGGGCAAACTGGAGGGATGGGATGTGAACAGGGTGAAACCCAAAAACGGAGCGTTCAAGTACAGCCCTGCTCTGGGTAAGATGTGGTCTGGGTGAGAAAACATCCCAGGCTGGCCCTGCAGGGCCCAGCTGCTCGTGGGCTGTGTGGTTTGGGGGGAGGGCAGCTGAAGTCAGCACCTGTAGGATGGGAGCTCTGACAGACTGGCCATTCCTAGAATGGAATCCCAAAAAGGTTTGGCATGAAGGGATCTTAGAGCCCGTCTTGTTCCAATCCCCTGCCATGTCCAGGGACACCTTCCACTGTCCCAGGGTGCTCCAAGCCCTGTCCAGCCTGAATTTGGGCACTGCCAAGGATCCAGGGGCAGCCACAGCTGCTCTGGGCACCCTGTGCCAGGGCCTGCCCAGCCAGGAATTCCTTCCCAATATCCCAACTATCCCTGGAAAGCCATTCTGTGTCCTGTCCCTCCATCCCTTGTCCCCAGTCCCTCTCCAGCTCTCCTGAGCCCCTTTAGGTCCTGACAGGGGCTCTGAGCTCTCCCTGGAGCCTTCTCCTCTCCAGGTGGACATTTCCAGCTCTCCCACCTTGTCCCCACAGTTTTCACAGTGCGAGAAACCAACCCAAGGACATTCAGAATAGGTCCTGCTTGAGGGACCAAAGGGCTTGGAAGTTTCATGAAAACATCAACATTAAGGCTTAAGAAAACTTGGAGAATGAAGTGCAAAGCTCTCTAGGTCTCAGAACAGAGACCTGTCCAAGCAACAGTTACTGGATGCAGCGGGTTCCCCCTAGGAAAAGGGATTTATTGCTGTCTTCAAGCACATCAGCTTCCCTACAGGCTCAGAAGGGCTCAGCCCTTTGGCAGCTCCCACAGAATCCAGAGGCACAAACCTGGGGGAGCACGTGCTGAGCATGCAGCCAACAGAAGCACAAGCATGAGCAGGTTTCCTTTTCTCTCCTTTTAATATAAACATCCTAGGGGGTAAGTAGGGGGTGGGAGCAGCCTAAAGGGAATGTCTCTTGGAATAAAACGGTGCGACGCTTCGGGAATGATGTGCAAATTGAAACGCCCAAGCAGGGCCACCTCAGGACTTCCTGGATTCTTGGGTCTTCTTGATTTCCTGCAAGGAGATCAGGACAGAGACTGAGAATCTGCCACTCTTTGGGAAACAACGCTTGGTTTCACAGCTCAGGAGAGCAGGAGTGACCAACAACTCAGAGCAGTTCCACAACATCACACAGGACTAAAGCCCTGAGCTCACCGTTAGGGACAAGGCAAGGTTTGACTTGGAAGCCCCAGAAATAGGAATCCCCTTCTCTGCTACCCAGGGATGAATGTTTGTTTTGCCCCAACTCGGGATTGTGTTGGATTCATTTCCCACTCTTAGGCCACTGATCCATCGTCACCTGTAGTCAATCTGTCCCTCAGCAGCTCAAAGCAGACCAAGAGTGGGATGAGGTGACATTTCCGTGGCTGCCTGAGAACAGACCCTCACCTGCCTGGCCCAGGAATGAAGTGGAAAAAATCCCCAAGGACTCACCTCCAGCAGCACCTCCTTCAATTCGGAATAGGCTTTTTCTAAATCATCGTTAATGATGACCAGGTCGAACAGCCCAGGCTCTTTACCTGGGGAAGGAGATGAGGACAGAGTCAGAGGAGTTTTTCTCCCCTGTGTCAGCTCTCATGCACAAAGTCCGTGGCATTTTAATATTAGTTTTTGGTATTATAATTACTATTATTTCAGCTGCTGCAAATGAACTGCTGTGCCAAGCACCCCCAAGGAACTGCAGCGGGAAGTGCAGCAGTGATCCACCTGGGCCCACGGCAAGCCCTGCCAGCACTGCTGGAGAGCACAGAGCAGGTGCTCCCACAAAACCCAGCTCCCAAACCACCCTCAGGTGACCCAGGTCCCCAGGCAGCCCCTGTCCCTGCACACAGCCCCCAGGACTCACTGAGCTCCAGGTCCACGCGGGCTGCAGTCAAGCGCTTCTGTAAGCTCTCCTCTGTCTCGGTCTTTCGGTCCCGCAGTCGCTTCTCCTACACCCAAGGACAAAGGCGTTGAAGAAATCAGAGTTCTGGAAGCTGCAGGCAGAAACCACCCCCACCCTCTCAGGCTGGGGCTGTCTGTGACCACGGGAGAACACCCTGCAAAGGGTGAGGGGCCTCACTTAGAGCCCAGTGACCAAACTGGGCTTGAGATCTCCTACCCCGAGTTCAGGGTCCCAGATTTCTTTTACCTCCCTCTCATTTATTTATTTTTCCAGGTACTGCTGGAAATGAGATCTCTCTGCTGGGCTCTGGCATCTGGTGCTGCTGGCTTCCTCCTCCACAAACTCAACGAGAAACAGAGCCTGCCTGATGTACTGAGAGCAAGAGGGGAGAGTCAGGAGTTGTCCTCACGCGTCCTCATCCCTTTCTGAACCGTGACAGTGACTCCACTTCTACAGGAGTCCCACTGCAATCACTTACATTGGGTAAGACCAGAGGGGCACACATTTATGGTGCTGCACAGAACCAGCCTCCCTGGGTTTAATTTTAAGCGTGGAGGCAAACCTCAGCACAGCATGAAGCACAGTTAATGCATTTAAAGGCCATGCTGCAACGGAGTCCATAACCAAGGAGCGGGAAACGCCGAGGAAGGACTCCAAAAACAAAACACGGGGCGACTTATCCCTGAGAGCCAGAAGCTGGAGAGCTGGGCAGAGATACGCCTGGGAATGTGCTCCCCACCTAGAGCAGGGAGCAGAGAGGTGTCTGAGGGGAGGGGAGCCCGTGGCTGCAGAGCTGATTACCTCTAAGGGCTAACGGCAAAGCAAGGCGGGCGCTCACCAGGACGGCGACGGACGGCGGCTGCACCGAGATGTAGATGGGGTTCAGCTCCGTCTTCTTGATGTTCTTCACGCCCTGGATGTCGATGTCCAGCACACAGATCTGGTTCTGGGCCTGCACGGCCTGCACTGCTCCTTTGCTGGGGACACAGCACACAGGGAATGGGTCAGGGAGTCCAGAAAGGCTGGGGGTGTCCCCCATGCAGGGGGGGAACCTCCCAGGGCTGCCCTGTGCCCCAAAACACCTCCCAGGGCTCTGCCCTGTGCCCCAAAACACCTCCCAGGGCTCTGCCCTGTGCCCCAACACACCCCTCCGAGCTCTCCGCTGCGTGCCCCAGACACCTCCCAGGGCTCTCCCCCGTGCCCCAAACTGTGGCAGGGGAGGAAAGAGCCTGCTCTGCTCTTGATGAAAGTTTCTTCAAGTGTCACTGCTCTGGGTGGAGCAGAGAGCTGCTGTCTCCTGCAAAAGCCATGCTGGAAGGCGTGGGAATGGCTCATGTGTGACTATCCCACAGGATGGGTGGGATGTCCATAAACTCCTGCCTTCACCACCTGCTCATGGCAGGAGGATGGAACTCAATGACCTTAAAGGTCCCTTCCAACCCAAACCATACTGAAATTTCCTGACAAACGTGGAAACAAGCTCCTCCAGAGAGCAAAACCACTGAGAACTCCCCTTCTCCAGAGATCACCGACTCCACACCCTCTCCTGAAGGATGCTCCATCTGGGCCACAAGATGCACTTAACTGTCCACTTAATTTTTTCAAGTGGTGGCTTTTACATGCTGTAAAGACAGCTTCTCTTCCCCAGCATGGGGAATTGCCTCAAGGTTTCTAATAATTTATTATTATTCACTGATGAGACTTAGGGAGCAGAAAGGATTGGTGAGACCTTCGACTCCTCTGCTAAGCATGAGGGACTCTCCGTTTTACCCCACATCCCAGCAGGAACATCCTCAGGGGCTGGGAGAGATCCTGTCTTTGTTTTCTAGAATCCCAGAACAGTTTGGATTGGAAAGGATCCAGTCCCAGCCCCTCTGGCTCAGGCAGGGACACCTGACCTACCTGGTCCCGTACATATTCCCGGAGAACTCGGCGTGCTCGATGAATTCGCCGGCATCGATTTCTTTCTGCATTTCCTCTCTGGTCACAAAGTGATAATCTGGGGAAGGGAAAATGGACAGAAATTAACATTTTGAAGGTAAATTCGTGGTCAAAATGACACCCATGGGTTTTTGGGGGAGGAAAAATTTAAAATCTGCTTCAGAGACTGCAGAGATTCACTTCCTACTTCCACACCAGTTGTCCAAACACCTGCTCCAAACATTCTGGGTTTTTTTTTTTGTTTTCTGTGTGGCCAAAAATGCTCCTCTACCCCATTTTTTGTATCTTTTCCCATTCCTGGTGTAGTGGGAACTTCTCCCTCCTTGCCTGCAGGTGTGGGACCCATTACAGCAGGAATGGTAAGGCCTTTCATTCCAAAGGATTTCTAATTAAAGACCAGAATGGGATGAGAGAGAGGGAGATAAAAGGGAACATCAAAGCCAAACTAACTAAAAAGGAATATTTCTCTATCTTCTGTTGAAACTCCTTCCTTTCACTTCAGAGAGAAAACTGCCACTGGAAATTAAGAACAAACCTCATTTGATTGTTTCTCAAATATACAAATACCTGAGAAAACAGCTGGGCACAAGCTATTAATACAGCTAAAACCATCTCTTTAAACTGCTGCACTTCCCAAGGCAGTGGCCATTGGAGATACCTCCCCAGAAATACCTGGAACTTTGGAAAATCAAATCACCCAACCCCCAGGTTCAGAGCACAGCAGCTAAAATGAGAGCCCAGCTTTGAAAATCTGAACTATTTGGAGAGTCCAGTGAGACAGACCCCACTGCAACAGGCTCACCTTTGCCATTCACTTCTCCAGGTCTCGGCTGCCTTGTGGTATCTGCAGGGAAAAGCAAAAAAAGAAAGAAAAAAAAAAAAAGAGAAAAAGAAAAACAGCCTTGTAAATTCTGTACACCACCCTCAGGTGTTGTAGGATCAAAGAAATGCCAAGGTCTGAGAGGCACTTTTTTTTTCTAGGGTAAAAAAAAAATCTCTACCAAGAGGCAATTTGAGAAAAATAAGGTTTAGTTTGGAGTGAGGGGAGAGATTCAGTTCAATCAGGAGCAAAGGATGACACACACAAAATAGATAATTTAAAGTTTTTTCTCCCCCCATGGCATTAAATCTTTAAGCATCCAGTATTTGTTCTTTCATGGTGGAGTGAATCCAGATCTCAAAGCACAGATTTTACTTGCAGTCAAAAAAGTGTCCCAAAAAAAATAGTTTCCCAAAGCGTTGAGACGTTAAAACACATTTTGGTAATGGACCTAAAAACACCTTGCAGAGCCCCATGGAAAAATCAAATGGCTTTTGAAGCAGAAACGTGGGGGGATTTTGTAACTTTCAGAGTCAAGAACCACTCAGAAGGTTCTTGTTTCCTCTCTGAGTTGTGTTTAGAGATGTGGGGAGCCACCAGACCTGGAAAGGTGCTACTCCAGACAAACCCTAGAGTCACCACGTAAAACCTGAATTATTTAACCATCCCCAAGAGCCCACAGGCAGACTGGGGCACGGATCAACCAGGAAAAGCCATGATCTGGGCTATAAACAGAGGCAGGCTCTGAGCTGGCACTCCTGAACTCCCTGGGTACTCACGGGACACGCTGAAGCCGAAGACGTTCTCATAATCCTTGAGCAATTTCTTTAACAAAGTGCTTTTCCCTGCCCCTGACGGGCCACTCAGAACCACTGGCCTTGGTCCCTGCATGACTGGGGAGAGACAGGAAAATGGGTCTGGTTAGAAACACCCATGGAAACGCAGCTGTGTGCTCAGCCTCTCGAACCAGCACCATCCTTTACCCTTGGGTACAAATTCCTGCAGGAAAAGCCGCAAATGATGCAAAAATAAAAAGTAGTAGGAGTGCAGAAACGCTTCTCAGGAGGCTGAGGTTAAACTCACAGGATGTAACCCAAAGCAGGAGGAAACTGGGATTTAGCTGCCACTAACCTGGGATGATTCAAGCCAGCTGTTTTCCATCACAGCTGGGTCTCACTGGGACCAAAATCCTAAGGAAAACTCTCTCTAAAAGGAACAAAATCCTCTTTGTGGCATTAGGAATCATGGGACAGAGGCACAGTCCCAGCCCCTCCCCTGTCACAGGGAGAAAGGAGCTTCAAAGAGAGTCTGAAGACAAGATTTTGCATCACCAACCCCCAAACCCTTGCAAGGGCATCTGAACTCAGGTGCAGTCACTGCCAGGAGCAGGCTCTGGGGTTTATTTTTTTATTCCCACATTTCCTGAAGCACCAACTCCATCTGCAGGTGTTTCATGGCAAGAAGGAGAGAGATCCCAGAGATCAGTTCCTGGTACAGGTGGGAAAAAAGCAGCCTAGGGCCACACAGAAGCTGCTGCAGTTGTTTCTTCAGCCAGAAAGAAAAAAAATAAAACAAACAAACAAACCAACCACAGAAAACCACCAAAACCGTTTTCATGTTCTCGCGTGTCTGGAGAGGAAGAAAGGTGAATTATCCACATGGGAAAAAGGAGAAATGCTGTGTAAAGGCGCAGGGGGTGCCACTGGGGACCCTCATCCATCAGCAACTTCCAAACCAGAAGCGATGGTCAGAATGGGATAAACCAAACAACTTCTTCCTATTTAAAATCAGTCACTTCCAGCAAGCAGCAAAATCCCTGCAGAAGCATTTTGTTTTAGCCGCAGGGGCTGGGTGTGGCCTGGGGAAGAGGCCAGCCAAGAGGCAGATAATGCCTTTCCCACTTTAAATTAGCTCACGGCAATGTCACCCTGACCTCACCCATCACTTTTCAAAGAGCCTTAAGGCAGATGCCGTCTCACCGCAGCGGCCGCGGGCTAATCCCGCCGGGCTGCCCCGCCCTGACCCCGCCTGCGGGAGCGGCGCCGCAGCCGGGGAATTACACAACTCCTCCTCCGAGCGCGGCCCAGCCCGGCCTGCGCCGAGGCACGGGACATTTTATATATATATATCAATATATCAGCACAAAGGCTGAGGCGGTGCCAGCGGCGGCAGCGATCATCCGTAAGGAAATTCCTTTATTCCTTCTTCGCCCTCCGAGCGCTGCGGCCTCAGAGATGCAACAGATGGACTCTCGGGAGGATCAATCTCATCGCCACGTTGCCGGATTTGGCTCCGTCATCCCAAAACCAGAAGGCTGAGCAAACTCTAGGAAGTCCTTCGGGGTCCTCAAAGTCCGGTAATTCCCAAAAAACCACAGGTTCTGCCTAAATGTTCAATGCCAGAGGGAAGCACCGGGGAAATGCTGCGCAGTGCTCGCAGCAAGGGAGCGGAGCACTCCCTGAGGAGTCATCCAAAGCATTTCCCCCTCTCCCGTAATCCCATCAGGCGAGCCCTAAGCATTCCTTGGAAAACCCGCCCCACAAACTCAGACTGCTTGCCAACACACCCGCCCCCAAGCAGCGCTCCTCCATCGCTCACAGCTCCCACAAGCACCCCGAACACCCCACACTGGGACGCATTTCCAGGCGCTGCGGACTCCCTTCCGGGATCCAGCTGTGCCAGAAGGAAAAAAAAAATTCTTCTCCCTCAAAATTTTCCCCGCCCCTCAGCAAGCAACCAGCAGAGATTCAGGGCTGCCCGAACGACTCCCGGCCAGACGGGGAAGCGGGGCAGAGGAAGGGGCTGGCAGCGGGATGCAGCGCACCCTCACCTTTTCCCGTGCTCCCCGGCAGGCCAGGCCAGGCCAGGCGAGGCGAGCAGCGCAGCCCCCGGCGGCAGCCCCGGGCTATGTGAGAGCTCCCAAAGCCTCGATTAAAGCTCTCTGAAGGGGGCCAATGAGAACGGTGCTGCGGAGCTTTAATCTCCCCTCCAGCGCGGGCTCCTCCCCCGCCCCCTGCTCTCCCGGCCGGCAAAGCCGCACCCCACACCCCAAAAGGCTGAGGGCTGCCAGCCCCGCTGGTCCGGGATTCTCCTCCAAGAGAATCCCACACTGGGACCCTCTCCTTTACTGCACTGCCTTTTCCTTCCCCCAGACACTCACAGCTCAGAGAGGAGACACCCGGGTTGTGATCGCCTCTTGACTTCTTTCAAAACAGCTAAAAATAAACCTAAAGGCTCGCAGGTGTTTCCTGCCGAATCCCTTCTCTTGCTGCAGATCTGCAGAGGAAAACTTGAGAGGGAACAAAAGCCACTTCCACTCCCACAGGACGGGGCATGGAAAAGACTGCAAACTGGGAATCTCAGAGAACTCCAGAGGAGCCTGGGTGGGAGTGACCTTAAAGCTCATCTTGTCCCGATCCCAGCCAGGGACCGGGACAGCCCCAGCTCGCCAGGGCAATCCCACGCTGTCCCTCCCTCACCCCCACAGGAACACCACCAAAGCAGTCCCCAAAACCCCAGATCTGGTGCATGTGGGGCTTTTCTCCCCCCCTCCTGGTTGCTTCCAGGGATGCATGGGCGCATCACGTTTCCAACGTCACAAAGATGTGCTTATTTTAGGCAGAAGGTCAATTTTTTTCCCCCCCACCTTTTGTCAGATTTTGGCATTTTTCAGAGCAGCCAATCTGCAAATATCCAGCGCAGAGCTGGAAAGGAACACCCATTTCCTAAAAAAAAATGGGCTGGGATCCAGCCCAATCCACCAAAACCACTGGGGAGTTGATCAGCAAGAGAACTAATTAACAATATTAATTATCTCCCACGCCCGGCACTGAGGACAAACAGCCACAAAAACCCCTCTGGGCTGCAAAAACACGAGGTGGCCACAGGAGGCTGTCCCCAGTGCAAGGGATGGTTCCTGGTCTGCTGGTGCTGCTAAATTCACCCCGGGGGCAACACAAGCAGGGAAGCAAAGGGCAAACATCACCAGAGTTAAACAAATTAAAAGTGATTAGCAGAGAGGCTTTACAGGGAAGGCAAAGCCCCCTTACGAAGAAGAAAAGAAGATTAAAGCACAGTTTCCCTGGAGCCTCGAGAAAGGTCTCCTGGATTAGGATTATAATGCCACCCCTATTTTTAGCAGGTTTGTTATAAAGGTGCCACCTCCACCTCTGTCCCAAGATTTGGGACAGGTTCCAACCTTCCAAATTTACCCACTCAGGGAAATTTCCACCTCTGAGGGGCAGCGCTGGGACTCCAGCCACCTTTTTCCTGGAAATAATTACCTAAAAAGCACGAATTAGCCTCTGCACTCCTGGCTTGTGGGGAGCAGCGACGCTGCAGACAGAACACAAACCACTTGCTCAGGGTCACTGCAGAAATCAGAGGTCCAAGCCCCAATTCCCAGACCAGTTGAAGCCATCAGCAGGATAAAACCAGTTTACCCACCTGGGAAAACCTCTACAGGGGCGAAGCTCCCACGGGTGTGGTTTCACCACCTGCTTCCCCACACCTGTTTGGGTTAGGATACCTGAGGGATGCTCATCCCCAAACCCCAGCTGATTCCACAAGCACATCCCTCTGCCCCGTCTAACCAGGGACATCTCAGAGGCACCCTAGAGCAGCCCAGCCACGGGGACCCATGGGGGTGGATGTGGGAAGGGCACACAGCCAGCCCGGGGACAGCCACCCCCCTCAGCCACCCCGCAGGGCACGCAGAGGACAACGGGGAGCTCAGCACCCCCAGGGCTGGCTGTCACCCCCTCATCCAGAGGGTCCTGCGGGGATCAGCACCCCCAGAGCTGGCTGGCTGTCACCCCCTCATCCAGGGGGTCCTGCGGGGATCAGCACCCCCAGGTCGGCCCCGCAGTGTGCCGGCACCCCCATGAGGCACTCAGCAGCCTGGAGCCCCTCAGCTCGGGGCTGTGACCACCTGAGCACCGCGGGTCCTGCTGGAGCCCCTCAGCCTTTGAGAGGGGCTGAGCGCCCCGGGGCCGGCCAGGACTCCTCCATGCAGAGCCCTCAAGAGGGGCTGAGCACCCCGGGACCCCTCAGCAGAGGAATCCCGGGAGGAGCTCGGCACCTCAGGCCAGGTTGGGCCCCGCCAGCCAAGGGCCCTTGTGAGGGGCTGAGCGCCCCGGCCCCCGTGAGAGGCTGAGCATCCCGGGGCCGGCCAGGACCGCTCATCCCGGCTCCCCGTGAGAGGCTGAGCGCCCCGGGGCCGCTCAGCCGAGGGGGCACCCCGTGAGTGACGGGGCTCCT
>VXBQ01003821.1:64996-79521 GCA_013400175.1 Phainopepla nitens
GACTCGGAGGACTGAGAGCGAGCCTGCGCTTGTTTCGGGGAGATCTTCCGTGGATTTGTATTTTTTTTTAAGGTGGTTCAATTAAAAAGGCCGCCGCCCCGCGGGCGCCGGGGCGGAGTCTGGCGGAGGGCAGCGAGGCCGCGGTGGCGGCAGCTCCCTCCCTGCCCGGCCGGGGGCAGCGCCGGCGGCTGTGCGGGCAGCAGGGCCCCGGCAGCCTTCTCCTCACTCCCAAAATCCATCCCGGCAGCGCTGAGCACGCGGGGTGCTGTGGGTGGGGCCGGTGCTGGGGTGCTGCTCCTGGCTGTGGTGCTGAAAATGCTGTGGGTACCTCGTGTTTATGTATAGAGACTTGGGACGAGATTATTATTATTGTTATTTTTATGGGGTTTCTTTCCCTGCCCTAGAGTGCTTGCCAGTGCAGTGGCTGAGGAGTTACTTTCTTTAAATTTCTTTAAAAATTTCTTTAAAAAATTTCTTTAATATTTTTTCTTTGAAAAATTTCTTTTAAAATTCCCTGAGTTTATCAGCTGCAGGGACAGGAGCTTAAAGCCCATCATGGGCAGGGACACCTTCCCCTGGGCCAGATTCTTCCAAACCCCGTCCAGCCTGGCCTTGGGCACCTCAGTAAAGATTCCTCAACTTATGGGGAGAAAGTGGATGGGACCAGGTGTCTTCCACAGGCTTCTGCCCTGGCCACATCCACCCACCCCAGGGAGCAGCCAGCTCCATTCCCATGCGGGATTTAAACCCTGAGCACGTGAGTTTATGTTCTTGGCCCACTGAAGGAGGGAATTTTACACCAATAAATGGAATATTGATCCCCATGGAAAGGGGGGTGCCGAGCAGCTCTGGAGCAGGGCCGTGCCAGGCACGGGGCCTCGTTTGTGCAGTCAGTGGTGCAAGGGAGGACAGGGAGGGTTTGTGTGCGCTGGGGCACGGGAGCTCACAAAGCCCTTCTGTCCCAGCAGAGGGAGGTGCTGCGGAGCCCGCCCCGCCCCAGCACGCGTTTGGGGCTTGGCTGCCTCCTGGCCCCGGGGCAGCTCCAGCTCCATCCCTGGGATCCCCAGGGCACTCCCTGCCCCCGCTGGTGCTCACCAGGCTGAGCTTGGGGTCACCCCCACGGCAGCTGGGGATCCAAACTGTGGCTGGAGCTGCTGGGAGCATCCCAGAGCACGACTGGTGGGAGCTGAGCGACAGGGAGCCACGGGAGAGTGGAAACAGCACAGCAAGCAGAGAGAAAAATACCAAAATCCCAGGGTCCTGCTCCCTCCGTGGGCTCCCACTTCCCATCTTCACCTCGCAAGCCTTGGGCCGGGTGCTGCGGCAGGGCTGGGCTCTGCCAGGAGGATCTGCACCCACAGCTCCTCAGCAGATGCAGAGGGGGCTGATCTGCCCAGGCACTGCTGCCCCAGCCCAGCTCTCCTGCTCTCCTGCTCTCCCCGTTCCCGGCTCACACTCAACACCAAGATCTGAGACCAGTTTGAGGGAAGCCAGAACTGAGGAGGACGGGGTAAAGGAGCCCAGCCCCATCCCCCCCAGGCTGCTCACCCCAAAACCTCCCTGCCCAGCTGCTGCAGAGGTCCTGGGCACTGGGCAGGCTCCTTTGGGCAGGCTTCAGCCACCTCCTGCCCAGCTGCTGGGAGGCCAGGCCTGGAACAGAGCACAGCCTGTGCTGCCCAGAGCCCAGGGCTCTGATACCATCACCACTGTCCCCGTTTTCCACAGCAAACTCTGCATGCAGAGCAGCAGCATCCTAACCCAGCTGGCCCTTCAAGTTCCATTCCCTCCCAGAGCAGGAATAAAGAGCTGTGGGGACATCAGAGATGCAAAGATCCTGATTCAGAGCTTGAAATTCCAGGGTGGATTTCTGACTTGCAGGAGGTTTGTGATCCCAGTTTGCCCAGTGCATCCCAGGTTTCCCCACAGGGAGTTTGCTCTCTAAGCTGCAGGACAGAGCTTTCATCCTCCAGCTCTCCAGCCGGGAGCAGGAGCTCTGGGGAGGAGCTCTGTCCCCCGGGGGAGGAGCTCTGTCGCGGGGACTGCAGAAAGGAAAAATGCAAAACAAAGCTCTTAGGAAGGCACAATTCCTATTTTTGCCCCACAAAACTGCTAATTCGGAGATGCTGTAATTAACTGGGACCAGCAGCAGGAAGAAGCTGCTGGGGGAAGTGATGGGGCTGCTCAAGCTGTGCTGCCCCAGAGGCAACAAAGGGACTCCAGCAGAACCCAACAGCCAGAATTTCACCTGTAGGGTTCCACCCAGGAATGACACATTTCTTGGAAAATACAGGAGATATCCTCAAATTTTCATGGCAAAACAGTGCCTGGATTTGGATCCCCTAAAGAAACACGATACAAGAAACACGATACCAGTGCAACTTTCATGAAACTTTTTATTCAACAAGTATTTAATTATGATTCTGCCAAGATGATCGAATGAACAGCAAGGCATAAAAAACATGAAATAGTTAAGAGATTTTATTCTAATAGCTTTAATTACAGTGCTTGTTTGTCGAAATGAAAACTGAAAACAAGTATACAAAACAGTTGATTACTAGTCGTGTATTGAAAGCAATAAAGGTTTCCACAACACTAAATAAACCAGTTCTGATAGTTCCTCAATTTAAAGTTTAACAGCTCCAGCTTCTTCAGTGTTTATCAAAATACAAAAGAAAAGTAAAGAGGTCTTTTTTTTATTTTTCTGATGGCAAATCTGAACCTTGCAGTATGAGGGATGCCAAGGGTTTTCACACATATACAGATATGGGATTGTTCCAAAATGGGATTGAATAGTTGTAGAGTGGAATGACTCTCCAAACTCTCATGCTTTTTGTTTGTTTGTTTTTTTTTTCCCTAGACACTATACATAGATGTTTGGTGTTTTTCATGGCAATTCTTACGTTAAGTACAGTACTTTCTGCCTATAGAGCTTAGGACTAGGACAGGCTGTGCTTCCTGTGGAAAGGTTTTGCCTTCTGGAGTGGTTTACGCACAAGAAAAGTACAAAACACTTTCTGACAAATATGACAGGCTAAAAATGTCGACTTCTGGAAATGATTCAAGTTCAGTGGAAACGAGCAACCTCACCTGAACCAAAAGTCAGATGTTTAGCATGAGTCTGCAAAGCTCATCTAAACCAGGCCAGCAAATCTTGGAACGGTTGTGAACGAAGATGAGCACAGACTACGAGCTACAGAAAGAGCCAGAGATCTACCACTTATGGTCTGTTCATTAAGCAGATGAAGCTAATTGGGTGTCAGTCATTGCTTCACCCTTTCAAAAGAATCAAGAGTCACCACGTTAGAGCTGGAGCAGCAGAAGCGATGTCAAACGTTTGCGTGTTTTTGAGTGTTTTTACTTTTCCTCGTCTATTTAAAAAAATACAGAATTCAGGTTAAAAACCAACCACCAACATGGATCTCACAGATCTCACAACCCAACCAAGATCAAATCCAGCTCTACTGCACAAGGACCACTGGCAACCCTTACGTTATTAACCCACTTAATTCCCTTCCAGGTACTAAACAGTGACTTGATTCTTTACAATAAAAAAGCTGAGTAATATTGCATAGGAGTACCAGAAACTGCCTCATTGGAAACAAAAACTATTTACATTAAATAAGAAACCTAACTGTTTTCAGGCTTGTATTTGCCACATTTACAGCATGATGCAATATATACTGTGACAAAAAAGAAATGAAAACAGCTTCCGGCACTCAATACCACAAAGTAGCACAGTTTGCCACATTAGAGTAAAGCGAAGGGCGAGTAGGAGGAGAGAAGAGGGAGGGGTGGAAAAAGAGGGAAGAGGAAGGTTTATGGTTTCATTTCTGGTTTCGGAGCTGATTGGACAACCAGTCCAGTCCTTCATAGAGACCGTCTCCACTAGTGGCACAGGTTGCCTGGATGTACCAGTTCCTGTGGCGAAGAGAATGCAGTCCAAGTTTGTCTGTGATTTCTGCTGCATTCATGGCGTTCGGCAGGTCCTGAGGGAAGCAACAACAGTCATTCCCCACTCCTTCCATCACCAGCTCTCCAGGCATCACAAGAAAGTTAAGAGCTCTCAGAACTTCTCTCTCAGATATTCAAGCTATTTCCCCAGCACTGACCAAAGCCTCAAAGGTTTAAAGACCCAGCTGAAACCAGCATTTTGGGATATTTCACAGGGAAGCAGACAGCTGATGCCTGCAGCCAGTCATTCCCCCTGTGCTGATACTGCTCACAATTCCAAGTCTGTTTCCACTCTGGAGTATCCTTTCTGTGACTGCAGTTATGATTTTAGATCAACTTTTGCCACCCAGTACTACTCTGCTGAGCACAGCTTCTTTAGAGCCCACCTTTCCTGCTCCTGCAGGTGACTTAGGGCATCTTCATCCTTCCCAGCTGAGGCTGTGCCATCAATGGGGCAGGATGTCATTCCCTCTTGACAGTTCCTGGTCACATTTCAGGCCCTTGACAGGTGGGGTTAAGCTGCCAAGACCTTTGCAAGCAGTAAAGGGCAGAACTCTCAGCTAGCTCTGAGGCCTGGGAGAGCCCAGCTCACAGGTCAACACAAGCACGTTGGAACTCCAGTGCTCCCACCAACACCAGCAGAGCCCTCCAACACCCTAAATGAGGAATTCAGGGAGGCTCTGGCACTCCAGCATTCCTCTCTGGAGGAAGTTTGGGCAGGTGCTGTAATTGAGCCATGTCAGCCTTAAAAATCAAACTGGTTGTCACTAAAACTGAAGATCTCTTAGCCAAGACTGTTTAGAAGGATGCTCCCTTCAGATGGGGATTTAATCCATGGTTTTCTCCCTTCAACATACCTGAGTGGCCATTTACTCTGAGTTTATTTATCATTACACTGAAAATATGAAAATCAAGGTAAAGATCTGGCACTGACAAGGATGCTGGAAATTTCTGAGGGTTCTGACAGACAGACACATGTCTTGGGCATACCTGTTTGTTAGCAAACACTAATAAAACAGCATCTCTGAGCTCATCTTCTGCCAACATTCTCATAAGCTCTTCTCTGGCCTCGTTCACACGTTCTCTGTCATTGCTGTCAACCACAAAAATCAGACCTAGGAATAAACACACAAGAACAAACATAAACCTAAATTCTCACATCTGAGAGAAAACTCTTGCTGGAAGTTGGTGAAGACTGGTGTTGGTCTGATTTGTTTTTGCAACTTGGGTACTCTTCCTACGTAAGAGTATTTTGCATTTTCCAGGGAGCAGCAGCTCCTGGAACGCTTTGGACAGGACTCAAAGACACGCACATGGAAAAGGCCCAGCAGTGGCAGAGGTGACAAACTCTCAGTTCATGGGGCTGCAGAGCTTTCAGTGAAGACTCTGCTTTGAAGTGAGGGCAGAGCTGTGATGCTGACAGAAGAAAAACAAACTCCTGAACTCGCTGTGAGTCAGAAGGACAAGGAAGACTGGTTTCTAGAATTCTTCCTGTCCCTCTTTGAACCTGCAGTGGCTTAAGAGAGGGAGCAGCACACAAACACACCCTTCTATAACAAATATTTCCACTCCCCTCCAAGAAACTTGCAAAATTAACTTTGTGAAGACAGCGAAAAACCTCTGTGAGATTGTGGAAAGCTGGGAATCAATCAGGTGTGGCCTCACCTTGTGTGTTCTGGAAGTAGTGGCGCCAGAGTGGTCTGATCTTGTCCTGACCACCCACGTCCCACACTGTGAAGCTGATGTTCTTGTATTCTACTGTTTCCACATTGAAACCTAAAAGAGAGATTGTGGCACAAATCCCACTTAAACACAACCGGCCTGTTGTATTTAGCAAGTCACACTCAGGCTGTCATTGTTAAAAAAGTTCACTTAAAACTGGAATTGCTTTAAACCAGCAGAATCCTGTGCTGATGCTCTCCAAGCAGACAAACACGGGTTGTCCTGCTCCCACCATCACCCCAAGGAACAAATCTAATTGCTACCTCAGCAGCTACAAAAAACAAACTGTGTTGACTAAAAAAACCAACCAACCAAACAAACAAACAAAAATACCCCCCCCCCTCCCCTTGGTTTAAAGGACTGCAAATCTCAGTACCCTCCAATAAAAAAAGAGAAAGCAATCAGGTGAACCCTCTGCTGCTCAGTCTGACTGACGTGACGCCACAACAGCCTGGGACACAAAGTGCCCTTCTGTGGCCCACAAAGGCTCATTCCACAAGCCCCAGGAGAGGGAGTGGAGTGAGAAAAGAGTCACAACCTCCTCCCATGGCACATTTGGCTGTGCCATCTTCACACCAGGGCTTTAGCAAGGGTTTGTTCTGACAGACAAGTCACTTAAATCAGCTGAGACCCAAATCCATCAGTGAGAGAAACATAGAACTCTTACCTATAGTAGGAATAGTAGTTACTATTTCACCAAGTTTAAGTTTGTACAAAATAGTTGTCTTTCCTGCAGCATCCAGGCCAACCATTAGAATACGCATTTCTTTTTTGCCAAAAAGGCCTTTGAAGAGGTTAGCAAAAATATTTCCCATGGCTGAGATATGTTCTCACTGGCCAGTGAAGTCTGGAGGAAAAAAGATCAGAGCATCACTCAGGAGTTAGCACGACACAAAAGCCACCAAAAAAAACAAAAAAAGAGATAATGTGAATCATTTATAGACACCCCAGCCATCACAGAACATTTTTCCCTCACTGAAGCAACACCAAGATGAACAAATGCGCCAAAACTCGGTGCTCATGAAATGACTCAGCTGAAAGTGCTTGAAATGCTTCAAATATTCTTGCAGAGATTTTAGCATTGTTGCTGTTATCAAACTTTTGCTTGCAAAATTCATGCAGCTGACCACTTCAGGTACTTTGCTCCCCGTTGTGATGGGAAAACTGATCTGCAGAAAGGTGTCACCGTTAAACAAACTTTTCCCAAGTGACCTGCAGATAAGAAGTTTTTGCTTAGCACAGCAATAGCTGGTCCTTCTTTTGGAAAGGAAACTGAGTACAGCTTGGATTTTCTCCTACTCAGAAGGGTTTCCTTCCTCTCCAGCCCGAGGAAATGTTCTGTGAACTGCACATAAACACAGAGCAGTTACTTTCATTAACGGCGGAGGGAGACCTTCTGCAGGAAGCAAGCTGTGGAGAATTAAGAGCCACGTTGAAGGAGCAGGTTCAGAGAGGAGCACTTCCTCCACAGCCAGCACTCCTGCCCGGGTGATTAAAGTGATTCACGCCAGCAGAGCTTCCTGTTTAGGAACTGCAGCAGCTGCCTCTGCACTCCAGCCTCAGACACTTCCCTGTGCCCGGGACCCGACCCATCCCATCACAAATCCCCCCACTTCCAAACTCGCTCCTGCAGTTTACAGCAGGGCTGAAATCCCCACCAGAACTATATTGCTGTGCCATAAAGGAATTCTCATGAGAAAGCAGCCTGGAAGCTTCACAGAGGCTTTACAGGGTGACAGGGACAATTCACACCCTCCCTGCTGCTGCCCCTAGAAGCTCTCAGGTGTCAGTTTAACAAGAGATAGAACCCAGCCTAAAAATTCAAATTTCAGACAAGATGCACAAACAGCCAATACATTCAAAGCATGAGTTTCCTGTAAACCAAACCAAATTTAAAGCATAACATGAAGTTTGAATCATCTCTGGAAATATTCTGTATTTCACGATGAAACTGTACTTGAAGCACAACTCTCCCTAGAAAGAGACTTTACAGAGTATCTATTAAAGAACATTAAAGTACAATTTGGGTTGAAAATCACACCACCAAAGCCTTTTCCCACTCTGTTTAGTGATGTCCCAGCCATGCCTGAAGCCTGGCCTCCCCACTGTGTAATGGGAAAAGGCTGAGCAGTTTTGCCCTCTTCAGGAAGCTTTGCTCGATGCAGTTTTTAACCCAAAAGTTAACCTCTGCAACATTAACCAAATCACGTGTCCAAGCACCGGCGGCCCCACAGGGAAGTTCAGAGTCCACTCCGGAGCTGCTGAAGCACGTCAATCCCCACCCACCAACTCGAGTCAAAGATTCATTTATTTTATACAACTCAAGATTTACAACTGAACTCCTCTACAAAGCAGACTGGGCAGCCTGGGGACTAAAACCAAAGGGGTGGTTTAAAAGTTCTCTGATTCCACCATTTCTTTTTGTATTTCTGCAACGTGACTGTGGCTATGCCGCCCCCACTGGAATACACGAGGGCTGTATAAACAGGAAGGTTAATTAGGAAGCAGAGAAAACAGTTTTGCTGCAGTCCTCATCTCTCCACAGCAGGAAATCTCCCACCCCAGCCCAGAGCAGAGCTCTCATGGAGCGGGAGGGCAGGGAGGCAGCAAAGCCTCCTTTGTCTGGCTGCTCATGCCACCTCTATCTCCTGCCTCATCTGGAAAGCACCAGCCAGGGCTGCACTGTGACCTTTTACCAGAGCCCACTGAAAGGGACTGCAGGAACTTCTGCAGCAAGAGAACCTCAGAAGCCTGCACAAAGAACGCCTTTCTTTGGTTTGCACACGTTTAAAAGCGTAATAGGTTATCAAGTGCTTGGAGTGATCACAGTGATTGGGTAAAAGAGCAAAATCCTCTCATTTGACATCTTTCCACACGCCGGGGAAGTCGCAGGCTGCCCAACAAGTTGCTTGTGCTGGGCACCAATGGCAGTGAATCCCGTTAGATCCTTGTTTTCCTGGCAGCTATTTCCAGGTCAAGCCTGCCTTCGCCACTGAAGCTGCTTTGGTACCACCCATCCTCCCTATTTTTACTTTTTGTGAAGAATAAGAAGTTAAGATCCATTTAAGCACTTGGTTTCCATTTCCCTCTTGTTCTCTTCCACATCCCTCCCATCCAAATCGATTCTGTAACTTTATTTGGTACTTCAGGGTAGGTGGCATTACAAAAAGTCACATTTATTTTTATAGGCAGCACAGTATAGTTTACAGCCTACTCCTGCAAGAAAAGCATGTTTACAAGTTGACTAAACAGTAGCTGATCGTTGCTGCCTAAAAGAAATAAAACCCAGGAGAAATCCATCTGCAGAAGTCCCCCAAACTGTTTTGGCTCCCATCAGGGTTTTGCTGGAGGGGGCTGGGGCAGGGCTGAGCTCAGCTGAGCCATCACGGGGCTGCTCCCCCCGCGCTCCAGACCCAGCTTTCATTCCCACTCCAGCCCATTCCTGGCACCTGACAACGTGCACAGCTTGAAAACTCCTCCATTTCCTCACATATGAAGTTAAGCAAAAGCCCCTGTAATCCCAGGCACCATCACCCCGTGCAACGCATATCCTGACTCACCAATATCTGACCCCCTATTCCTAACTCAAGTTCAACTTCCTCCTCCTCCTCCTCCTCCCCACCCAAACGGTGTCAGTAATTGTACACCGATCGTTTTAGGAGCACAAGCTGGATAAAACTCCTGAAAACATTAAAGACCGCGGCTTGTGAGCTGCTTGTAGCGCTTGAGCACATCTTCAAAAGCGGGATCCATCAGGCTAAGTGGGAAGATTTGAGTATGAAAGGGAACGATTTTCGCAGAGCTCGGTGTGTATTTTCCCTCAGCACACCTCCAGCTCAGCACCTCCGAGCAGACCCAGATCACCGCAGCACCGAAGTGCCTGTCTGTCTGTCTGTCTGTCCCTGCAGCCCTCCAAGGCACTGCGCTCCACCTGAGCAGCGCTACAAACCCGTCGGGCAGGTTCGGCTGAGAGAATGCGCCACCGGTAAACAGCAGCGCTGACGTTCGAGGGGGAAGTCGCAGTTTCGTTTCATGAAACAAAAGTGTTTTCAGCCGCCCGTTTTCGAGTAAGCGATACGTTCAGATGAGCCGTGAGCAGAACAGGCGGCCTTTTGCAGAGAGGCTCGGGGAGAGCAGTTAAAAATGAATGAGTGTCTGCAGCAGCAGCAGCCCGGCGCTTGTTAAAGCCACACGGCCCCGGAGGAAGAGGCAGAATCTGCTTTTATTAATTGTAGGTGGTTAGAATAAGAGCTCTGAGGAATATCTCAAGGCCAAAGAGCACTAAACACTTCATCATCCTGCAGCGTTTGAACGTCATTTCATTCAGGCTGCTTCTCATGAGGAGTCAGTCCAGTGTGCTGCACTCCTGGAGAGCTCGGTTACCAACCCCGCCAGGCGTCACCACCAGGGCGGGCAGGCCACCAAAGAGAGCAAAATGCACCCCGAAATTCCCACAGAACCCCCGTTCTACGCCTCGGGAAAAGTTCTTTTTGACCACAGAGAGATTAAACTTCCCTGAGCCAGGAATTGTGTTTCGAGAGGCCAAGGCAGGGGACGCCACATGCATTATTTAGTCAAACCATACTGCGGTACAGAAATCCATTTATTTCACCTCTGCGGACCAGCACTGGCTCCCACAGTGAAAAAATAAAGCTCAAACCTTGCAAGTGTTAAAAATCAAGCTTGCCAGTCGTTTTGGCAATCTGAAAATCCCAGCAGCCATGAATATTGCAGGGCGTTGGAAGCAGAGCAGCCCCAAGGTCCCTCCCAACCCAAACCACTGGAGGATTTTATGGTTCTCTGATAAAACCAGTCAAGGGAAGTGCCAGCCCCTGTCCCTGCCCTGCACAGCAGGCTGGGCTGGAGGTACACAGGGCATCTGCAGTCTCTGGGACGTTCCTCTCCGGTCTGAAATGCCCCTTTCAAGGAGAGAGAACCACGGAGCCACTGCCAATGACACACTGAGCTACACAGCTCCGGTCACACAAAACATTAAAGCACAGGTGAGAGCCCCAGCAGCTGCAGCTCTGCCAAAAGGCTCCTTCCTGCACCTCGTTCACCACCAAAATTCCACCTCCATTTGAAGGAAAACCTACCTGACACTGGCCTAAGCATTAGCTCCATGTCTAAAACAATTGGAAAACCCACAAACCCATAATTCCTAACCTGGTATTAACATACTGGTTCTGTCAGTCACAGGGGAACAAAAATCGATCCGTTTGTTATTTACCACAAACACTGATCTGAAATTCAGCCCGTTATCACTAGCTGGCCTGGACCATTCTTTCTCATTTATACCATTCTAGAATGTTTTAAATTAAATTATCAAGAGAAGTAAAATATTCCCACGAGAGATCACCAAGCCAATGTGCACCTAAAGGTGAGAAAGCATTTTTTAAAGAACCCATGCAACTCCAACAGCTGTTACTGGTGTGACACGCAAGAACAACTGGCAAATAATTTAAAGTGCAAATCTAACCCGACAGCTTGTTCTTAACAATATAAAGTGTGATTTAAAGGAGAATGTGAGAAGAGATCCAACAGGAATAGAACACTGCTAGAATTCAGGATTCATCTACAGCCCCAGTGTTTCACACCCCCACTCAGCAGGGAACAGTACTGATGTGTTCTCTTGAACTTAAAATAATTTCTTTACAGATTAAAGTGTTCTGTTACAGCAAATTTTGGAAGCACCTCTTTATATATAGCCAGAGTGGCCCAATACACTACTCCAGTACAGTTACATTCAACTCATTTCAGAAAGTGTTTACTGGCCTTCCACACCTGAGAGATGCCAATTTTCCAACCCAAATCCTTCAACTTTGGGGCCCTAACACCGAAACTGAGCTCAGGTAATTCTGACTGGAGCTCCTTCAGGCCATATCAATACCAGCAGGATGGGTTAGGTGTGAGATGTGAGAGCAGCCACGGGGCAGGCCCGGCCCTTTGTTCACCAGGTGATTCATTGTCCTGCACAAACAGCACTGGAACAAAGGCCAGGGCTACGCCACCTCCCCAGAGCTCTTCATTCACAGCAAGTCCTAACTCCTTCACCATCTTAACCATTGAACTGTGGGGAGACCAACGCTGCCCGCTGCCAACATTGCCCCCCAGCTCACACCGGGAGTGCTGCTGCCAAGCCTGGGATGGAAAAGGTGTCCTGAAGGACCATAGCCTGGTTACTGCATGGCGATCAAAGTTAAAGACACATAACTCTGCAGGCATCTGAACAGGAACTGCTGGATTTGGCCACCAAGGGGTCAGGATCCAAGAGAGTGGGTTGCTTGACTTGATACTCAAATCCTAAATCAGAATTATTCCCTTATTCTCACCTCCAAGCAGGGACAGCAAACTGCTGCTGTTTCACAACAAAACCTCCAACTTTTTAAAGATTTGTACACTACCGTAACGCCAGAGCACACAAACCAACCCAGAGCAGAACACAGGTCTCTGGCCTGAAAAAATCTCTTCTTTAAAGGATAAGCTGACAGGTGAGAAGCACAGAGGGAGCTGCATCCCTGCCCTCCCTGCTCAGGAAATGCTGTGGTGCCAATAATGCAGCTGTGAACCCCAAGAATGGCCTGTGGCTTTCTGCTCACCACTCCAGCACTGGCTACCCTGGTGTGAGAACTGCTGGGTACAAAGAATTTTTTCAGATAAGCACTGCACAGTCGGGGTGTTTTTTTTTTTTGGTTTTGAGGCTGAATTGTTCCCGAGTTCAAAATCTTCAATTTTAAGCCAAATATCCTGTTATTCATTCCCAGGAACCGGGCACTAAGTCAACATTTACACTGCTAGTGGAAATGGCAAGAACTCACAAGAGAGCTCCATGCAGCAATGAAACTGGCTTTGGGTTTGGAGGAAACATCAAAACCTCTGAGCTGTGAGGTTCCAGAGCAGTGGGTGAACCAGAGCTGTGTTGGACAGGAGAGTTTTACCAGAACTGAAGCCTCAGCAGAGGCTCCACCACGGCGCAGCTCCTGCGCCGTTTGTGCGTGCTAAAAATGAGGAATAAAATCGGATACTCGCCAGCAGAAAGGAAAAAATGCTGAATTACACAGAAAAAGCAGCTGCTGGAGTAGGAAGCTGATTCTGAACTTCTTTACTCATCAGTTAGAGAAAGGGAATGGCTGAGGATTCACCAGCTCTCACTGTAGCATTCCAGGAGCAGAACTTCCAAGAGATTTCTAAAAAAAGGATCAGAACTATTTTTTTTTTAGATAAAGTTAGCTCACGTTCACCAAATTTATCCACTGTAAGGCAAGCTGGATGCTTGGGAAAGCTGTTGAAATCCATAGGAATTCTTGCTTGAAAAAGCCCATCTTTAAAAAGAAATGGTTGTTTTAGCAATAAAAGCCTCTGGGATGTGTAAGGATGGTTCTCTAAATTTCACCACTGCCATTTCAGCTGGGATCCTGGGTTTTGAGCTTTGCCTCCTTCCACCAGCTCATGTCATCGATGGCTTGGCTGGCAATTATCTGTACAAAGGCTCCTGCTGGAAGCAGCTGGAGCACAGCACAGTTTGGTGAATTCCCAGGAGCAGAATCCAGCCCCTACTCCCACACACGCTCGGTTTGCCTTGAAAAGCTGTGCCTGGTCCTCCCCCTTCTTGGTCAGCATGACTAACACTCACAGGGAACTCGGTGCACGAGCACAGCTCCTGCCAGGCCCTTCCACATTCCAGCTATTTCACAACCTAGGAAATGTTCAGAGAAACCGACCTGAGATCTCAGACCACTGACACCGAGGGGTTTGATTTCAACAGGATTGACATCACAAACGCAGAGCTGCTCCCAGGGGAGGGGAGGGGAGGGGAGGACGGCTCTGCTCGAGCCATTTTCACTCCCGATGCTCCGCCACGGGAAGCACCGACAAACTTGGCAAAGCTGCGGAGCTCAGAGTTGGGGAGGTTCAACCGAGGTGAGTTTCCTTGCCCTTTCACCCAATGTAATTATCCCAGCAGGGAAAGCAGCCCAGCAGGGCTCTCCAGCACTGCGGACATGTTTGGAGCACAGAAAACCAGGGGCATCAAACCGACCCCAAAAACTTTCCTTTCAGAAAACCCCTTTATCCGTAAGGCTGCACTCCTACTTTGATTCCGTTATAAACCGCATGAATAAAAGCAAAATAGCAATCCTCCGCTTCAGCCACAGTTCCTTCTTTTCCCCCCAGAAGCGTTCCAAATCAGCAGCAAAAATAGCAATAAAGATATTGCTGAATGACCTTGGAAAAATCCGCTTTGCCTCGGTTTCTCCGCCTGGAAAATAAGGTTAATGGAATACCCTGCAAGGCGGCGCCGCCAGCCTCGCGAGGCGAAGCTCGAGGTATTAAATAAATACCCGGAATTTTATTTATTGACAAAGCCACCATTTCAACACCAGACCTCTGGTCGCGACTCTAATCAACCTGTGGAATTTGCTTTGGCAGGGGCAGAGCGGCGAAGCCACAAGGTCAATGTCAAACACGCCAACGTCTGGGGCAGTTTTACGGGCCCGGCGGAGTTTGGGGGCAGGGCCGGGCCATCCCCTCACCCCACCGCGGCTCAGCAGCCCCCAGCGATCGCGCTCACCTCCCGCAGAAACGCCGCGGAGTGTTTTCAGGCAGAAGATATCCTCCCGCCGGGAGCTGCTGCGCCGAGGAGAGCGGATCTCGCACGCCGCCAACCCCAGGCCGGTGGGCGGCAAACGAGAGTTGTTTGCTCCACGGCAAAGCTCAACTCCTCAGCCCCGCAAAAAACACCAACTCAGCAGCCCGGGGCTTGCGGAGAAACAACCTCTGCCCCGCCAGCTTCAGCCGAGCCGCGGCTCCCCCACCAGAGGAGGGTTTTCGGGGGGAGAGGAGGAGGAGGAGGA
>VXBQ01003824.1:3104-36855 GCA_013400175.1 Phainopepla nitens
TGAGAAAAAGCATGACGGTAGCCAGAAGGTTAGGGTAAGTCAGGTTGAAATTTCTTGCTTCACATAATATTTCATAATGATATGAAGTATAACAGGTTTTGAGAGAAGCATTGAGGAAAAAAAATATTTTTTCGGAACACCAACTGCTTGGTGATACGGAAATTTTCTGCAATATTAGAAGAGGTACTTAGGTTCAGATCTATATCTCCTACGTGCCAGCTGATTGCTCTGGTATTGGAAATATTAGGTACCAGTCATCACTCTGGAATTTAATGATTTTGGGAGGGAAATGAGTGAAGATTAGACCAGAACCTGTGGGTTTGATACATATGGAAATCTGTAAGTTGTAAGAACATGATTCACAACAGAACTGAAAACAGTAAAAGAACCTCACGTGTATGTACACATACAGATCCTTGCCTACGCAATTGTGAGCATAAACAATGTAGAATATCACAGGCAATACCGAACAATCATTTTATCCGAAGTTGAATTTGGTTGTAAATGGAAACACTGTGGAAAACACTGCTAAAAAGACCTGTGGATACCACCTAGGGGGAAAAAAGGTGAAGTCATCCCTGGTTGAAAATGAAAGGGCTGCGAAACACTCATTTGGCTAGCCTCCAGATTCCTGTAAAAAGTAAAACACCTTGCAGCTAGCTTGGGAAGTTTGAATCTGTCAAAACCCCACACTACTGCTGTGAACTGAAGTTCTGCACAACTTGCTAAACAAGACAGGATACTGGCAATTTTGCATGATGGCTCTCATCAGAATCAGACCATAATGCCCAGTAGGATAAGGAACACTCAGTGCTGTAGTTGGGGTTAACTGGGAAGAAGTGAACACTCAGACCATCTACCAAGTCTGATCCTTAGCACCCAGCACCCAAAATATGTAAACTGTGTTCCTTAGGTAGTATGAAGAAGGTGATAGATAAATTCAGAGGACCTAACCTACATCCTTATAAAAAATGATGAACATTTTTCTGCATCAAATTAGCTATGTAAATCCCCAAAAGAATTTAGCTGCTGCAGCACATCACATAGATGCCTTGCCAAAGATGAATCCAGAATCTCATAAACATCTTTGACAGAAGTAGACACTTCATAGAGAGCACATAAGGAAGGGCATACTAAGTCAGTGTCCTAGGTATGCTTTTATGTGAGATAACTGAATCCCATGTTACAGAGAACTATGCAACTGAGGTGGTGGGAGTGGTATGAGACAGACTTCAGACTCAAATTTAATTTATATTCCTGCAAAGGAAAGAAAAAGGGTTCATTGGACTAATGGAAGAATGCAAACATGAACATGATTCTGTAGTTTGGTGGTTAGACACTCCTGTGGAATGGGAGATACTTGCATCACAGAATATTTTCACCTTTAAATGTCTGGAATTTCCCTGAAGTCTTTCAGAAATAAAAACGCAGCAACATCCAGGGCTTTGGGAAGAACATTTTATTGCTAAGCATATCTTCAAACAAAATGCAACTAAGAAAAGAAAAAGAATCAAAAAGAAGAAGAAAAAGAAAGGGAAAAAAAGCAATAACATCACGATAACTCAAATAAAAGTTCTCCAGGTTGTCCATAAAGCAACAGGGATATGGTAGTAGCCCACATACAGAAATGCACATGTTCCCAAAAACTGTCCAATAGAAACTTACACAAAAAAGGAAAGTGTAAATATTTTTCCTTTAACTTAAAAAAGGAAAGCAAAAAGGAAAGGAAGAAAGAAAGCAGGAAATCATTTCACAAGACTCCAAGACTCCAAGAACAGCAATCTTTTACAGACATCAAGATATAATCAACTTTTATATAGTTTCGGCCAGTTAAGTCATCTAAAATCGTGCTTTCATACCTTTTTAAAACCTGTCTTTTTTTTTCTTTTTAGTATAAAAAATAAAAAAGAAAAAAGCTCAACCTCACACACGCGCACACGCACCACACACACGCACACATACACGCACTGAAAATATTTGTTAACATAAAAGTGCCTTCTCTAAGTGTTTGAGAAGACTTTTTTTAAAATTTAAGTTCCCATGTGCGTGTGTGTATCTGATGCAACTTCTTCAAAGTCAAATATTCATGCGACTTATAAACACCAGCAAGAGTAGATTTCTAAACCTAAACAGCTGATTAGTTTTCATCCGCATACAGCAAAAGTTTTCATTTCTGATATCCCAGGGTTCTCAACCCGTCTTGGTTTTTGTTATTTCTCTCTCTCTCTCTCTCCCTCATCTACTTTTTTGCTCATGATAGGCATGGCCGTCAAACCACCTCACTATTGTTCTGTACAGTAAGATAATCCTTTTCACAAAAAGTGGGAAAATGTAGAAACCAAACAACCAAATTAAATAAGTTAAATAAAACGTAAGACATTCCCAATTTAACCATAAAACAGTATATACACCATCAGGGTATCCATATAGAAATTATACTAGCAAAAAAATAGTAGTAAAATATGTAAACAAAATTTCAGATTTTTTTTTTTTTGACACAGGTAACTGTGACAAAGCTAAAACACACGCTCCCTTCACATTTTAAGGTTTGCTTTTGTTGTCTGTTTCTTTTTACTCTGTTCTTCAAGAACATTCTTATTCTGTGTTAAGACCATAACAGAACTTCTGTTCCAGCCGTCCCATCAAACATACCATGATAAATATATCTGTGTGTATATATATATTATATTATTAAATTAATTTTTCTTTATTATTTTTTGTGTGTCACAGCAGCTTTATTTATTTTCTTTTATATAAAAGAGAAGGAAAAGGGAGAATAGGGCAAATGGAAAGACAGAGATGATCTGAAATGTCAAGCTACAAAATTAAAATATTACATACGAAAACCAGTTATATGTCAAAAAAACTATTTAATTTGCATTCTTTTACAAGTGTTTAGATTTTCTGACATTTATTGGTCTTGTCACAAGCTGAACTCCAGTGGTGTCTTTCTGATCTCTTTATTAAACTGATTTATTATTATTTTTTGCATGCATTGCAATGTCA
The DNA here is from genome assembly GCA_013400175.1 of Phainopepla nitens. NCBI lineage: Eukaryota > Metazoa > Chordata > Aves > Passeriformes > Bombycillidae > Phainopepla > Phainopepla nitens. The sequence goes on from VXBQ01003824.1 coordinate 6,111, forward strand.
TAGAACCAGAACCCAGATTAAGGCTCCTTTATTTTTGCACAGCATATTCAGCTCAGAATGGTTAATAACTTCTAAGCATTCCTTTTTGAAGCGCCGAATCCCGTTAACCATACTTTGGTTGTCTAATGCATACTGAGTGCTTTACTGAAATATAGCCAATGACTGATCAGAACAGACCCAAAGCCATCTGCTCTTCAGTTCAATTGCAAATACTGGAGCCAGATCCATCCAAGAGAACCAGCTTTCCATGACAATTTTCCTCAGCACCACTCATCAGACACTTTCACTGCGTTGTTAGCAAACAACTGAACTACAAGATGACAGATTCTAGAGACAATACAACCGGATATGCAGAGTAAACACCATGGGTAGCTTTTGAGTTCGTATATGGTAATAGTCTCTCATTATTTATTATGGATTTTTTTTTCCGAGATTTCTTCTCGAGTCACGTCCTGGGTCACCCCCCACACCATTCCACTCCACTCTTCCCTCCCTCACCCAAAAGTAACCAAAGAAACCAAACAAAAAGCAACCCAAGAAACAAAACAAAACCAAACCAAAAAACCAACAATCTCCAAAATCATTTATTCCCCTCCTCCAATCTCGAAAAATTATGTGTATGCTGGACACGGCCAGATCAGTTTGTTTAATATTTCTTTGTTGTTTAATAATGTTTGTATTTTTTTTCTTTTTCCTTCCTTTTTTTTTTTTTTTTTAAATAAGTAAACTGAAAAATTATTGATACAGTCAGGAATCACGAACATTGTTAAAGACTCACTTGGAGATATGAAACAAGTAAGCCATGAAGTCTTCTACCTTTGCAGAAAGTTCAGCGGAGGAGGAGATTTGGAGATGTCCAAGTTCACTAACAGAGCAGAGCTGTGCGCGCCATCTCCGGAACGCTAAGTGTGCTTTATAATACATTAGGGCAAAGTTTGCTGACTCCAAGTGATGACTTAGACAATAACAGTCACTGCTGAAAATTTTTTCCCAATACTTTTTCCCACAAACGATATCTCCCAATCATCTCGTTCGCTGCAATGGTTCTGATATCTCAGTTAAATCTCATTAGGTATTTATATATTTATATATAAATAATTATTCTTTTTTACACATAATACTCTTTGTCCTTGTTTTTCTGCTTCTTGTGGCCGCTCTTTGAGCTCTGCTGCTTCTCCTTCACGAGCGTGCCGTTGCTCTGGGCCGAGTTGCTGATGTAGTTCCGCGTCTCGTCCACCTGATAGGACCCCTCGTCCCTGTTCCTGTACTTGTACATGGCGTACAGGAGGATGAGGATGCAGAGGGCGGCAGCAGCCACAATGCCGACGACCATCCCCGTTGTGCTGCTCGACTCACGGACCACCTCTGAGGCCCCCGGAACCCGTCTGATTCCCGGCTCCGTGGGGTTTGCTGTGGGCACATTACGGAACATGGGGGAAGTGATTAGCGGGCTCTTCAGCTTTGTGCTGTCTAGCTCATAGGCAGTGGGCAACGGAAGCAAGACTATGTCAGGCTGGGGTTTGAGCTCACGGTTATTCATTTTGCCGGCTGGCAATTTGGGAACCATCACAGTCGAGGACGAAGCTGTGGAGCGGATCAGCTCAGGGGACAAAGACGTGGTAGTAGTCCTACCAGTTTCGGAGACTTTGTTAGGTCTAAAGTCCTTGGATTCCCACTTGGGTGCGTGTGCTTTGTAGCCACCTTCGAAGATTGAAGTGGAAAGACTCTTATCTGTTACCAAGGAGAAGGTGGTGTAAAAATCTTCATCATCAGTAGGGGGTAGGTTAGAGTCAAAGGTTTCCCCTGAGCCATACCCAGATATCACCAAGCCATCATCATCACAACCATCGCTGCCTTGGTCCGACAAGCAAGGTAACCCCGCCTCAGAGGTCATGGACAGGGAATCTTTGGTGGTCTCAATAATGGTGAGGAGGGGGCGAAAGGTAGGGGGAAGTGTAATGAAAGGTGCACGAGTAGCAATAGGAGGGATATCTAAAGGGTCTTCTACAAGTAGAGGGATAACTAATTCACCTCCTGGGATGGAAAAGAGAAAAAAAAAGAAGATTAGTACATTTTAATGACACAGTGCACCATTCTCTGTTCTCTTAAGGGTGAGAGAGGATCTGGGCATTATGAAAAGGTGTCAGGGCTCAGCTTTCTCTATCTAGCTACACTACCAACGCACTTTTCTGGGGCTGCCTTTCATTGTTCCCTCCCACCCTGCTCAGACATTGGCGCATCTTCCATTTCCTACCTATGCTAGGTATGTATAGTGAACTACCCAGAATTTTTGCAGACACAAATTTTTTGATTTTTGGAGATACTCTCAAGTGACTCTGTGGTCATCAATTTTTGGTAGTGATAATTTTCAAGCATTTGGTTATAAGACTATTTGAATTAATTACTTTAGACTGCTATAGACCAGTGTTCTCCTAGATATATTTTCCTCCACTCATCTTGCCAGTTTTTCCTCTTCTGATAATTTTCATTTAAAATAACATTTTAAATGGTATTTCTTCTCTGCCAGTTTAATATGCTCACCCTCTGTAGCAGGATATAAGTCCTTTCCCTAAGTAATTTTCCATTCATCCATTCCTTACTGATCACTGTCAGGCTTTTAAATTGTGGGAAGGTTCACGAAAATGAGGGATGGAATAAGAACCAAGTACTTACAGGGTCCATGAAGGTACAGAGTTCTACTCATTGTTCATCTCTTTTTAATCTTTCTTTAGCATTCTGTTTGACACTAGGAATGTCCCTTTCTTTGCATCTTTTGGGTTTACTACTGCCATGCTATCTTCATCTTCCATTCTTCTTGATATTCATTTACTATAATTTGATTAAAAATTAAGATAGATTTTATTGTGATTGACAAAAAAACTGAATAAGGACTTTGATGAACCAAGCTAGCACTTGAGCCCAGGATTGTACTGCAGATGTTGTCTTCCCACCTACTGTTACTTCTTGACAGGTGGACAGCTGCAATCAGTTCTACTGATTTCTAACATGATGGTTACCTGCCGACAGAGGGCTGAAAATGAGGTGGACTTATGGCCTCCTCTTCAAGCAGAACAATAAAGCTATTCAGCATTTGTACCTTACAACAATGTAAGCTGCAAATGAAACCAGAAAATCAGTGCATCATTTCCATGATTTGGATTCTGAGCAGCAATATTGCTACTTTTAGGGTAATAGCCCTGTGTCGTCCCTGTATTATAATGTGACTGCACCTCTGCTTTTGAGTCTATGGTAGTTAACACACCACTGTTTTATATTGTGACTAAAAAAAAAAGTGTGGGATCTTATTAATTTATCTAATTCCTTTAGTTCTGATTATATAGTCTTCTGCTGACATACAGGTCATCAACAAATTTTTTAAGAGTGAAATATATTTTTGAAAGTTTGTGTATAAATTTTTCCTTGGGTAGTCTTTCTTTGGCTAACCATTTAAGCAAGCAGCTTAAAATATAAATTGAATTGTTCAACTGACATCATGAGAATCATCTAGATCTGTTCAAAGGAGTGCAACTCAGTGAGAAGTATTGCTAATTCATAGGCAAGTTTGATTTTTACTCACCATTGCTTAAGGAGGATGTACAAAAGGAATTATAGTTTTTAAATAATAAATTCTGGGTTTTAGTTATGTATTAATAACTGCTAATGAACAGTTTGGCATTGTTACAATGCTGAATACATCAGGGTCAAAAATTCTACTCTCTCAAATCTACCCTATATATTACATGCAACTGTTTCCTATTGAATTCTGCCAGTAATGTCTATAAGGAATACAGTCTAAAATCAAAATATCTTCTAAATGTATTTGGAGAGCAATATATTTGAACAAATTACACATTGAAGATAGAAATATACTGAAAAAGGTACTTAACAGTTTGATTAAATCTGGATAGCTGAAATAGCAATATGGCTTATTCTTTTTCTTAATGGGAAACTAAGTGGTGACACAGTTTAATCAATTGAAACAGTCGGAATTCTCTCAAGGGTACCAGGGTAGAAATTATGCCAAAATAAGAAATGCAGTACTTTGCACACTTTCATGCAAAGTCAGTTTTAAGTTAAGATACGAAGGGCCAATTTGAACATGTTGTTTAGTTTTCTGAGCTTCCTCAGTATGTTCATATATCTCTTTTGTTACTGCAGAGAGAATGCAGAAATAAGTATCAATGTCTCAAAACTACACGCTTTCAAAAAAATTATGTAAAAAAGCCTAAATGTAGTCTGCCAAATGTCTACACTGCATTTTGTGCTCATGCATCTGAGCTGTTTTCTAAGCAATGTAGAAACTAGAGCATGTAATATGATTTATGTATGTCCAGAAGGCCTATCCATGGCTTGAGTAGGGCATCTATAAACTATGCAAACAGGTGGTCTCAGGATGAACTTGGAGTGTGCCTTGGGGGGAAAAATCATCTGTGAGCCTGGTAAAAAAAAAAGAATAAAAATAACAGTATTTAAGTGAAGATTTCATCAAATTGCATCAGTCTGGAATTTAAGTTCCAGAAAGTCAGAGATAGAAGTATTCCTTTAAACAGTTTTTTTAAGAACAGTGTTTTGCTGTTCAATTGCAGTGATTTTCATTCATCATCTGTGGCACTCAACTGGAAAAAAAAAGTTTGTCAGCTTTTAATTGCTCATCTGGAGCCTTGAAGTGCCTTTTTTCTTAAAGTTATTATACTGGCCTACAGCATCATTATGTAGTTGATCTGCCACCCACTAGAGCAATATTTTGGGTAGTTTTCATCCAAAGAGAAGTTATTTTGGCCCTGTTAATGATTAATTTTCTGGAAGGAATCAGACATATCTTACATTTAATATTAAGACCTTCCTTTTGCCCCAGTAACATTTACATTTAAAACCAGGCCATATTTATGTAGTTTTTGTTGCTACTGAGGACTTGAGATAATGACCAAGACTACTGGAAGTATAAAAATGATCACAGCCGTCTTGAAATATTAAGTAAAGTTGATAGACTTGCTATGATAAGTGGAGTTTTACATAAGTGAGCGAGAAAATAATGGAACTTTTCAATGCCAGCAAGTCTGTTGGATGGAAGGCAATAAGACAGAGTCAGGATTAAGTTTTACATAGCTTTCATCCCTCAATGTATTTGAGGAGAGAAATAACTTTTGTACCAGGAGCACTTGATTAATTTTGATACAATTATTTAATCCCATCACTAGTTTTTATTCCAAATTGTCCAGTGATCCACACTATGGTTACTTGCATACTCAAGGAATGAAGAGGTCCTTCATTAGGAATCACTTCTCCATCAAGGAGTTCATCTGTCACACCTATTTTTGTGGGATATCAGGTAGATGCAAGGGTGGTAATAACGTTTTATTTTTTTTATTGTCTGTAACAGATGAAACTGAGACCAAAAAAGGCTGTGCGGCAGGAAGTCAGATAAAGCACTCTAGGTATCAAATCTGGCTTCTCTTTTATTGCATTGTTAGGCATCTATGCAAAACCCACAGCAAACTTGAAGCTGTAGGTCTAACAGGATGCAAGCATAATGAATCCTTCTTGGGGTATATGATTTATAGAGGAATAAAAACATCCTTAAAAAACGACATGCTAAAAATGCCACTCAGTCCAAGAGAAATGTTATTTAAGGATAACAGGGAATGTAAATCCCAAAAAGCTCCCAGGAAAGCGCGAGAAATATGATCACCAATATGTATGGAGCAAGTGCAAACTTTCATGTCATACCTGCAAACAGCTCTGTAAGTGGTACTACATTTCTACACGTAAGAGGCATGAGAGGGAACCTGATGACCCGCAGATTGGGAGTGTGTGTGTGTGTGTGTGTAGGGGGAAACATCTTTCACAGAAAAATGGCTGAGCGTGCAGGAAGCTGCCTGGAGCCAGTGGCTCTTTGGTGGTGGAGTAGTGGTGCCTCTTGCCCAGGCCCCACATCATTTTAAAGGTAAACACTAAAAGATTAAAAAAATTAAACAGCCAAGAATATTTTATGCAGGATTTGGATCCTGAGCAGTTTGCTGTGGAAGGCAAATGTTTTATAGATTTAGGCCTCTAGAAAAAGCTAAAGAGGAGCCCCTGAAAAACCTTAGACAAGTTCTCTTTTCTCCTCATAATGTCTACCCCTTTTTCAATTGAAAAATTAATGCTTTGCAGCCTTGAATAAAACTTACAGGTTCAATTTCCAAATTGCTGTGGCTGCAACACAGTTTGGGCCACAGCTTTCAAACAAATATTTGTTTAAGACCTAGATTCTGCTTGTGAGTGATATAGGCTGTTTCCTGGTAGTTATAGGTTTCTCACCCCCTTTCTTTTTTTTCTGTTGGCTGTTAAGCACCTGTTAAAACTGTTCACTGGTATGCTGTGAGTTCAGGATTACTTTAGCAATCCAAAGATTTCACAAGGATATTCCAGATTTATTTTTCACCTACTTTGTGCTTTCTCCTCTAAGCAGGGAATAGATGTTTCTCAAATAGAAATATGTTTTTTAAAAAGCTCCTCTTGACACCACAATGCCAAAGAACTAAACTAGAGAAACAGATGAAATTGTTTCCTCTGCAGTGACATAGATGCAAAACTTATTTGCTCATCAACAGTGTAGATGAAGAAAAAACCCCAAACCCCAAAAAACTTAACACCAAACTGGAAGAAGCTCTGACAGAACTGAAGTCTGTGAGGTGGGAAATCTTATACCAAACAGCCCAGTGGCTTGCTTGGCCTTCTCATTCCAGAAAGTGTGCATATATTAAGTAAAAATTTACCTTTTAATCTAACACATATACTACTTTCATGGAGTTGCGCTTTTCTTTAAACTACCAAGAGCACTGGAGATATAAAAGGTCTGCTTAAGCCTGGGAGCTGCCCTGCTTTTTGCTTTATGAGCATATTTATAGATATATAATTCATACCTCTGGAGCTGAGCTCCAGTCAGAGTCCTCTGCCACTGGAAAAGACAGAGCATTTAAAATTTAATAGAAGCCTTATGAACTGTGAGGATGGTGTGGGCAAGCCAGGAATGCAGAGGGCACCAAAAAATATTATAAATAAAACAACATGAAAAACTGTAGCAGCCACTGGTTTTCATCTTTAGAGCCACAACTACTTCAGTGGAGCTTCAGGCATCAAACCGATACAGGACAAAAGGTACACAAAAAGGAAGCCTGAAAAATTCATCTTCTCCTGATGATGATTAGGAACACACCTTATAGTCTCCCTCTTTTCCAGCTGCAATTGAGGAGCTTTAAAATGTTATCCATAAAGCTGCTGTTTTTCATCCATTCCTGCAGGTACTTGAAATTCCACATCCAAAGTTTGCAATTTTTATTCCATTCTTTTGATGTTCTGACTCAATTTTTAATATGAAATACTTGCCAGAGAAATAATTCCTTACCTTTTCCCCCTCTGAATCAACGCAATAATTCCTTATTAAAAGACTGAGTTCATAAATTTCAGTCTAATGGTATTTAGTTAATTCTGCTTTGAGTCCTCTGAGGATAAAAAGAGGAAATTATTCAGAATATAGTCTCTGATTCAAAGGAAAGATGATGCTAACACAAAACCTAGTATATGAACATTCTCAGTATTTTCTACCCTTGCAGTCTGAATTAATTGCAAGTGACAGAGAGTAGTAGAGAGAAAAATATGATTTCCACAATGGAATACTGCAAGTCTTTATCTCAAATATCTCCTTTACATTTCAGAGACTATATAGTCCTCAAAGTGAATTGATAAATCTGGACTTTTGGTGGAGTTGGTTGAAAAGTGTTTCCTAAGCCCCTCCCTCCAACAATATTAAAAGACATCAGTAAATGCAGTGTTTCCCAACAGATGGCTCATGAGCAACAGGAAGGTACAGAGCTTGAGAGATCATGAATGCCAAGGCAGTGCTGGGCTGTCTCTTACTGATGTAGGTTATTGGTCACCTTTGTGGAGTTTCAGTGAAACAGAACCTTCCAGAGAGGTCCTGACATCATGCCTAGAAGCAAAATTCTAGAGCAAAACCAAGTATTTTGGTGCCCAGACACTGAGTTTCTCTGAACCAATTGGGGCATGCCCTCTTCTGTCTCCCACTATTATTTTAAACTTTTAAGATTACCTGGTGACAGCTTCCTATTCAGTATAATTATTTGTTGTGTTTTCACTATCAATTGTCCCAGGGACTTGATGGTTGAACCTAACATACCTGCTGAGCACACCATTACTATGCAGAAACAGTGAAAACGTATGTAAAGAACTGCAGCTTTCTCTTACTTTTAGTCACTGTTTTTTCTAATGCAAACCTCTTTCGTAGTAAGGAAATTTTAGAAGTTCAGGATCTGTCTGCATCATTTCTGGATGATGCTGTCAAGTCTGATACTAATAGTAATATGGTGGGTGCACTAACCTGGTAAGAGTACACTTGAGAGTATCATTTGGATGGACATCAGGCATATAATCAGCAATGAAAAAATTCAATAGAAATAAAATAGTTTCATGGGAATAAAGTAAGAATGGTGTACAGCTGCAGTAGGAAAACCTGGAGAGCTACCAAAGTGCTAAAGAAGTCCCATAAATTTTGACTCGACATGAAGGCTGCACTACCAGGTTAAATACAATTTAAGTAGCATGAAAAGTAACATTACTGGTGTTTTGTGTGGGGAAAGGGAAAGAGAGCTTCTAGAGGGGGACTGAGAAAGAACAGAACCAAACTGCCTCAGACTCCTTCACCCCATCCTATGCACAATAAAATATGGCAATCGACAATTTACAAAGAGCACGTAACATAAAGGCAAATACAAACTAATTAAAAAATAAATAAAATTATAAATTTTTTCCTAAAACAAAATCATACACTAGAAAATAAAAATGCCACAGCAACAAGGTCAGAGAAAGGAAAAACGGAACAAGTAATTCACTTTATCAGCAAAAGAAAGATCAAAACCTAAGAGAACTCAAAAAAAAAATGGAAATCAAAAACATTATTTCCTTTAAAAAAGGTAACCAAAAATACATAAAAATATTTAGAAAGCATACCACATCGATTTCATAATAGTCAACTTACATCAACAAATTGCCCGCATGTTTTTTGGCATGAAAGGAAAAATTTACAAAAGAAAGTTGTGTAAGAATGCTCTTGGACAAGTAGCATTGCCACATTCTTGTAACTTGCTTTTTTTGCTGTTGTTTCTTAAAAACTTTTTTAGCAAAATGTTTATTATTTCTTTTTAAATATATTTGTTTTACAACAAAGGGCGATACAGGGAGGCAACAACACATACATCCACACCACATAACATGAAAAGAAAAAAATCTTGCACCTTAACAAATTTGAACTTGTTTTTTTTTTTTTTCTGCTGTTTTTGGTTGTATTTTTTTATCTTATGTAAAGTTGTTAGCATATTGCAGTTGAAAAATCCTGTACAATTTATTGAATTTACTTTTGCTTGTTTGCATATCTACACATATAACGTTTTTTTGAAAAGCAAAGTTTGTTGCTTTTTTGCCTTTTTGGTCAATTTGATATATATTTTTTTAAACATTTTCTTTTTTTCTATAATTTTTGTGTGTGTGTGTTTTAAGGAATGGATGACTGCACATAAAATTTTAACAATGCTAAAGAAAGGGGTGGTGAAGGGGAACTTATGGGAAGAAAAAATGCTTAGGGGTGGATGGAGTGGGAGTGTAAAAATCTATGAGTGTACTACACAGGAGATGAAGATGATGGGAGTGAAAGTGTAAGTCAGTTGCCATGTCCATGTAAGGGCGGTACGGAGTGATCTAGCAGCATTAGAGCTTCTGGCTGTAAGGAAGGGATGGGCAATATACAAAAACAAATGAGCATATTCATGCCCATCAACAAAAAGAAAGAACAGAACTCTAACATTGACAATCTCACAAACCCTAAGCTGCAACTTCTTCAACATGCAAGTTACAAAAAAATTAATAATTATAGTATTAATATTTACATTTTCATTAAAGATTCTCAAATTATAAAAACAGTTAAGACTTTTCCCTACTAAAAATAGCAGTAAAAGTACATAAACTAATAATAATAATAATAGTAATAATAACCAGAGAGTAAAACAAAAAAACCAAGGAAACTAGTTTTATGCATTGGAATTAGAACAACTTCATCTGTAGCTACCCACAGCCTTCTTGTTCTAAGAATCATCTTTTCTGAAGTCCATCAAATTGATGTCACTATGATGCCCTAAATTTTAGCTTTTATATTTTTTGGACTCAGTAATTTGAGACAATTATTTCTTGAGCACATCAAATGTACTGTTTCAAATGTAAAGATTGTGTTTGCACACTCTGTCCCCACTGTCAAATCAGACTGCTTTTATATTCAGATTCCCTGAAGAATCTCAAAAATACAGCTGTAGGATTCTGCCAGTGAAGTAGTTCCTCATTTAAAGACAGAAATAGAGGGAAAAAATTGCAGAAAACAATTCATAACTCTTTTGTTTTGTTTGTTTTTTTTTTTTTTTCATTATTAGATTGGAACAAACCAAATCTAAGATAGAAATTCAACCACTGAAAAGAAATACATCAAAATATAACTATGTAGAGATATACTAAAAAAAAAAGCAAAAAATGAAAAAGAGAACTTTGTTCTCAGGAAGAAGGGAAATAAGAACAATTGCTGGATTTTGAAATTTTATTTTTAAAGAAAAAATTATTCCACACACTTTCCAAGATGGACAAACCAGATGCACACACTGAAAGGAACAGACAAAGCAGTCTAGGGACACTTTCATAATTTTAATTATTTTTTTTTTTAATTGGATTCTCTTTCCTTCCATTCCCCTCCCATTCAAATATGTTTTCAATTGTTGGCCAAAAACCCCACCACCCTTGAGTGTTGCTTTTTTTTTTAATACATCTTTTTTTTTAATCACTTATTTTTAAAATAAACATGGAGAGGGAAAAAAAAAAGACGTGCAGTCTGGATGTACGTCATAAATAGACATAGAAAAAGATAGAAGAAATTGGCTGAGATCGACAAATGGGTTATATAATAGCTTAATTTTACTGTAGGATGTTAATAATAATGCATGCTTAAAGTAAGTTGCATTTAGGGAAAGTAGAAAAACAGAAGAGCAAGCAAGGATTTGGGGGGCGGGCAGGCAGAAGGGAAGGGGTGGACAAGGGGTGTATCATCCATGCCTCTCCAGAAAGGGCAAAGCACATTCCAGCAGGATATCTGCATTTCTGGGGGAGGTTAGAAGTGGAAAAGGGTGAGAAGAAACTATAAGCTATGCTAGGATATACTTTTCATCCTGCCTATGAGCTATTTGAATCCACTCAAAATACCAGACTCCATTCCTTGTTCTGACTATAACTCGCCAAGGTCCACCTGAAATCAGTGGCATTTATTTTTCTCCCTAGTGGCAGAAAATGCTGCCACTGCTAGCTTTAAGACAGAGACTACTTTCTCCTATGCTGTAAAAGTATTAAAAGTTCAAGGAGATATCACTAATTGGTTCTTTCCTAAAACTGTATCCCACACACTATATGTCTGAGTGGGGTCCTCAGCTTCCTCTAAATTCCTTAATGACACATGTCTGCATTTTTTTTTGTATAAAGATCATCACGTAGAAATCAGAGTCCTTCCATGAAGGAACGCAGGACCCCAGGCAAACAAACTTTTGTTTGGTGTTTTGAAAGACAACAAAATTACATATAAAGCTCTGGACCTTGCCTAAGACGAATCTCTGCAGGAGGTGGGAAAATCAGGCTGTAAGCACTGCACACACCTTAGCTTTTCATCAGGAACATCAGCAAGATCATTCCATAAGCCATCATAAGGTCATGCTGCCACCAATCAGTAGAAGTGGGAGCTATCTTGAGATTGAATTTCTGGGAATAACGGGGATATTCTCCCTGTGGATGTGGCCAGGGGTACTTTTGTGTAGGTACGATAACAAACAGGTAGGATGTTTTGGTACTTACTAACATGAGGAGCAATAGCACCTCTAAAGCCACTGACAGATCATTGTTAGTTCTGGGGAATATGAAAGAAATATAAACCCCACAAAAATTAAATAGCCTGGGTTGGTTTTAGGTGTATTAAAAAGTGTCCAGTTCTGAGGGGAGTTATATAAGGGCTCTACTTCAGAAGTGATGAGGTTGCACTGACTGACAGCACAGTGCAGCTGTAGCTGGAATGTCCCATGCCTATGCTGGGAGGCTACTCTGGACCTATCTCCTACATCCCTTTGGTAAACATGGTAGGAAGGGAAGAGGTCAAACCACAGAAGAGGAAACCTGGTCAGGGTTATCTCAGGGACAAAGCATGCAGGTTACAGGGAGCAAAATGTTGGTCTGCATAGGAAAACCTAGGGATTCCTTTGTGGATCGGAAAAAATTGGTTAGGAATATGAAAAAAAAATTACAGAAGTGAGGCCTTTTCAGACCTCAGTGGAGATTTTTGTTTGGCAAGGTTACAAGGCTAGTGTCCCTGGACATCACTCCCCACCAGGATTCTGAGCCTCTGGTTTAATTGTACTTAGGGAGTTTCACAAAGAGGCATTTAAGCTTTGAATTTTAATCAGTATTTGTCATGACTTGCAGCTGGATTTTCAGAGCAGTGAAATATCCCCCTTCAGCACATTAGAATTGAGTGCCTTCTCTTTGATGCAAAACAGACTGTAAGGCATGAGTCTGGTTGCCAACTGTGCAGTCTATGTCAGGCCTCTTCAGAAAATACTTATGCCCTATTTGACGATAAATGCCTAACTCATTGCATGAGGGTCTGGAAAAGTCTTTTAGTGCCTGAAAGATCAAAAGAGAGAACCACAACTGGAGCCAGAGACACTTAAAGAGATGACAAGATTTTCTTGACAGAAATCTTGATGTTAGCTTTACAAGAGGATTTGAAGGGTGCTAAGCAATTTTTTATTTGGTCAATAGAGAGGTGCTTGAATAGAAGTAGAGTACTTCAGAAAATCTGGGTCCAGCAATTTCTGTTGAGGCTGGGGAAATCTTCAGTTTTTAAAAAATATCTGGCTGTTAATAGCCAAAACTAGATGTACTAATTTGAAAATTGGATCCTAAATGCTTCCACATGAGGCTACAAGATGCTATTTTATTACTGAACACTTAGCAAATTATTCCTCAGAAAAACAAAGACTAAAAAGCATAGTGCAGCTTTTTTTTTTTTTTCAAAAACTTAAAGTAGATCAAAGGACTGGGAGTATAAACATCTGTATTATCAAAGCTTACAAGTTTCTTGCTTGAAGGATTGAGCTGATAGCCAGTGTTTTCAAATGAAAAAATCCATATATCAACAGGGAAATAATTATACAAAAAGCCTCTTGTTCAGTGACTTCGATGATAAAGTTTTACTATACAATTTTTGTTTTCAAGTTGCATTTTAAAGGGAAATTTAAAAAGTGAAGGTAATGCACATTTCTCTCTCTCTCTCTCTCTCTCTGTGTGTGTGTTAAAGAGCAATATGAAGGATGGATGGTAAATTAGGATCTAGGGCTGCACTATTGTACCCAGGTTCATGCTAATCTCTGGAACATCTATGTCTTTTACTGCTCTAATCACAGAATTACAGAGTCACAGAATATGCTGAGCTGAAAGGGATCCACTAAGATTATCAAAGTCCAGCTTGTGGCCCTGCACAGCACCAGCCCCAAGATGAGTCCCATCATGCACCCAAGAGTATTGCACAAACATTTGGACTCAGTCAGGCTGGTGCTGTGACCACTTCCCTGTGGAGCCTGTTCCAGCGCCCAGCCACCCTCCGGGTGAAGAACCTTCTTCTAATATCCAACCTAAACCTCCTCTGATACAACTTCATGCCCTTGTGGTCCATTAAAGCTGACAGTTTCTCTCTTCCTTAACACACTAAATCCCACATTATTTTGGTTCTGTCCACTGCAACACAGCTCTGGTTCTTCCTGCTTGTACTAGCTCCCAAAACAACCTGTTCATTCTTGCATGCTTTTAACCTTTCATAGTGTTTTTCAGACATCCAGCCAAACAAACGCTTGGCATACCACAAGTGACAAACAGCTTATAGATTAATAGGACTAAGAACTAAGTTTCAAAGCAAACATTCTTCCCTATACCCAACTCAGAATAAAAATCTGTTCCTGTGATTCCCATTAGCTATCTGCACTAACTTAAACTGCAAAAGAACTGTATTGAATTAGCTGGTCCACTACAAAACACAGAAGAGCCTAAGAATATAAATTAGTCATATCACTTCCCTTGTACCAGCTGCTTGTAGTGGTAAAAAGCTCTCTCATTCTAAGCCCACAGGCACATCTGAAGCTTAGAAATAGAAAAGCTATCCATAGTAAGAATATACGAAAATGAGTGGCAAAGTTCCACATGCTGTTCTGTTTGGGTTTGTGTGTAAGAGTTAATTAGTGAGGCTTCTTTATAGCAATGAGCTAAAAAACTATCATCAGAAATGAAAGCACATTTATAGCTCTGAGAGCTAAGGAAATCATAGGGCTAAACTGCCACAGCCGTAAATAATTTTTCAGGTGTTTGCCATAAGCTTATTATCTTTTCACAGTCTTCCAAATCAAAGAGTATTTGATGCTTCCAGTGCTAAGCAGCCCAACCAATATCACTTGCCTGAAAACATTCTTCCCATGCATCTCTAAACTGTCTCTTTCTCCAGGGAGAAAGATCTGATGCGTTTTTTTTTTTTTTTGGAAGACTGAAGATTGATATTTGTAGTCAGTCCAGCTAAGGCTTTTTTTTTTTNNNGTAAGGCTTTTTTTTTTTTTTAATGGAAAGCCAAACTTCTTTAAACCTAGAAGCCAGTTAAATGGAAAGAAGTCTTTCTGAAGGGATTTTGCAACCAAAACCCAGATTCTCATACTGACAAACTCAGCAGCAGAGTGTCATCCAATAATTTGAGTGGGAGGAGGAATAGTGTACTGTCTCTGGTCTAAACACATGTAGCAAAATTTTTCTGCATATTTATGGAATACTAAAATGTACATAATTTTCTGCTAATCTATAATTATGGAGCAGCAAGGCTATATTATTGTCTCCTCCTTTCTTCAGTATGCAGCCATGAAGCAGACAGGGAAAAATACATGTCAACAGGTTGTCCAAATGCTAGTAAATACTTCATGACTTCTGCATATCTTCTCAGTAGTGATATCCTAAGAAGTCATACGCATACGTTGGACAGGTTGGATCAATGGGCTGAGATAAAATGTATGAGGTTCTACAAGGTCAAGTGCTGGGTGCTGCACTTGGGTCACAACAACCCCAGGCAGTGCTACATGATGAAAAGTGGCTGGAAAGGGGCCTGGCAGCAAGGACCTGAGGGGTGCTGGTCAACAGCTGCTGAATGTGGGCCAGTGTGAGCCCAGGTGGGAAAGAAGGAAAATGGCATTCTGGGCTGTGTCAGAAATAGTGTGGCCAGCAGGACAAAGGCAGTGTTTCTCTCCCTGTGCTGGTGAGGCCACACCTTGAGTTCTGTGCTCAGTTTTGGGCCCCTCACTGCAAGAAAGACACTGAGGCACTGGGATGTGTCCTGAGAACAGCAACAAAGCTGGTGAAGGGTCTGGAAAGTCCTACAAGGAGTGGCTGAGGGAGCTGAGATTGTTAAACCTGGAGAAAAGGAGGCTAAGGTGAGAGCTTATCACTCTCTGCAACTGTCTGAAAGGAGGGTGTGTACTTCAGAAATAGGCAGAACCCTTTTTCAGTGCAATATTTTTAATCACCTGCATATTAGGCTAAATTTGCTATTTCTGTTGAAAGTTCCTACAAAGTAATCGAATTAATCCCTAAAACAGCATAAGCAGATTACATTTTCAAAGTCGGTAGCTAATCCAACCACAAGTAACTCAGTGGATGGAACTTCCTTGCTTTGTGAGAGGAGAACCCAAAGCATAGTAGAATCACTAAGTAAAAGGTTTCTCTTGCAATGAATTTAAACTTATTTTCTGAAGGACAAGTAGTGATTCTAGATCTGCCCTCAATACCCTCAATATCCCTCTTCCTTTAGAATTTCCTATTCCTATTACAGACACAAATCAGTGCTGGGAAGAACCTGCATTTGCAGCTTGTACCCAGACATAGATATTCTTTTATCTTGGAGTTGTAAACAAAATAATGCAAAGAAAAACCACACAAAGAAAAGTTTTTTCCACTTCTTGGATGGCTAAACAATCCAGGAACATCCCAGGAATTACTTATGTCTCTGGAAGACATTCAAGATCTAAAGCATTCCACTTTAGAAGTCTCCACTGAAGCAGCTACACCTTATTCTTGAGGATACATGGGAATCAGTGCAACCACAGACTTTTAACAGTGCACACATGGTATCAAGGAAAGTGTTGGACAAGCTCTAGAAAAGAACAGGGGTGTTAACGTGTAAATTGGACTGTACAAACGTGGTGATGAATTCCAACTAACCACAATAAACTATTTCCTTGGCAATTATATCAAGCAAAATACTGCAATTACTGAGAAGAAATAGTGAACCATGTCTTTTCAGCATTGTGAACGTCAGTTCTTTGTAAAATGTAGAATGAAGAGAATTTACAGTGTGATGGTTGGGAAGAGACTTATTCCAGTAGGCTTTGAACAAGATTAATTTACCTGTGCCTTCACACATAAACTTACTTATTTTGTTAATCAAGGGCATGATAGGGACTCTTATAGGGCATGTTTTATTCTACTAAGTTTGAGCGATTTTAAGTTGCCTCCTAGAGTAATTGGGGTGTAAGAGTTAAGAATTGAAATGACCTGTTCAAGCACATGTTTAAAAACTGCACTAAATCAGGGATTAATAAGCTCATCTTCCAAATGATGAAAGCAGTACAGCCCTGCTCATAATTTTATTTTCCTCCTGTTACAAGAAGCCTTTGGAAGTCCAGAACTGAGTCTGAGGACTATGGGACTTCGGTCTCTCTTCAGACAAAAACAAGGCAAAGTAGTCCTTAGAATTAATACAAGGACTGCCCCACAGCCATCCTAAAAGGCTAGGACAAGTTCTCCATCAGTCAAATGAGCTGATGTTGAATACACTAAGGCTTCAATCCCCAGCAACCTGTAAAGGAAAAATGCTATGTAAGAGACTGTTACCGATGAGAAGTTCACTACCAAGTAGACAGCTGACAGGTTCTACAAAATTACCACTGGGAAGTGACAGAGACACTGATAATCTGTAAACATAAATAAATAGAACCCCAACTCTTCCTCTGGAAAGGAAAAATGGAGTGCCAAGCTTTTGAGCAGTATGTTAGGTGTTGTTCTCTCACACCACTTCAGACAATGTGAGATGCTCTTCCCTTTTGATTTTAATAATGTTTAAAAGCACTAGAATCCCCTTGAGATCTCAAACAGAGGTGCTTGGAGTTGGAATGGCAAATGCCTATTAATCCACGCTTTGACGTCAGTTCTCCTACTAGGCAGCACTTGTAACTGCATCAGCCATACAATAGAGGTAACTAACATATGAGCTATCTAGCTCTGAAGCACTGCAGGGGGAATCCTTTGTATAGGAGCTTTCAGCATGTGAGCTAGTTCTGTCTATCATTTAGAAAAGACAAAAGCGGATGGTGCTGTGACTCGGGCATTTGGGAATGGATTTTTGGCAGGACTTCTTGTTTGTTTGTTTTTTACAGGCAAGTTTAATACTAGCCATGAAGTGCAGAAGCATAAAGAGAGGGTGCTGGTTTTGCAAATTTTCTTTTGAAAGTTCAGAATTACAGCAATGGAAGGCTGCTGCAGGCAAGTTTGAATCCTCTTTTTCAACATCATGAATGACTGGAATAAATTCTACTGTGATTCTGAAGCCAACGCTTCAAGCTGTTTATCAGAGGTGGCATTACAGCAAGAAAGTGGCTGGGAGGGTATTTGCTCTGTTTTCATAAAAGATTGGATTAGAAGAGAAACAGATCTCATTCCAAAAGTTAACTTACTTTAGTATTGATGATATTAGTATCTGGGGACCCCAACAGGACCAGAGGATGGTCACAGAACTGAGTGCTGGAGCTTGTTTCCTATGAAGACAGGCTGAAAGAGTTGGGGCTGTTCAGCCTGGAAAAGAGAAGGCTCCAGGGACACCTTACAGCACCTTTTCCCATTACCTAAAGGAACCTACAAGGAAGCTGGAGAGGGACTTTTTATAAGGGTATGTAGTGGCAGGACAACAGCTTCAAAATGAAACACGGCGTATTTAAATTTGATATTAGGAAGAAGTTCTTTACTGTGATGGTGGTGAGGCACTGGAACAGGTTTCTCAGAGAAGCCCCATCCTTGGAAATGTTCAAGGCCAAGCTGCATGGAGCCCTGAGCAACCTGGTTTAGTGGAAGGCATGCCTGCCCATGGTGAAGAGGTTGGAACTAGATATTTGAGGTCCCTCCCAACTCAAACAATTCTATGATTCTATACTATGTTAATTGTATCTATTTCAGAACCTCAAGTAAAGCCAATACATCCATGAATAAAGCTGAGGAGATGGACACCAGAATCTTCAGGTCCATACAGACTTCTTAAACAAAAATTCAGGATGAGTGCTTTTTCTGAGGTAAGCAGAATTGATTACTTCTGCTTAACTCATTTGTAAGCTTGGAGGCCTTGGCATTCTTTCTCCCTAATCTTCACACCATGATAAGATAATGTACATCCCATTAACCCAAAAGTTTGTTTTCTTTGTTAGAGAAGTTGAAGCACTACCTTTCAAAATGGCTGGAGAAGGGGGATGGGGAGGGATATTGGGGTACAGTGTGTATTTTTTTTTAAACCAACAGTTAATATTCATAGACCAGGGCAGGTCAGATTGCTGTGGAATCACTATTTAAAGGGATATATAGTCATACATTTGAATATTTTTTCCATGTTATTGCTTACTGTATTACCTGGAGTATTTATATTTAAATTTCAGGGTCATTGTTAGAAAATCAACTGAAAAATGACTGCATAGCTTTTAACCACCATGTCTGAGCTTCGTGGCTTAGTAATTCTCAGGAGCATAAAAATCATAAATACCTGTGAAATGAAAGCTAACTGCAGATCAAGTCTAATAGGATGGAAAGTTAATTAAAAGAAGCTAAAGAAATCTTATCATATTAGGCTTTCCTCTGCTATGAAGTAAGACACTGTATGGTTAGATTTTAATAGGAAAGTCTATTACTTTCTCATAGACTCTAATTTCCTTTATCTGTATGAGACATAAAATTTTCTCATGCAGAATTATTTTTCTGATGAATTCATTATTTCTATTCATATTCTTAGTCTAATTGATGGTCTTAAGTGCAATCAAAAAAGAGATGGAGCTGGAAACATTATATTAATAGAACAAACACTTTATTTGAGCAATTCTGCTACTGGCAGACTTGCAGCTTTGAACTTTGTGAATGAAACAAAAAGGTGTTCAAATTCTAACCTTATTGCTCTGTGATTTACTGCTTTATTAGGGTATTAACAAACAGCACTGTTTTGGAGTTAAAGGAAACGTTTCACCTTCGAAAGGCACATTATAGACACTTGAGCCTGTTGCTTGCCTTCTGCAAAGGACATTAAATGAGAACAGACACATGGACCAACATAATACTGAAGAAGAACTGGCAAATTTTCCTGTTATTTCCAGTGCCTAAACAATTCTTGCTAGTCGTTCATGGTAAATTTAAGTGTTTAATGCAAAGTGGCTTCTTTTCACAATCTTCCAAGGCATTGAATTATTCATCAAAATGGAAGCTTGCCAGAAGCCAAATTATAAGTTGGTATTGCTGTCTTATAGCTCCATCACAATTCCTTATTATTGCCTTATTTCATTGTCTGGTAATTTAGTAGTGGTAACCTCAGCTGAAAAATACTGAGAAAGGGAAGCAAGTGGCAATTCAAACACACAGCTACGAAGAGCAGAATTCAGCACAGGAGCACCAAGCTTTGAGATAAGATGACAGCTGTATGTGCTCTGTCTTCATAGGTAGGGAAGCATAACGTGGAGTCAACTGGAAAAAAAACACTTCATTTCTGCTCTTTCCTCAGCTTCACCTTTCTCTTAAAAAATACATTCCACTTCAAAACTCTACCATGGGGTTTCCTGCTTATTATGTCTATATTACTTATGGATGATTTTTCAACCTGAAAAATATCTACTTCCAACTCTAAAGATGTTCTTCACCAACTTGCTGCCAGCCCAAGTTAGGGGTCTGAGAGACGAGTTCAGATCTCCTATCATTACCACTCAAAAGGAAAGACTGTAGGTTAATATATAGACTTGGCAGCCTTGTAGCTACCCCATTGCCTTCAGTGATCTTACAGAAATATGACTGACTGAACTTTTAAATTGAACGCAGGTAGATGACTCCACAGGAAAAGTGATGGACAGATTGGAACCCATTCCCTCACCACAGTGTTGCATGGACTTTTCAGGGACCATCAAAACTTTACAAAACCTTAAAAGCCAGGGGACTGGTCTCTAAAACCAAACACACAGATCAGTGAAGAGAGGGAAACACCTTCTGTCTCTTCATCTATGGCATTCAGGTATAGCTATGGGTGAAATTGTTCCTTTTGCTTAAACAAATATGGTTTTTCATAATGAAAAAGAAAATTACTCAGAAATATTTCTTCTCCTTTAATAATGCAATTCTTCTTTTAAACTCAGCAGTAGTTTCTCCTTCTTTCACCTCTGCAACTGTTGCATGTCCTACAAATAATTTTCTCCCTGCATTGCTCCATGTTTCTCTCAACTAAATCTTGTTAGTGAGACACCTAAGGAAGCATCCTTTTAACATCTCTGATTACGAGATTAATGAAAAACAGACAATAGCATTCATCACTCTCACTAAAACTCTGAAAAGCTTCTTTTTAATATCTGAAAAACACATTTCAAATCTGAGATAAACAATGCCACTGAAGTAGTAACAGTGCATTTCTGCTCAAACACCTTACCTGATGTATAGGGCTGGGTGCTCTGTTAGATAAGATCAAGAAGATCCATAACACTACCAAGAGCAGAAATAAAAATGGAAACAGCAATGGCTTACATTAAAGACAGAAAAAAGCAAAAAGAGGTTTTATCCCTGCTCACTTCAAGAATATTAATGTGCAGAATAC
Organism: Phainopepla nitens; assembly: GCA_013400175.1. NCBI lineage: Eukaryota > Metazoa > Chordata > Aves > Passeriformes > Bombycillidae > Phainopepla > Phainopepla nitens. The sequence goes on from VXBQ01003824.1 coordinate 27,145, forward strand.
AGATGCACCAGCTGGGCTCAAAAAAGTAAGTGAAAGTCAGAAGCTGCCTGATCTCAGAAAACCAAGAGGCATTCCTTATGTATTCAAACTGTGTAGAATAAAGTAGAGCATTGTAATGAAATACAGTAAAAAATGTAGATGATACGCACCTTATGAAAACAAGCTGTTGTATTTGACAGCTGAGCTTTGAAATGCTCCAGCTAAAGTCTCTCCTCTCTGTTAAGTCATCCAGACTTTTTTTTTTCCAGTCTGTGATTTAAGGTCTAGCTAACTCTATATAGTGATTTTCTTTCCCACATATAACTATACAAATTTAGCCCTAATACTATAAACTGCTAAATACTTTCTACTTTCATTAATCCCAAGTCACTCAACATCTCATCAGGCTGCCAGTTATTCCAGCCATGTGGTTAATGTAATTAGAAAATATGCATGCACATGCATAAATACAGGAATCTACACAATTTTATTTTGCATTTTTTTACTATGAAAGTATTTAATTTGCATCCAAATTCCAAACTGCTATAGAGATCCAAGTGCTGACTCCTTCCTTTCCCAAAAGAAAAATCAATATCCTGTTCACAAATGCTGTGGACAAAAGCTTTGGAAGAGTTATAAAACAAGTGAGGAATGCAGCAGAAAAGTTCTGCTTTTGGTAATTTAAGCCTATTACCAAATGTAGTCTCCCAGGAATTCCTTGTACAATTGGTTTTTTCTACATATGCTATGAATTACTTAATCCGCTCTTTCTGATCTAATGTTCAGTTCTGGCAAACAATACTACTTTTGAAACTTAGGAGCATGATTTTGCTACTCACTTGCAGCAGTTTTGTACTGATAATGCTTATATGCATTATTGCTAACTTAAATTAGCAGTAAATGAGAGGTACAGCATCTGCATAATTTCTTACAGTGGAATCAGAGAAACCTAAACTATGACATGCAGGCTATCTCCTGGGGACAGGATATTACCAGCACTCTGTTTTCACATCTAAGATACTTGTTAGAACTCTCTGAAATCTATCTGTATCTGAAATATCTGTAATCATATTAGGTATATGAACAACACTTATGGGTTTTTCATATATATTTACTATGTATTACATATGTGTAAATATGTTTATACACCTATAACACACATGCATATATTATTTTTCTTTGCTTTCTATTTCCAGCACCTTTCTGAGTGCTCCAGTCAGAGACATAAAGCTCAAATTTATTGGATTTTATAAAAGGAATGCATTTGCCATCCCTTAATCCTTTCTTGCAAAGAATTTCCTTCCTCCACACCAGTTCCCTGTGCTTATTAAGCTTCCCAAGTACATTCAGAACTCAGGCACTGTATAAGCAGAGGCATCACTGCAATGGAGCAGAGAGATAACAGTGCCTCTCTACTCAGCTTTGTCAGTACTACCCCTGAAATTATGTGTACAGTTCAATGCATTTCATTACCAGAAATGAACAGCACAAGGCAATACAAAAGAGAAAACTGATAAAGACCTGCTGTTCAACAAGGAACAACAATCATTGCTCTAGGTTGATGTCTAAAACCTTCACCCTCACTGTAGACAGCTTCGCCATCTTGGTTTGCACTTGTTGAAATCTCCCTTGAATTAGAAAATTGACGTAATATGACACACAGAGTAAAAGCTGTCATTGCTCTAAACATGGCTAGATCCCCAGAAAAATGATCTCCTGGTGTGTGTATCTGTCTGAAGGTTTAAGAAATCTGTAGGATAAAAATACAACTTTTGTTTAAAAGTGGAGGACAGATTAACTAGGCTTGGAAACTGAAAGCAGAATTAAGACTCCAAGGTCTTTTTTCAAGTTCTGCCATTCAGATAAACCTTAAGGGCCTGATCTACAAAATGATTATCTCTTTTCAGTATATAAATCTAAAATTTAGATCTTAGAAGCAAATGCTCAACTGCTCTAATATCCACAAAGCTCCCCTTAGCTGCTAGAAAAATTATTGCAATATAGCTATAAAATGTTACTGGGGCTATTGGACATGCACATCCTGCAGCCATCCCCGGGATATAACTACTAAAATTCATTGAAAATAAGCATCTAGAATGTGTAGCTGGCATCAGAGATTAAATACCAATAAAATATAAAAAACAATATTGTTTATATAGGGATTTTAAGGCAAAAGTATCTATAATAGGTATCAATAGCAATCGGTATTCTGAAGATCATCAAAAATCTGGGCCTTCACAAAATGTCTGCTATTACAGTAGTCCAAATGGCTTTGACCTGACTTGCTGCTTAGACTCCTAATTAATTAGCTTTAATGAAATGTAAGCAAATTTGGTTTGCAAAAAGAAACAAAACCGTTCAAGTTCCTCAGGATACTTTAAACATTTCATGTGAATACAGCGTTCTTACATGAGGCACGCCAAGCCTGGCAGGTCTTAAAGACTTTCTTAAACTCTCTGAATTGGCAGCTTGTGTTTGGACACTTGCCACCTATGAGACAGGCCAACAGAAAACCTGCAGCTTGTCATCTGGAAGAAAGGGTCATCTGAGAGGCAAAGGAAAAAAAGTCAGCAGGAGAATAAAATGTCCACTGGTTCAATAGAAAATGAGTTGTAGATGACTGGGATTCATTTCTCCTGTACTATGACATCTTTGTGTTTGCTGCAGACAGCACCACCAGAACACTCATTCTTCAGCAGAGAACTGTGTAAATCCTTTTCAGAGGAGGCAAGATAGGGAAAAAACTGCTGTACCAGGATTCCCTGCTCTTCTTGCATAGAGGAAGAATGACTAACAGAGCGAGTTAGATGCACAAATGGCTGTTTTCATCTTTCAACAATCCCGTTATTAGAATAGAGGTGCTGCAGGCACAACATCTGCAGTTTGTTTTACCATCTGTTTCTAAAAATATCATCTCAGTGAAGGAGACTTTTTTCCTGTCTCTCAAAATCATTTTTTGTTTGCTTTTTCTTTCCAAGGGAAAAGTGATGGATTTAGAAAACAGCATATGTGGGAAAGATCACTCAGCTTCAGGATTTAGAACACAGCGTATGTGGGAAAGATCACTCAGCTTCAGGGGTGGACTTCACCATTGCTATTCAAAATACAATGAAAAGCTGTGAACAAAACAACTGAAAAATCTGAAATATACTGGCTCAACTCCTTTGATAAATGTAATCAAAGGGTTTAGTCCTCTAACATAATTCGTACAGAGCTAGTGACAGATGTTTCCTATGGAGGAAAGTATGGTTTAATGTTCTGGTGAACCTAATGGGGGAGAAAAGAAATTGAAAAAACTAAAAAGAACTATAAGAAGCTCTGAAGTTATTTACAGGTGAAGTTTCATAGTCATATTTCCAGAAATCAAAAAAGGAGACAAATGGAGTGGGGGACAAAAGAAGTCCCCATAAAATATTTCAAAACTTAAGTTTACTTTGTTTCATAATTAGAGATTATGTTAGAATGGAATTTTCACTTTTTCTAAAGCATCATTTTCAAAATGCAAAAAAAGTAATCAAACCCAGCATTTTAGGAGTCAAGGAATCTTTTCTTGTTTTGGATATGACACAGACAGCTCAGAAGAGACTAGATGGAGTCCCCTACAGTATTTTGACAGCACCAAATCTTCATTTTTACTAAAAAAGAACTAAGGCTTGAATATCTCCAACTACTTTTCAGTCTCTGAATTCCTTTGGGGCTTATTTGGCATGTTTAAGCATGTGGAGTAAAGAACGTGAGAGACTGAAATGTTTAAGACCCAAACAATTGGCCATTTGCAAAAGCAGCAGGTGCTTTGCTGAGGCCAGGTTTGCACCTCCACACCAAAGGGGCAGAGGAGATTTTTTGGGTGTGTGGTGGCAAAACCTCTGATCTGTGTAAGAACAACTCCAGTGCCAAGGAGGGGCCTTCCACCAGTGGACTGCACATGATGCACAGTGTTCCAGGGAATGCCACCCATCAGCCATGGGAATAAGGGCAGGTTGGGGAGTATGGCCAGTTTACTGAACAAAAGAGCACTTTATTTCATTTCAGATACATACATGCTCCCACTGCACTGACTTTCTCTCCAGCTGTCAAACCTTTTTAATCCTCTCCACAGGTCTCTGAGAGTCCCCAGAACCCTGGCAGAGGTAAATGATTCAGAACCTCACCAAAGACACCTCCCTGCTGTGAGTTCAGATGTGTGACAGGGATCCTCTGTTTCAGACTGTGCCCAGATCTCAAATCTGAGTCACGCTTGCCCTCGCTCACAAAACACCTCCCTCAAAATGATGGGATGTACAAGCAGCTTTCTGAGTTATACGAAAGCCAAAGACGTGAACTAACAGAACATAACAGGAGCATGAGAAAGAGGATAAGGCAAGATTCAATCTGTTTGTTCCACATTTGCTTATAAAGCTCCTAAACAAGTTTATTCTACTATTTCAGTCCCTCAAAATGCTTCCTTTAGCCTGAACATAAACATAGCATTAACAGATGTATAAATATACATACATGTACAGAGAGAGAATTTGTGCACACGTTTGCAATATATTTATCATCCCTGTCTTAGCACTGAAAAAATTAGCATTAGCAGGAGAACCATGGATTCTAAGGGAAATACTGGTCTCTAGGCACTCCAAAATAGATTTGTTACTGAATGGAGAGAGGTCAGAAGAAGAGAATAAAATTATGGTTTGATACATTAGAAAAATAATCTGACCTATTTACAGGACTATTTTTGCTCTTTTCATTAGTCAAATACAAAATTTATAAACTCCCCAAGATTTCACTAGTGAAATCAGTAGTTCATAAAACTAGTATCTAAATCACTCATACTGTTTTCAGTACTAGGGAAAAATCCTGAATTATGGACATATATTAAAAAAAGAAAAAAGCTCAAAATTGCTAAAATTGCTTTGCATTTCTTTTGTCTCTCAAAGACAGAGCAACCTTTCCCCCTTTTTTAATGACTGACATTTATTGTTCTGAGACTGAAGTGGAGTGAAACCAGTGGAGATAAAATTGGGGGCATTTTCCTGTTGCTCTAAAATAAGCTAATTTTGAGGTTTTGTAACTTTGTTTGTAAAATAGTTGTAGTTCTTCCGGAATGTCAAAAGAGGAGCTGATGATCCTTATAACACCACCCCACGGGACCAAAGAACTTTAGTTTTTATGGGACTCAGCAGAAGTAGAAAAAGAAGGTCCTTGGTGGTGGCTCTTTTGCAAGGTTTTAATAACGTATTTGTTAGTGCAAAGATCAAATGGATTCTCAAATTAGTAGATATCTGAGATTTCAAACCAAGCTAGTCTAATTTCTTTTTGTTTTTTTCTTCTGTACCTCATTTCCAAACTGGCATGGTCTTTGTCTTCTGCTCCTCGCAGAGCATTTAAGTAAGTAGCATTAAAGAAATACTACACTTCACATCCCCTAGGAACTGGTATCCCCTGCTGCTTATGCTTGGGAGAAGGCATTGATTTCTACAACTTGCAAATAAAAAATTGGAACCAAAACAGAGAGGCAGAATGAAGACAAAGAAATAACCCCTTTGATGTAATTATAAACTTTGGTTTCTCATGATCTGCTTGGGTGGAAAATAGAACAGGTTTTCCTGCTCTGCTGAGGTATTATTCTAGGTGTATAGTTCACATGAACATCAGCACCTTTGAGCTTCTAGTACATAAGGCACCTTTAGGTCTAGGCATGATGACCAAAAGAAATTTATAAGAAAAACCTTTAGAAGCAAAAGCCTGTCTCTGTCCCTAGTATCTGGAAAAGCTCAGCATGATTTCTCTCTAACAGACATTACTTATCTTTCAGAAATCAGATACTTTGTTCTTGTTAAAAGGTAACTAATCAGTTGCTATAGGCATTTAAGGTTCTAATAAACAAACATTTGCTTTTGATGCAAAATCCGTTTCTGAGTCATGTGCTAGCTCTTCTCTTCCACTGAATGTGTCATTGGCTATTTTTATTTTCTTTCCCATATATTTTATGAAGCTGAAAATCAAAGCTAACAGGGACAAAAAGCAAGTCGCAGCAGGTTGAAAATATCATATCTTAGTATTTTAGACATGTGTCAGCTTGATAACATAGGCACAGCACTAGAGGGATTGCCAGAATGTGACAGTGCACATGGCTTTGAGTTTAGAGAACATGCTTTAAAAAAAGACTGGAAGGCAGCAAGGGCAAGGTAGCCAGACTGTGGGGTTGATTCTGATCTTAAATGCAAAACTGGGGAAACTTACACCAGTTAAGTCAGGCTAGAGAAACTGCTAAGTTTTTAAAGAAAAATTGTACGAGGATGTACAATTGCAAGTCCAAGTGATGGAAGTGCTGATATTTAAGATCTGTACATTGCTGTCCACTCATGACATTAATTTATGCAGCCTGAGCATGGTTCACTCCAATGCATGTGTTAATTCTAGAGGGGAAAATGATATTTAATGAAAATAATGTCACATCAATGATCCCTGACATTAAAATACTTGACTTTTGCATCCCTCACTTTATTCTCTCTGCATTAGCAGATTAGGAATTGTACCTACTTTATAAAAATATGTGATACAATTACTTTTCACAGCAAGTGAAGATAGTATATAGTACTAAAACTTTAACGATAACACAGTTTATTTGCACATTTCTGGTAGGTAGCAGTACAGAACCATTTTGGGGTGTTGAACAGCAATTTGCACCTGAATATCAAAGTTCATTAAAATAGTAATTAAATCTCTTTTCAGCTCATCTTCACCTCATTTAGCTAGAAGTATTTCATTTACCCTGCCTTACAGGTAGGCAAATGAACAATATACATACACAGAGACAGAAGGAATCAGCAGTAGAAATGGGAGTGCCAAACTAGAGTTCAGGCTTTTTATTCTTGGCTTAAACAACTGAACTCTCAGCTCTTCCCCTCGCTCAGTGACAAATGCCACAAAAGCTGAAGCCAGCAGCCTACCCTGAGACAGAAAACAAAAATAAGAACTATTTAGTGCCAGATATCCGTATATAACCTCACTGGGATAAAACAGAGCACAATGGGACCCCTCACAGCATCTCCTGCACTTGAGTGAGCCCCTTGCCCCTGCAGAAGGCTGGTCACAGGCACAGAAGAGGCTATGTAAGGCAAGCAGAAGTCACCATTTAGAGGGACCCAGCAGCTTTATCACAGCCTGGAGGTTACTGTCCTGATGCCTGGACACTTGATTGTCACATTACTCCAGTCTGAAGGTTACCCTGAACTTCATGATGTGAGGGGCTACAACTCTAATTGTTCTGCTCTAATAACCCACCACTTGTTCTAAAAAATTGGTTTCTTTTGCTGTTCACCTCATAACAGGACTGTTCTGGCCTCTCTGCCAGAGGGCAGTATTACACAAAACTACAAGCTTGTTGATTACAATATAATTTTATAAGCAGTTGCTTTACTTAAGTAATTGCCAAGAAAAAGCTTTAGATTCAGTAGGAATTACTAGTTATGAAAAACACATGAAATCTAAAATCTAAACTAAGCCAGCTTTAAATATTGATTCATTTTCTGTTGTAATAATTATACTCAGTAACTTTTCTCAGATTATGTAAGAATTAAAAAACTAAACTGAGCATAAATCATTGGTTCCCACGGTGAAAGAAAAGTGATCTTTTTATCTCTCTCCAAGTACAGGGAACATATCTTGGGTAAGTTAAATGAAATAATTAAATAATTCCATGTTGGAAACCTGAACATATCTCTTCACTTCCTTCTTCTGGTAACTCTTAGCCTAAAAATGTATTATATCATGGTCCTGTGAGAAAAGTTCACAGATTTCAATGTCTTCTCTTCAGAACAAACTAGTTTTTACAAAACAACTGGAATTTTAGCTAGGCTAAAGATACGTGTAAGTATGCTTTTTGTGATGTTGTGAACATTATCTGCATGAAAACTGTCTGCCTTTTCCTTCACTAACTTGAGCTGATCCACTGATGCCAGCTGATGCATCCTAATGCACTGAAGCCTCCTGTGCCACTAATGTGGCTAGTACTTTCATGAAGAACTGAATTAAGGTACCAGGAAATGAACCACTGGACGAGCCAAACTGTATTTTTTTCTCAATAGTGTTTCTAGTCTAAGCACATGCTTGAAAACTCAGCTTGTTTTCCTCTGCTTTACGCATTACTGCACATTTATGATGCATATGGCAGAAGCCACTCCAGATGTGATTCCAGAATTGTGTTCAAGCTATACAAGTAAACATCAGCAAGCCAGTTTTCACCAGCATCAGTAAGAGGCAGACATCACACACAGACAGAAGACTGACCCCACAGAGTGAAGACACCCTACTCTTAAAAATCCTAGGTACATCCTAGAATTTTGTCTGCTAACTACAAACAAACTATGAACTGTGGATTTAAAAAACACATTCACACAGATATCCTCTCAGCTGCACGTGCACAGTGATATTCCTTTTCTTAGACTGCCTTTTATATAGAAGTCCTAGGTACATCCCATTTAACATACAGCCTGCATCCTGCACGGCATTGCCTGGCGCCTAAAGCACAGACAGCAGGAATTCTTACTCTAAGACATCAGTGTGTACACACAAATCCCTCAAGAAGCTGTATAAAAAGTCACTTCAGCATTATGCCAGTAAACCACTTCTAGGAGCGAAATGATAACGGAGTTTGAAAACTACTGAAGACAGAACAGCTGCAAACTTGGTCTTATGAAGCTCTGTGGACATCTTGCAGCATCCATCCTGAAGCCTCGGGGAGACATTCAGAACATGATTCAAAGCTTGGTGCCTCTTTGTGGACCTCCCTCGGGTAGGTGAGGAAGGGAAGAGGGGAAGGGAAGGGGATGAGGGATGACAGAGCGCCGAGGAGCTAAACACCAGCTTACGAACAGAGAACAGAATCACATAACAACACTGGACCAATGGACTCCAAGACACAGTGACAAGACAGATGGACACAAACAAGACGCAAAATCACTACTGAGAAATAAAAAAAAAAAAAGGCAAAGAAACCCGGTTAAAAAAAAGTAGACCTATAGCTCTGAGGCTGCAAGAAGCAGCCAAAGGCACTGGCATAACTCTTCCAAAAAGAATAAATTATAATATAAATAAAAATTAAAACAGTATCCCCCCCAAATCATACACTACAGACTTGCTTGGTTAGCCTGAATGCGTAGCTCTGATGGAACATACGATGGTGTCATCACAGCCCATGCACCGGTTAATGAAGGCCATGGTTAGTTACATCAGCTAAACTACAGCATGCCAGAAAAATGATCTTGCACTGACCCAGAAATAAAAGATATGACAGACACTCTGCATTGCAATAAAATTCTTTTTATGCCATCTGCAGTTTCTAGGGCTCTTTACATTGGAAGAGTTTTTCCTGGGAATATGCAGGGTAAAGGGCAGGGTTTTTTCTTCTGGGTGTTTTTTTTGTCTGAACTCAATTGAAAAAAAAAAAGGAAAAGGGAAAAAACAGGATAGAGAACTTTGCAGAAGTTTAAAAAAGTAGGAAAATAAAAATAAAGAAGGGGTAATACTCTTCATTCTTTTGCACACAACTTTCTTGGGATGTCTGAAAATGTGGATTTCTTGAGGATGGCAAGAAAAGATTTTGTTGCCTTTATTGGTTTGCAGATCTATATCTCATTCTTGAGATGATTAAATCATTATTTTGTTGGAAGAACTCCAAAAAATAGAAATTGAGAAGTACAGCAATGATTTTAAAAATTAAAAAAATAGCAGTATGGCACGATT
>VXBQ01003824.1:36909-71419 GCA_013400175.1 Phainopepla nitens
AAAGAAATATGAAAGAAACTAAAATATCAATCACCAAAAATTCATGCGGCACAAGATGAGGTGAAACGACAGAAAATGTTCTTCAAATATATACAATGTATATATCTATCTATATATACACGGACTATGTGTGTATATATCGATCGATATACCTGTATAATTTTTTTTGTTCTCCCTGCCCCACCCTACCCCAAGGCTAATTGGTAGATGAAATTATCAATTAAAAGTAAAGAAATAAACAAAAAGAAGAAAGAAAAAATTCTACCAAAAAAGAAAGTAACGTGCTTTGTTCACCAAGAAGAAACAATATCATGCATCTGTCCACACCAGCGGATGCCAGGGTTAGATGAAGGCATGAATTTCTGTGTAAACATGTGATTGGATGATAGGGGCTACTGCTGATATTGGTCATTTATTACTTTTGCATATAGATATATATGCACACTGTAGATATAGTGCATATATAGATAAAATATCCTCATGGGTGGGGCCTTTGGAGCTTACATAGATAGAGAGACCAATATGCTGAAAACCAATCTCAGTATTCCTAATGTAAAAAAACAAAACAAAACAAAACAATAAAACCAAAAAGAAAACAAAACTTCTTGTAAGTCATCTGCATGATTGTAAAACTTGCTTATTTGATTTTGTCTTGGCTGTAAGATTGTAGCTAGGAAATTCCATCAAACAAGTGATGATATTACACCCTGGGAACTGTTGTGGATGAACTCCTGTCCTTTGGGTCCATATCGTATTCCCATGAGATGGGAAGTCTATCTCTCTGAGTACTCAGAGGCATGCAAACATCTTTAAAGGCCATTTCTTATTCACTACATGAGAAATGGGCAAGCACTCCTGCTTGTCAGGGGGAAAGACTGGGGGTAACTGAGCACTGGATTGGCGGGGGATGCTCCTGTTAGGAGTACAGTGAAAGTTCCCTAGGTGCTTTGGGAAGGTTGATGCAGCTATGGAGGACAACAGCCAAATCAACACTTCTTTTGGTTTCTTTAGTGAAGTCTTCACTTCCAACATATTTTGTACTTTGCTGGCTCTTTTGGAAGACAGATTATGCTTGTTTTCTGTAAATATATCTCTGACCCAGGCAGCCTGCAGGTGGATGGCTACAGGCCAGTAAATTATAGATACAGAGAGCATATCTGTTGGATATGTGCCTCCTGTGTGTAAGTGTACAAAACACTACGTAACTTCCAGTGCACAGAACTGTAGATTTTTGACATAGCTACTGCTGCGTCCAGTGCCCCATCAGAAAGACTTACCAGTCTGATTAGACAATGACAGCCTTAACATATACGAAGCCTTTTGGGAAATACAGAGTAAATTTCCCTGGGGGAAAAAAAAAATCACATAGGAAATTGATGGGCTGATAGGAAGGGAAAACTGGCAATTGCACCAGGGAAGAAACACAGGATGTGTCAAGCCAGGGAACAAGGATTAAGCCCTACAGACCATTTCAAGAGGCTGTAGGCTGTATTCTGGGCTTCAGGCTAATTGGTGAGTGTTTGGGTCTCACTGCTTGGAGGAGTCCAAGGAGCACCTTGGGCTATGATCCCGATCAGCTGCCTGGCCATCAGCATCCACCCTGCCTGGTGCCACAGCTCCACTAATGGACATCCTTAACAAGAATGAGGGCAATGGTATGAGGCTACAGCAATAGCTGTAGCAAAGCATAATTATCATCCTCAAGGCTTTGAAGTTCTCAGTAAGATCAGATTGGAAGGGTGCTCCTCATGTCCCTGAAAAGAGATAAATGCCTTCTTTCTTCATAGTGCTTCCTAGTTGTTCCTTGTCAGAAAAGATTGTTTTCCTCACAAATCTTACATTCTCTGAGAGCAGCTCAGTGATCAAAAAACCACCACAGAGCTGTGTTCAAAAGCACAGACTCAGGACCTTGACTTGAGTTTTGAGGAACTTGAATATTTGAGCCCGGGATCTCCCTGGAGCAGGCCAGAAGACAGCCCTGTACTTGTACCAGAAAACAGCATCATGTTTTGGCACAGAAAAAAAGTTTTTTGGCCATGTTCTGGGACAAGCAACATTTTCATAGAGATAAAAGAGGATTTTCTCTTGACTGTTAAGTAAATGCTTCTTCAGGGCAGATAAACAGGGTTTTTTTTTTTTCCCCCTGTACAATTTAGACTAAGTCTTCTGGGAGATCTAGAGACCTAAGGGTATCTAGGCTTGTCTGCAAAAAGATGAATAGGGGACAATTGCTGTCCCTGAACCTGCAATGGTTTCTTTTGCATTACATAAAATACAAGGGGGTTTTGGATCCACAGCTGTCATTGCTGTCACTTAGAATAATTCCTTATGCATACATATGTGTCTACAGGTGGTGCCTGTAAGCCACTTCAGTTAGAACAGGTGCAGTGACAGCTCCTGTTTTTGAAATGAAGTTTTTCTACCAAAATTCCAAAAGAAATAACTTTTGGAAGGGGAGCACAAAGTGTTAACCAGCCTGCTACAGTGAGTGCTTCAAGCCAGCCCAGAAAATCCTGAAGGGAGCAGAGTTAGGGACTCACCTTCACACTGTCTCTTTTTAAAAAGATGCAAGTGTTCAGATGCAGATCCTATGTGCATGGGATTCAGGTCTTAGATTCAACCATCAGTCAGTGTTAAGTGCCAATAAGACCTTGCCAAATGGTTCCCACATGATATTTAGCCTCAAAGAGGACATGATTCTCAGCCTCCGAGTACTCCAAAAACAAAGGCTTCAAAAGGACTCTGGAGAGTACTGCCTCTGATTCAGGACCAACACCTAAGAAATATCTCTAGATATTGGGATTTGATTCTGACCCATGTGAAATCTGAAAACTTCTGATCTGCAGGGAAATATTTTCTGCTGCCCTTGTCTTGGCTATTGCACAGCAGGTTCATAGTGATGTGTATCATATCTCACAGCTGCAGCAGTGAGTTCAGTAACCTTTACATTACTAGACCATGGCACTGAGGGTGATGGAAGGCCAAATTTGGCAGAAACTCAAGAGCTTTAAAAGCTACACATTATCAGAGCAACAAAAAGAAGACTGTGCTGGGTTAGGTCATTTAATTTTCAGTCTGCTGTAAAAGGGATCAGCCAAAGCAGAAGGCAGCGACCTGTCAACAGAACAGGATGAAGCAATTTCAAATGAGCCCAATTAAAAAAAAACCAAACCCAACAATAAGTTTTAAAAAAATCTGAAGCCACACACTAGAAAACACAAGCAAGATCTTTTCTCTCCACAATGTACATATTTAAATACCAGATCTTGGCATGTGGCCAGAACTCTGACTTGGCTGGTGAAGTGTAAAGGCAAACATATCTGCTCAGCCAAGCCAGCACTACTGGATTTCGATAAGCCGGCTCAGATTGCTTTAGTGCTTCAGAGCAGAATGGGCTGAATGAGTGCTTTGATACTGGCTGTATTGCAGGCACTGGATGCACTGAGAATGCAGAAAATAAGACAGACAAAGAAAATGAGAAGCCCCATAAACCTGCTACTTTTCCTTCTTATTATGATGGAATGAATTAAGTCTATGCAAAAAGGACCTGCATATTCCTCCTCCTTCTGGCAAGTCTGTAACCAGCACCTCTGAGAGCAGGAAAACTCAAAATCTGGAAGTGCAGATTTCAACAGCAAAGACCATCTGGGAGACTTATTTTTACATATAATCAACCTAACTTTTATTCTCAATGCCATAGTAATACCCTAGAAAAGAATCAGATTTCAGTGGCTTATGTGGTCCATCTTCCTATGCAAGAGGAGTAGGGTGCAATGAAAGATACTGGGTGAAGTTTGCAAGAATGTCTAGCAGTTTAGGTGAGAACCTCCAGCAGATTTTCAGTGAATTTTATTTTACACAGCAGAGATTCAAGCGTCTGTAGGCACTTCTATCTGCCAGCTGCAATGCTTAGCAGGATTCTCAAAAGCAAGTCATTTTTACAAATGCAGTTTGTACCTGTTTGTAGCATTAGATTTCTAACTCTGTCAGGAAGGAGGTATTTTTAGTCTGGAAATGTTTCTGTACAGCACAATGAAATTTCATGCTAAGTACGCTGTTTTACCAAATTTCTACTCAAACTTTGATTTTTCCACTGGCAGCACAAGCTGAAAATATTGCTGTTACAATTTCTAGCTGCTGATATTATTGTGATTTTTGAAACAAAAATGTACAAGAAGTGGAGTCTGCTAAAGACATCATTTTGTCCTTTAATTGAAATACATGGCAATCAGAATATAAATTAAAAACATTCTTCACATATGAGTGAAGTTTCAATGAAGTGACTTCATTCATTTGTATATCAGTTGCAATACCTTTTTCCTTGTAATGTGGTCCTATTTATCTCATGCCTCACTTTCATTGCAGCCACTGGGCTGGCATTTCATCACTACCTTTATTGAAACTCTCAGTACCCCCATTGTTTATACTTAACAATCCAGTAATATTTGGACCACTTTTCTTCCACGTGGGGAGTAGAAAAACTCATAGAAAAATGTGAAAAAAAGAGATGGGAAGTAGGCTGAGCTACCTGTTACCAACAGTCTGTGTCACTGCCTTCACTGCCACCACAGGGAAGTCAGGAGTATGGGTGGAAGTTCCCAGCTACAACAAAATGCCAATCTCAGGTTACAGCAGGACCAAGTTCTACTGAAAATGCAGGTACACCATGACAAATTGAAAAGAAAGCACTAGCCTTGGGTGAATTTTTATGTTATTATTGTATTACTCGAATGGCTTCAGGAAATTAGAAACAGAACATTTATAATACTTTCTTGGTATTTTTTGTAAGGAAAAAAAAATCATCCCAAATGAAGCAAAGCAAAAACAAACAAAACAAAGCCAAACAAAAAAAAAACCACTGAAACTATTTATACGTTTCAGTTTTAAAGAAAAAAATTCTAACCAAACTTCCTCTTTTTCTTTTAAATGTACACAGAAATTCGATGATGTCTGTTCTCTATTATAGAAATGCTTAACTCATGGCAAGCCTCAAAAAAGAAGACTTGAAAAAGCCTGTAAGAAATAAAATAGACTGCAGTTGCCTGCTGGATACCACGTAATATATCTCACCAGAAAGAAAAGCCATCAATTTATCAAAATGTATCTGAAAGGGAGAAGTTGAGTCAGTTCCACATGGCCAGTCCTTCTGACTCTTTAATGGATACATTTTGAAGCATCACTGCAGATAACAAGGCAAGAATTACTACTAATTTTGTTATGTTAAAACTATGTTTTGGTGCTCCCCTATTTCTTTGGGGTCACAGGAAACAAAATTAGTATAAACACATTACCATGTTAACTGTACTCAAAATCCCATGGACAAATGTATCCCTTAACATCCATCTTCAGAGTAATTAAGAAAGATTAAATATTGCTAATAACTGATCTTATTTCACTTTTTTTTCTCTTCTGTTTTCAAATGTTCACCCTCTCCACTTCATAATTCTTCATTATTTGTCACACTCCATATTGATTTTTTTTCCTGCTGAGTTAGTAAAGTAACATCTAGAAATATGTGGACTATTAGCTAGCTGGAATCACTTTCAGAAAGTTTGCCTTTCCATGCGAACAACTTTATATAAACCAAATAGTGACTACATATCAGTGTTTTGCTGTTGCCAAGTCCATGGGATCTGATGCTTGGCTGTATAGTTTCTTATTTTATATACAGTGTATATATACATGAGTGTATATATATATATATACACATATACACACACATATATACATATATAATTATATATGTATACATTCACACACATATAAAATATATGTATGCATTGTTTTTTGCAAATGAAATCAGAAAGCAAGCAAAACACGACTGACCTGACTTACCTGTACTAGGCTCACAGTCAATGAAATCTTCATCATCACTGGAACATTCAGCTGAGGAAACAATGTCATCTGTTGTCTGGCATGTGAAGCAAAGGAACAAAAGAAAACAAAAGTAAGATATTTGCAAGTCAAGAAGCTAGTACAGAGGCAGCTGTAATACATGTAAAAACATCCAAGGGAAAAAAAAAGGTTTCACAATTTTACCTTTTAAAATATTTAAGTTGTACCAAGCACTCCATATATGCCTGAGTAAATGTGTCCTCCATTGAGTTGGAGTCTCCTGTTGGAGGAAAAATGCTTATCCTGTGCTGTTGAATATTTCAGGTGTGCACAGGTGCTGTGCACCTGCTGGGCTGTTTAGGGCAGCAAGTGGATCGCACTGATGCTGTTGAATGAAGTACAGTGGCTACAAAGCCTGCTTGGCTGGCAAACTGCCCTCCAACAGCCCCTGCAGATGCTGCTGGGAGGAGGCTGGGCTCCTCCACAAGTACCAGTGTCATGAAGGGTCAGCCAGAAGGCACTTCCTGAGAGACTTACCACGTGAGGCCTGTTCAGACTGAACACGCTTTCATGCAAAGAAAAATATACAAGATAGACCCAAATAATACACATTATTCAGACAGCTAGCAATACTCTTTGCTGTGCCTGATCCACCACTCCGAGGCAGACATAATTCCTGCCCCCTTAACACACCTCTTGGGTTGGGAATCTGGTGTTTACCCAGATAGTAAATATCTCACTTGCTGCATGTGTCAGGTGTGCCCAACATGCAACCTCACTTCCTTGCTTAGCAAGGGAACAGGGATGTGGATGCACCTAGGTTGACCAGCTGTAAAGTCTGATTCTGAAAGGGTTAAACCAAACTGCAACCATTCACAACCATTACAGATTTCCTCACATTCCTTTGCATTTCCAGCTGGTGATATTTTCTTCTTCTTCTTTCTTTTAGTTTCTCATTTTTTAAAGTATTTTTTCTTTCTGTGTGTGTACTGCTCTAATTAATGAGCAGCATGTACTGCAGCATGTTAGAGAAACGTGTACTGGTGTCTCTTCCCAGCAGCATCTCCTGCCTGTAATTGCTGCAATTAGTTGAATTAGTAATGCAGACCATTAGGGAGAGCCTGTGGCAGCCTCTGGACACAGGTTGTAATGTTCCTGTGCACAATGCAAAATTACCCCAGCTCAGCAGCATTGGCTCAACCACAGTTTCTGATGAAACTGTCTCCCTTAACAGCTCTTCCTTGCAGAGAGCTGCCTATTCTGCTGAGCAGTGGGATCAGTGGGATGGCTCCTGAAACAAAACAACTGAAATGCTCCTCACCAGGCAGGAAGCACTGTTGAACTCAGGAGCAGGACAGCTGCACTTCAGTGCTCTAGGCGAATATTTCTGGGAATCTCACATCTCAACAAGACTTTCAAATCTTTATTCCTGAAAAAGACTGTCCAGCTTTAAATAAGGTCTCCTTTACATTCTTATGCCTGCTGTGGCTCTCTCCAACACGTTCCCTCCTGCCTTTACAAAAGAGTTCTGAGGACTCTGCCTTTTCTTCAGCCTCCTGTGCTCCCAGCACTATGAAATATCTCTGACCTCTGACAGAATTTCCTTGCTCTCCCCCTCTCTGTTTGTATTCGAGCTAAGGGGAGAAAAAGAGAGCCAAGTTAGTCAGAAAGATCCAACTGGGCCTAATGTTCCTTCAGTCTTGATTTCAGTGGCTTAGATTGAGCCAAGAAAGAAAAACAGGATAGGTCAGTTGAAGTAAAAATTATAAAAATAGAGTATCTGTAAAAAAAACAGCCATGAAGCATTTTATGTGTTACTCAGTCATGCCCAGCACGATCATTCAGCATTGTTTTGTGGAATGCTATCTTACAGTAGTGTCATGCTTAAATACTTTCATTAAATACTTCTACAATCTTGCTTCCATGGGGAGTCAAGATTAAAGGGAGCTGAAGGTAAAGTGTTTCTGCCTTTCAGGTCAAGGTCATTTTTTTAACATCTTTTTTCAGTCACAGAAAGTATAAGAATTCTGTTGAAAACCTGGTGACTTCTCTTAAGATAAGCTGGCTTTAAAATTTTGTTTGCTCAGTGAGGGGAAAAGAAAGGAGGAATGCGGAAAATAGAAATTGACTTTTTTCAATTCTTCTAGGCCTGTCACATATATTTTAGAAAGTATTATTTATCCCCAGAAACTTTATAACTTATACAGTGATCACATTCTCCAACAGTGAAATGCAGCTGTCCCTGGGTAAAAAGATACTAGTTTTTAATTGCACCAATGTAAAGTAATTTAGCCTAATTTAGTAAACAAGGCTATATTGCTAGAAATTTTTAAGCAGAGGAAATGTAGTTAGTGAAACTGAAGATTTATACTGTAGTTGTGTAAGGGTATGGATGGCACTGTGAATAAAGAATAAATTACATATAGTACTGTGAATAAAGAATAAACTGTCCATCACTACTAGAAGACTTTGCTCAGACAGTGCTAAAAACCTGACCCTGGCAACTGGTTTTGACTTCTAGGTTAAATTTAGATCATGTGGATTTTGCTCTCAGTTGATGATCTGACAATTCACACTTCTCATAGAAAAACAATGCTGATTTTCTCTAGGAAATAAACAAAAAAATTACAACAATGTGTTGTTGTCACTTGCTATACCTATTTGATTACCCATTTGCTCAGATCTAAAGGCTTCATGCAACATTAACGTAGAATCAAATCCAACTGAATTGAAAATGTGATTCAGTATTTGCAAAGAATAAGGGATAGGGAGTTCCTTTATAACTATTTCTTCTTCTTTCATATTAGGGGTATCATATGAAACCTGGAAGGAAACAAGGCCTTTTTTTTCTTTTAACTGGACACCTCCTTGCAACAGGATACTGGTAGACAATAAAAGTTTAGAGCATTTTGGAAGTGATCAGCCAAATTGAAGGTCAAAACATCCTTCCAGAGCTATTAATTACCCTATATCTAGTTTGGGAAGTCCCTGTACCACAACCTAAAAAGTCATTAAACCTGGCCCTTGTTCCTCTTCTTGTTCAATTTCCCTCACATAAGCAGCTTAAGGCAGTACATGCAACATATTTATGCTGCACTCTGATATGTGCACTAGATTTCCTGCTATAGAATCCTCCTGAAGCTTGTGTTTGTTCTGAACAGAGAAGGGCACAGTAAACCAGACTCAGACAAAATGCAAATGTATGATGTGCAATACTCACCAACCCTGTCATTTTCAACCTCTATTTGCATTTTTTCATGACTGGTTCCACACATGATTTTATCAATTAATCTCCATCTTTTCTCCCCATCTCTACTCCATGCTATTTCACATGATTTTTTTTTCTTTGTGATTGCTCTTTATCCCATCCTGCTGATTTTATATGTATAAAAAATGAGGGTTAGAAAAAGAAAAAACCTCCAGAAGTGGTGTTAGATTTAAGTCAAGGTCATTAACGAGATCTCTAGAAACCACAGAAAAGATAAGTACACTAATCTGTCTTGCCATTTCCTATCTTGTACTTTTAATCTCAGTACTTTCCATCACAATTCATCACTAACTGATTTTCTAGTCCCACCACATATTGGTTTTCCATACACCTTCTGCTGAGATACCAACATCTGAATCATCCCAAAGGAATAAAGCTATTTCAGTGAGAAAGAAAAGCAAATCCCTGACCACAGGAACAGGGTCAAGGAAACATCCAGAAGACCATTACTTCTTGTAACAGGAATCTGTACCTTTCAAGACCCTCCAGGAGCTGAGAATTTTCACTGGATGTTTATTCAACCTGCTGCTTCCACAAGACAGGAGAGGCTATTGAGCAGAGACCCTGGAAATCTCTTCACTAACATAATTAGCTCACTGTGAGGCAGTAAGCAAAAACACCACCCCATTTCTGGTCCCTCTTCCCTGTTTTTGAAATGGTTCTCATTATACTCACCCACTACCCCCAGGGGATATAAGTGGATTAATGCTTTAGTGTCTGCCCAGTGATCTGGGGATAGTAAATGCTAAACATTCCTATGTACAGGCAAAAGGACACTAATGAAACTTCTCCATATGCTGTGATGGAAATGATGTTTGTGTTTTCATTGGAAAGAACATGAGAGAGAAAATATTTTTTCCCTTCCCTATATTAGCTAAATTCTATATTAAAAATAATAAGTCACACTATACTATTTTAAAATATGTATTTCATTTTTAAAGAATCTCAGCTTTGAAATTACTTGGCCTGTATTAAAAGCCATAAAACTAAAGATAGGTATTATAATAACTTTCAATAAAAATTCTCTCTGGCAGGAACCCTTTTTATTCCTTCCTCTGAAAGATTTTTTATGGCATTTATATTATTATTTTTTCTCTCCCTCTCTCTAGTGTTTAATGAAATTGCTTTGGAATAAAACCAGGGCAGGAGAAAGTGCTAAACTCTGAGTCCACCCCAGAGGATTTATGGGTATATTTACCTTCAAATTCTTTCAATTTCTCTGAATTGGCTCCCCATTCCTTTCCATGAATTATTAGTTCTGTAATCACCTCCTCCTAATTATTCACTCTAAGGGCCTCTTCAATCTTGACACGGTGATGGTTCTACAATCTTTGTTCATTACACTGTATGTACTGCTGTGGGATATATAGTGGAGGAAATTTGGCATGGTGTGGCAAGACCTGCTCGAGATGACTCCATTCCTGTCCAATCTTTAAATTGCCCAAAGCCCTAATTTATGTATCAGATCCATAACCCTTGCTCCTTTGTTCTACACAAAATGGCAGGTGCTGAATCTTCTTTTTCCCAACTGCAAAGTCTTTTTGACACCTTGCTGTTTGGGTACACCACTATTTGAGAAAGATTAAGCATGCTGGATAAAATAAGCTCTGTCACAGAACAGCTTTATGAAATTATAAAAAACACATCCAGGAATGATGGAGTTCTCCCTTCTAGAGGGAGAGAAAAGACAAGGACCCATAAATTCAACCCACAGACAAACTCCTGCAGAATTACACACTTGGCAGTTGCTTCATTGGGTAAAGTAGGATTCAATTTTCCTACTTGCCTTTTTCTTGAAATTTTTCTGCACACTGTACATGTTACTTCCAATTCAACACCATTATTTGAAAAGCAACACTTACTGCTTTGTTTTGAGAGAAGTGTAAATCTGTTTGCCACCAAGGAACCACAATTTACAGTACTTCTTGAAATACGACTGTCAAAAAATGCTAGGCACAAATATCTCCCCAAGAGTGGAGAAATACAGTTGTATTAACCTGGGCACTGCATTTGCCTTTCACACCTAAAATGCACAGAGCTGAAAGTCAACAAACTTTTCCTAAATACAACCACTTGACTCCCTCCATTGCTTCCATACTGCTATATTTTCTATTGACCTCAACTTTATTGTGGAATATGGACAATGTATTTTCTTCTATGCATAACAGCACGGAGTATAAATGCTCCCTTTGGAATAGCAAAAATTTAGTGATGCTCTTCAGTCTTCTAGAAACCAAGATGTTACTTGGCAAAGATTAGGCCAAGGCAATGCCTTGCCAATGCTGTCTTGCCAAAAGAAGAGAGCAGACGAAGTGTCTGTCTCATTAGGTGTCATTTCTAGCTTGAATACCTCCACTTTTTGTACTTTGGCAACTGGGCTTTTAAAGAACTTTTTGTATTCTGTTCACACTATTCAATTAAATGAGAATCCTTCATCTGTCCTTTCTACACGTTACGTTTGTTTCTCACTTTTTAATTAATCTTTATTTGCAAAATACCCTGGAGGTCACTACAGTATAGCAGACCTGAGAGACTCAGTCTGGACAAACTCAAACTACTACATACAGATAGAAATAATCTGCATACAAATGGGAAAATATTAGAAATGTTGCAAAAATCATAATGAAGTATTACAAAAGAAGCCGTATTTTGGGACTGTATAAACTTTCAAGGAGAGTCTTGGGTCTCCTGTCTTTTTCTAAAGTGTATTAAACTTCTCTATCTCATTACTGGATAGAACAACATATATTTTCTTATCATGGGACAGACACAGTCACAACATGTGCAAGCCTTTTTCACCCCCACATACTAATGCTGAGGTTGTGTCTGCCTCTGCAGAGGCAATGCATCAAAGAACATGAAACTAGTAATTTTTCTTCATATAGCTCATTTGAGGTAAATTCAAAAACAAGAGGACCAAATCCTCTGTTTGTTTTAATTGGCATTGATTTCAACCAGACTGCAACAACTTGCAGCAAGAGAGAACGCCTCATTACATTTAGTTTTGGACAATTCAATGCCAAAAGATTAGGAGCCATTTTAGTCAATTTAGAGAACAGCCACTGAAAAGAGAAAAGAATTTGAAAGATGTATGAATGAGACAGACTTAGTAAAACTAAACATCAGAACTTGACTTCACAAGGATTTAAGGTATGATAAATTTTTACAGGTGTCACAAAGGACATCAGGATAAATGATGAACTATTTAGAGTGCTTCAAAAAAAGATAAAATTAAGGGAGGAAAACAGTCTTATTTTCACCAAGAAAAATCTAAGTAGTGATCTTTATCAACTTTGGAAAAGTCTCAAAGAAATACCTGAAAACATTAGCACTGAGGTCAAGCAGTTGCCTAAGCCATGCAGGTACGAATACCATTAGTGTATGTGCCCTAATGGAGAAGAACTTGCTCCATCTATCTTCAGTCCAATCTAATTCACTCTAAATCAAACCCATATTTGCATCCTCTCCATCACTGTGTAATATAAACACATTACACATTTCTCTCTGTCATTGCAAAGCAGGCAGCAAAGCTATCCAGCACAGCCTTTCGGTTTGCTGTGCTCAGAGCCAGAATCACCAAATATTCTGAGCTGGAAGGGACCCACAAGGATCACCAAAATCCAGTTCCTGGCCCTGCAGAAGACAGCCCCATGGATATCACACCACATGCCCAAGATTATCCAAATGCTTCTTGAACTCTCTCAGGCTTCATGCTGGGACCAGTTTCCCTGGGGAGCCTGTTCCAGTGTCCAACCACGCTCTGGGTGAAGAATCTCTTCCTCATAGCCAATCTAACCCCCCCCGACACAACTTTAGGCCATTCCCTTGGGTCCTGTCACTGGGGCTGGTGTGTTACCTACCAAGAGGCTGGTAGGTAACCAGCAGGCATGTTCCCTTCAACAGTAGCCCAGCAAAAGTGCATCTCCTGCATGTTCCTGGCTGGATAAAAAGCTGATTTGCTGCCAAATTATAGCATTAAGTAGGGATCATGAGAGAGCTACCCCTCAGAAAAATGAGCCATTTGTCCACTACTATGGAAGACAACAGATTAAGGAACTAGGCAGTTAAGTAAGAGAAAGCAAAAAATAATCTTCCCAATTGTATGTCAATCTAGATTCCTGGGCAGTCATGATTAAAAAGAGCTTTGAAAACTTGAATTATTCCTTTGAAAGCCAAAAGCCTGTCTCACTAAAATCGATAATTCATTAAGACTGTACAGTCTGACTCTTCTGGACCAGGTTTGATGCCAAATTTTAGACTTTGTTCTGTGCCTGAGCTGTGGAAAGTCAACAGGGAAAAATCATGTTTCTGCCTTTTGTCTCTGTCTGCTGGCAGTGGGAAGGGTGATGATGTTGTGAGGCAGTGTGAGCAGAGAGAGAAAGAGAAGGGAGGGCAAAGAGGGGAGAAAGGAAAGTGGGGAGGATTAATTCATCTGTTGTTCAAGGCACTCTGACAGGGGAAAGAGAAGTATTGAACCACAGCAGCTTAACCCAACTTCAATGTACCTTCCCAAAAGCATAAGGAATGTAATTCTTCATGGTGTTCTGCTGATAAGCAAATCCTCCTAAATCCTTTCAATTTATTTCTTGGCCTCAAGAAATTACATACTATTTAGGAGCTAAATAAATAAATAAAATTTCATTTCCATGAATCTAGATTGGTTGTTTATTGATTACATATGCCCACAGAGCCACTTGCTTTTCTATTTCTTTCCTTTCCTAAGAGAACAGGCACTTTTTGTCTTGAACTAGGACAGCAGCAACTGTCAAGTCTTTTCCAGACTACTCAATGTAACCATCAAGATTTGCAAGAGCTTTGAACTGGGCTGTAAAATACCATTTATTGGTTTTAATACAAAAAAATACAGCTTTGGTATGAGAGGAGACTCTTTCCGCCCTCTTATCAACCGATTTCTCCTTTCCATGTGAATTTTCCTTCTTCCAAATAAGTACCTTGAAGATGAAAGTTGTGTGTCTATACACTGAAGACAGAAGCTCTTGGAATAACCACACAGGAAGAATATTCACATTGAGCATACTTTTTCATCACTTGATGAAGGAGCTTGTGCTCCTTCCCTATTATATTTTTATTACTTATTGAAAGAAACTGTTACTTGAAAGAGAAACCATCAGGCCTCTGTTATATAACCATAGTTATGCAGATCGTGGGGATGCAGGTGAAAACTCCCTAAGAAAGATACAGAAGGTATGCCCATCAAGAACTAAAGTAACTGAATAGCTTAATGCTTAATGCTGAAAATCAACACCACAACAACTCCCACTCTAAAGTCAGTGAGAACTCCTGGAAGGACAATTTGCTGACATTCAAACACTGCTCAGGACTGTTACTTTCTGAATATCACATCAATCTACACAATGATATTTCCCAATCCTTGTCCAAAAGTCTTCAAATGGAAGACATTTCTTTTAGGAAATGGTCTGAAAAGAGATTCAGTGTTCTCCCCTGTGCTATTATCCCACTCAGAAGAACCAACAACCAGCTGAACACACGGGGCAGCAGAAACTTCAACTTCCTGCTCTTCTCAGCATCTGCTTAAAGCAGGAAGCAAAAGCTGAATAAAGATTCTTATGGATATGTAGGAAAAAGCCAGATTATTGACAGAATTCAGCACCCTGCTGGTCTGGGCTCTAGTCCCTAAGGTAAACATCCTCATGTATTATCTTAAACTGCCACAGAAATAATTTTATTAATATGCTGGGCTATGAAGTACACTTGCTGAAAAATGAAATGTTCCATACTTCACCAGCAGATGGGCAAGGCAGATCACTGGGATACAGTAACTTTTTAAGTTGCCCCAGTCCAAGTTGCCAAGGACATCAAATAAGAGCCCACATTACTTGATTTTATTTTCCTGATAGTGTCATAAATTTGCGATCCGACATCAGCAAAATTGCCCCCTTTCCTCATGCTTCTGTTTATATTGCCATAAAATGGGGAGAAAACAGCTTCTCTGCTTGCTTGGCATACAATCAGAATTTTAGTAAAAATTTTACATTCTCAAAGCAAATCCTAAATCCAGAAAACTCCTTTACATTTAGTAAAGGGAAGCCTATGTTTCAGAAAGTTAGACACTCAAATGAACTGAGATGAATCAGCTGCCCTTTGAAGACTCAGCCTCTAGTAAGAGTAAATGGGTTTTTCTTTGCTTGCTAGCTGGCACTTAATAACTGTGTCAGAAGAATATTTTTCATTTACACTTTGCTCCTTTGCTGGAAATCAATATGTCGTTTGCTGGCATTTTCTCCTGGACATCTTTATTTAGCTTGTCTTTTTTCCTCAGAGGGGAGGGAGCTGTATTTGATTTTGTTCTATTATTGATTGGATCACTCTGAGCAAGAAATAAATAACTAAGCACAGCACAGTAGCTTTAATGACAATCTCTTAAGCCTCAAATCTGCACACTGTGTTGCACTCTCCCCAACACACGATTCAAAAGAAACAAATCTGTAAACTACAGTAACTGTGTAGAAAAGGCGCAGTCACACGTGCAATTTAACTGGCATTTCTACCTATGTGACCACTTAATAAAACCATACAAGTCCTGTTTCTATTAAAGCAGCACTCCTATTGCTGTAGACCTACTGCTGGGAGCTCATAATCTCTTGCAAATGAGGTTTAACGAGAAATGAAAGATCTGGGAGATCTTCTCCCAGCAGACACCCGGTTCCCTGGAGCAAACAGGGGCATGTTCCCCTGCTAAACACGGATGGAGCAGAGCCAGATATCCGATCCAGAGCAGGCAGCTCTAGGAGTGCTGGTGGAGGGGCAGTCACTGAGCAGCACCAGCCACAGCAACCCTGCCAGCACCCAAAGGGAAGCCACGGGCAAGCCAGTGTTGCTGCAGAGTTCACTCAGCAACATGAAAGACTCTAACACATCAAAAGACAGAGAAGTTAAAAAATCTTTATTGAGAAAAGAACTGGATTTTTTATAGATGAGTTCGTTAGGTCAATTCGCATTGGTTAGCAGGTTAACAAGCAAAGACACCTCCTCAGCCCACTGGTGAAGGAAAGAGAACAATCTCCTGAAAAACATCTTAGGATAAACACCAGGGGCAGATTATTGTTTGCATTCTCTTTTTTAACACTCCCTCACAACTTCCCAGGACAGCCTGGGAAAGTTGTCGATTTTTCTCCTGACCAGGCTGTCAGAGATAGAGACAGCCTCTCATAGACAGCCTGGTGACCACAAGCCAGCCCTCGGGGCTTCACAGTAGTTGCACATCATCTTTTTTTTTTTTTTTAACTGGGGAGTTCTTTACCTCCTGCCCTGTGTCTCTTGTTAATTTCTCTCACTCATTATTACATCGGTCACAAACAGTTGGCACAAGAAACTGTAAAATTCATAACGGAAAAAATACCCTAGTACGGTCCAAACTGTGGCACTTAAAATCTAATGTGACAGGGTATGTTATTCATAAAGTAACAATAAACGTAATCACTCTGAATAAATGTGCCTTAAAACAACTTCTGCAATTATTATAAGTACCTCTGAGTGCAATAAGATAAACAGCTATCTTTGAATATTCACATTAATGCGTTAGACTGTTCTTGCCAGACAAATATTCCTCTTGCTCTCCAAACATTAACCCACACTTAGAAAATGGCATTTAAATACTGTTACTCACAGGATTCACACATTAGCTCACAAGGGGAAGGCAGTTCCCACACACTTGAATGCAGAATAAACATAATGTAGAATAAATAAATGCAGAATAAATCCTGGTCCACCAGGTACCGATCAGCACCTAGAAATGCTCCCTGAATAACATTAGAGAGTACAACATTTAACAAAGGAAAATAGCCACTAAATACCTATATGCAAGCACATATGCAACGTACTCGCTAAAGGCTAAGAATGGTTTTAATTTATAAACAATAAGATGTTTATAAACACAAATGTCACAGAAGACATTTTGTGGTAGAACTCATATTTCCCAGGAACAGTAACACTCTCTTAACCACAAATCCATCCTTCCTCTCTTAATATAGGATGATTGTCAGCACTAGTACAGAGACATCTGTTTACTCAACAAAAGGTATTTATTACCATTAACCTATTAACATACTCATGTTATCATGGTCAAATCTAATAAAAATTAAGTTAAACAGTTCTGACAATATTTCACCCAGAAATACAATTGCCTAATGCTTAAATACAAATACCTAATGCTTAAAAATAATGCTTTTCTATCATTACAATTTTTTTTCTTTTGAAATATGAATAAACGAACGCCTTTACTGGAGGGACAGTGAACTGACTTTACACCACATGTTAGCAAAAACCATGTAGCAAAAGAGCAATCAGGGAAATGAAATAATTTTCACCACCACCAGGGATCATGGGGGAAAACTTAAGAAAGTTAGAGCCAGAAATTTGTCTAATCATAACTTTAACAAGGAAGGAGATCTACTCCCATCAAACATATACCCATCAGCTTAAAAAACACACATGGTCCATCAAGTATTAATGAAACCAGGTAAACTTCAACCTCACGAGTTGTGGAACATGACAAATGGCTCCTGAGCATTAAATCTGAAGTGAACTTCACTTAAATGCCACATGAAGGGGTCCAAGCTGCAAATGGTTGTTATGCAAGAAAATTTTGCTGTTGGGTAAGGCAGACTCCCATGCACAACAAGCCTGATAAACACTTATCCCTGCTGGGTTTCTCAGCAGCCCCTGCCTAATCAGAACATTTGCCCTGTGAAGGATAAGAAGGCCATTTTCCTTGCTTATTTATTTAGTTTTCTAGTGAGTTTGATTAACTGTAGTAAAGACAAATCAATCTTTTGTGTTTGGGTAAAATGGAAAAAGGAACAAAGTTAGCTTTAATGGCCCCACAGATGCTCAGCTGGAATTCACTTACTGAGCAGAGAGCTAGACAAAGGAATTCAGGCTTTAAACACCATCAAGAGCTGGCTGACATCATCTATACTTCTACCTGCTTAAAGGGAAAACAACAAACCCACTCCACACACAGTGAAGAGGCTTTCTTTTTCTCTGCAATTCTGTCTATAAAGGCATCAAGTACTACAAGGTTCTTCCTTGTGTCCTTCAGATTTCCACAGTAATTTGGGAGGTACTAGGAAACAAGTATCCAAAGGAACATTGTCAGAAGGAGAGAGGATTTGAAACTCTAAATCCATAAGAATACTTCTTTCACTGTCAGTAAACTTGCTTCTCAACTCAGTTTTGTGGCAACGTTGCATTTTATACCTCAATAACGTCTTGTAAGGACTGAAAGATAGCATGACATTCATGCCCACTATGAAGTGAAGAAGCTTCTGCACAAAGAATTTGAATGAGACACCAGCTGAAAGGAGAACTCTGAGAAATTTTTCCTCTCAGATATTCTATTTATACTGTTGACAACAGTGGAAATCACAAAAAAAAAAAAAAAAAAAAGGAAAAAGATGCCATTTGAACACGATGCCCATTGAAAGCCTTTAGTAATACAAAGAAATATCTGGGTCTTCCAGACTATGGACAGCCAAGTTTTAGCCCATGGGGATGTAAGCTTAGTCTTAGCAAGGCATAGAAAAGGACAGCTTGACTAGGATGGAGCCAAAATGTAGCAAAAGTCCCCATATTCAAGATATTCTGTTCCCTGAAGAGACAGACAAAAGTGTATGCATAGGTTTCTTGCTATACCAGTTTCTGCTTTTTCATAAGAATTTAAAAACCAGAAAGAATCAGAACTTTTGTTCTAAGAAAAAATTCCCTCTTCCATTGCTATAACACCTACAGCAACAGCTTTGGGATGATGGTATGTTTCTGGTCTCTCCTGGGAAGAAACAAGTTCAGTTTCCTTTAAAATTCCCTTTCCAACGGCGTCATTATTGTAACTTCACTTGTACCAGCCAGAAACAAGACATAATAGTCACTGAATTTAAAAGGTGGTGCCTCTGCATTTTCAGATGTAGGCCCTACTCACACTAAAGAGATTTCTGGCATTACAGACATGAGGGCATATGCAAATTGGTAGAGCTGCTTCTTTAGGTCCAGCAATGCTGACTGAAGAAGGCTTTCTGCTGACAGAGTTACACCACCTATGGGTGTTTCAAACTCAGCTGACAATAATTGGCATAGTTATGTCCATATCAGGATTTTTGACTGGCAACAGCAGGTAAAATCAAAGCACATGCATTTCTGCACTGTGGGACATGCAGTGAAGTTGTCAGAACTCCAGAGTATGGCACAGTATTCCTCTGAAATGTTTCCGGATGGCAAAAGTGTTTCTAAAGAATCCTGTAATTGACTCCAGTTATTAGCAGTTGTTATTAACTGTCTCACAGTTAGTAGCAGGTATATAACTCAAGTCAGGAATTTCCAAGTAAAAGACTGCAGTCAGTAAGATTACTTTTGATTCAGAAATCTCAGGTCAGAGGGGTCCATTATTTTCACCAAGTCTGACTGCCCGTTTTACACAACTGTGGAATTACACACAAGAGCTCAGTTCCAGGATGCCTCTGTCACTGATTTGCAATGACCCTTTACAGGGCTGTTAATTGTCAGCACACCATGGATAAGAATGATAATGAAGATATACACGCATCTCTTGGAAGCAAATGTTTATAAGTTGCTCTGACAGTACCTTGAGGACAGTGCTGTGTAAAGCATCTGAAGAAAGATTAGAGAATTCTGAAATTGCTTGGGTTGGAAAAGATCTTTAAGACCACTGAGTCCAACCATTAACCTAACACTGCCAATTCCATCACTAAACCATGTCCCTAAGTGCCACAATCTACACATCTTTTAAATATCTCCAGGGACGGTGAGTCAACCACTTGCCTGGGCAGCCTACCCTGATTGCATCCAGTTCTTTATATTTTGTGAGTAGAAAGACTCACACTGTCAAAATGGAACTCCCATATGAACCGTAACAAACTGTTATGCAGGGCTGAGGTAGGAGGGACATAAGAAACATTCTGCTCTCTTTAATGTTTCTGAAACAAAACAAAATATTGGAGGTGACTACACAGTTCCTACAAACTGAGATTCCTGCAGACAGAAATTCCTTGCAAATTCTTCTCATCAGTGGGAAAAGCCTGCAGTGCACATCTACAGAAGAAAATGGCAGCAGAGGTTAACACCAAAGGCAAATGACCCTCAGAAAAAGAACTCTGCCGTGGTGGACCACCAGTACTCATCCCATCGGAACACAAAACTTCCTTTCAGCACAGTTTTTCCAACAGGTGCAGAGTAAAGCTCTGCAACGTCTCTCCCAGGCAGCTCAGCACCTCACAGGTAGTGGAACAAATTACCTGGCTAGTGCCAGGATATCCCTTTTACCTCAGTCTCCCACTTACCCAGAATGTGCAATTGATTGAAACAAATGCTACAATCTGACACCATGGAGCGCTTGACAGCTGTCAACTCATTAAGTTCTATTCACTGGCTTCCCACCTCCTTGCCAGGGTATTACATAAATTGCATTTTAGCTGGCAGCCTTTTCCTTTGCCTGAAACCATTTTGTACTGAGCATATTTAAGTTCATTGTTTTTTTTTAAAAATGAATTTATTCCCTTCCCTTTGGTAATTTGCCTTGCCTTGCAACAGTTTGAATGGGCTGCAGGATATGGTTTCATTATCAAGCTGCAACTGGAAATGAATATTTTATAGCAGCTGAACAGAGGTTTGGCTGTAAATGACTATATCCTAATTACACAAAACAAAAGGAAGACAGAAAGAAAAATGAATTTAATTAATGAAATATTGATGCAATTTACAGACAAAGGCCTTCCCATTTAGAAGGGAATTCCTGCACTGTGAATTTTATAAAGAGCTGGAGGTTCATTGCCTCCTTCTTGATTTATCTAGTTATGTGTCTCATATGCAATTTTTGCTTCTTTCAGGCTCTTTAAAATGCCTGAAGTTATGTCTGCTATCTGTCCATACTAAGTCAGAGATGTAAGTGCTTCAAATGGAAATATATATACTTATAATGACTGTGTTATAAGAACATGCAGAACCAGAGCAGAAGTGCAGTCATGCTCGCTCAGACTCCACTGAAGCCTTGACTCCTGCAGCTGCCATTAGACATTTATGTTTGTTGACAGATAAAGGATAAACACAAGAGAAACCTGCAGAAGTACTTTTCCCTCACATATTTTAGTTGGAGTGGCAAGTATCAGTTAGGAAGTGGTTATTCCTGCAACTCCGTGCTACATAGATTTTGTATTTCATGGTTCTTAATGGGCTTTTTGACCACATGGTGACATATTAGCTTTTAAAATGTATTTATATTTTTTTCTATAATATCATATAGCAGTGAGTTCCACATTTCGTGTAAAAGCACTTCCTCCTGCTTGATCTCAGCCTGCTTCTACCTTATTTCACTCCTCAATCTTTGTTTCATGAGAAACTGTAAGCAGTCACATTGCCTAGTCACAATTTCTCTGATCCATTTTGATTTTAAAGACCTCTGTTATCACCATTTGGTTACCAATTTTCCATCATGAAGAATGTCAGCCTATTTAACCTCTCCTCATGTGGAAACCATTGTATATCCTGCAGCTTTTTTTTTCATCATAGATCAGTTTTTGAGAGCTGATGGCCAAAGTGAGTGCAATGCAGAAGGCAAGGCACAACACAGATTTACAAAGTGGCTCAATAATAATTTAGATATTTTTCCTCTAACAATTTCTAAATTTTGGTTTGCCTTCTTAAATGCAAATACACGTCCAAAAGTAACCAAATCTGGTCATTTGTTTGCACACAAACTAATTTTCAATGTTCTGTGTGGTTAAGAAGATATATAAATCAGTGACCAATAATGCATTTTTTTCTGTTCTGGCCTCAGCTTCTGACATTTTTGAATTAAAGGCCCTGTATCAGAAGTGATTTATTGATTCCTGAGATGCTTCAGAATGCCATCTGTTGAATTGCATATGGAGTGTGATCTACAAAGAAGCAATAAAGCTTTTAAGAGGATGCTGCACTTCTCAGTCATTCTAAGTCCAACAAGCTGACACCTTTCACAGAAGGCACCTGAGTAAGCTCCAGGGGTGCCTGAAAGGTTCACAGAGTCAGGAGACAGTAGGAGAGCATTGTAATTTATAATCATTTCAAATGGACTGGAGCAACCCACCCAAGATCAGTAAGAGACAGAAGACTCAGTATCATAAATAGAAATGTGGAATGCATCATACATTCCAGAAGCGAGGACATACTGTAGAATCTGCTCCAACTTGTTTCCTTATCTCTTTTTGATGGTAAATGGTCTTTATTATCATGCGTGCTGTAAAGTGAATTAGGCTTAAATATAATGTCAAAATGCTTCCTGAATAAAATTAGATGAGAATAGACCTGAGCTTTAAAGAAAATCACAGCTATACTTTGTAGCCCAAAAGACAGTTAAAAATTGAAAAACAATGCCATATGTTTGCCCAAAATAACATTTCTCTTCAAACAATTTGTATCATTTTGGATGAGCATGACATTTCACCCTGGTGTGGACTCTATTGTCCACTGGGGATCAGTAATGAAATACTTTTAAGGAAGCTGCTCTGGTTTAAAGTTAGTAAGGTCAAAGAGAATTCAGACTAATAGATCCTATAACTACAGAGCGAAGCAATCACAGAATCTGGTTCTATGTGAAATGCAGTCTTAAGAAACATGGGGGAGAAGCTATTGACTCTTGCCAGGCCAATCAACCAGCTAACAGTAAGCAAATCTTTGCAAAAGCAAGAGAAATCATTGACCTGCAAGTATATAATCTAGAATTTTCTACAGGCACAGTTTCTTTAAATCCTGTAAAGGATGTTAACGTAAAATACATAAATGAAAACACAACTCCTATACAATTCCATATCTTGCCATTGATTAAAAGTGAATATAATTTCTCATCCTCTTCAGCAAAAAGAGAAAAAGAGTGAATGAATAAAACAAATGGACAATTGACAAGCTTGGAAGGAAGACAGATACATTTCACAGACTTCAGTTACATCTCTCCCTGTGCTATGATTTATTTTCTAGACTTTAGTTTCCATTTCCCACTCACTGTTTCCACCTTCAGCCCAAAGCTGTCAAAGTCTTTCTGCTCCTACTGTGCCTCTCCCTCCCCTGCAGTATTACTGAAGCTCAGGAGCTTTGGTCTTCTTCTTTCAACACTACTACTCTTTTTCTCTGCCACCCCTTCTTCTTTCAGACTCGGAGGAAAACTGAGTGTCTCTTTAATACCAACAGAGATACTGATCATAACTCAAATACAGACTTTTAAATTTGCAGGGGAAAGATTTCTTTAAGTTACGCATTATCAGAAAGCATAAAACTTATATGTGAAGATACAACAGCTATTACCTGAATTTTAACAATAATGATATAACCCACAGCCTCAAATCAGATCAAGATTGTGTTATTTAGATGCTACAGTATAAACAGGATAAAAGAGACCTTATTGCAAGTATTGCTGTTTAGGTGAAGAAGCAACACATTTAGCACAGCTGACAAGGAAATAACAGCTCAGTTTAATGGTGAGTTATGATTTAATAGTGAGTTATGATTTAAAAGACTAGCTTTTGTTCTATGCTCGAGCAACACCAAATGCCCTTCAAAAACAACCTCAAAGCCAGAATGATATCAAAGTATCGGTTTCTGGATAATAATTTTTTTTACTT
The DNA here is from genome assembly GCA_013400175.1 of Phainopepla nitens. Classification (NCBI taxonomy): domain Eukaryota; kingdom Metazoa; phylum Chordata; class Aves; order Passeriformes; family Bombycillidae; genus Phainopepla; species Phainopepla nitens. The sequence goes on from VXBQ01003824.1 coordinate 60,655, forward strand.
GCACCTAAATTTCAGACATACCATTCAGTGTGTGCACGACAGCAAAGCACCCACTGGACACCTTGGAGGGTGCAGCCCCCTCAAAAGGACCCAGGCTTGACATCCGTGCTTCTGAATAGCTAAAAGCAGGGAAATTTCTCACTGCATCAGGAGCGTAGGAACAAGAACCTGCAACGTCTCCTTCCCACAGCAGTGCCCTGACGGCAGCGGTGAGAGAGCAGAGAGCCTCTCCCCTCCTTGCATGACAGAACAGAGAGCATGACAGAGGACAGCCTTAGGAAATACCACTTAGAGCCAGGATTAATGAAAGTGCAGAGGAAGTATGGGCAGAAAAAGACTGTTTGGCTAAACATGGATTCCTTAATCTGGTTAGCCTGGGAGATTTCCAAAGAGGCTAACAAACATTTTATTTAGGAATGCAGTTAGTGCATGTGTAACATTAACTGAGATTATACCTTAATAGTCTACAAAATAACATTACCAAAGATTATACTTATGCTTGTAGGGCCTTCTGACAAGAACAACTTCAGGGGAAAAAAAAGAAAAGAGAGAACAAAAATGTAATTGCCTGCCTATCAGCTCCACTATCATAATTACTTTCAAACTCTTGACATGGGTTGAATCAGATGAACACTAAATCAATTTTTGCAGTCAGCAATCATTGCATTCTTAGCTCATAAATTAAAATGTCACTGGTAGACTGAGTACAAAATAATGCCTCTTTCAGTATTTTACTCTGCAGAGAGAGCAATGTCTTTTTCCTTCTGTTTGTGAGTGTAGCTCGTATATCCCTAATCACTGTACAGTACATTACACTCACCTAATTCAAACCAAAGTTTGCATAGCTGGATCCCACACAGGAAAACACAAGAAATTATACCCTACCTGCAGAGTGGGGCAGTCTTATCCCCCTGAGTATCCAGAGCCCCATTCTAGATCAGGGGAGAGTTTTTGTCTTTTTGCATGTGCACAACAGCAGCATTGCAGCTTTGGGGATTTGCTGGCTGCACACTGGTTCAGGGGAGGAAGTACCTTAAACTTGCATTGCACTGTCCTCCCCTCCATCCTCTTCTGACCTGCAGTGAACCTCATCAGGCTGAAGTGAGTAGAGGGCTCCCCAATGCAAGGAAAATTCTCAAAAAGCCCCAGATTTTAAGGCCAGAAACTATTCACTGTTGTGATTTCTTTAAGGAATAAAGCGATCAGATTAAATTTACGGGTTAGTAGCATATGTTGAAACCTGACCCATAATAATAATAATAAAGTGCTTAATTTCATATTATCTTTTGTGTCTCATTTCTGAGTCTGAGTAGGCATAATTTAATGGGCTGTTCTGTGCCCAGTACCTTGCCTATCTCCTCTCCCTCTCTATTTTTAACCACAAACTCTGCAGCTGAGGGTCACAGAACCAGGCCACAGAGTTTCCTTTTCATGTAAGTACAGTTATCAAGATATCTTGTTGTTTTCTTCTTTTAGGGCTTTTGCACTTTATATAACATTTAAATGCATTTATAACTTTAAGTTAAGCCCATTGCTTAATCTTTACCTAATGATTGAGATAATTTTTTCTCATGTAATGTGACTAGCCAAACCCCAAATAACCTCTTTTTACTCTGAATTATCTCTAACATCATACTTACTTTCCAAAAGATAAAACTTCAAGCACTTTACTCGCTCATCCACCCTAGCAGGAAAGGAGCCATGAAGACCAACACTGGTTGAATTCCCAATTGCTCCAAAATTCTCCTCCAAAGCTTCACCTCCAAATAGCAATGCACAAGACCTCCAGCTGTACTAGCAATTCCAGCTGATAATTTTAAATGCATTTCTGTAACAGCCAATGTCAGTTTTCAGAGTTTTGCCTCAAGGGATATCTTTGAAGAGTTAAGGATTTTTCTTCTGCTCTTTCTAGCCTTCAGAAGCTGAGCTATAAACTCGTTGAAACCTGAATATAAAGTACTTTTGTATTTAGTAAAAATAGGATTGCCTATCACTTCAACCCAACCAGCAGCCAGTACATAGTGGAGTGCTGCATTTAGGGAAAGTCTCCTCTCTTTCTTACAGTTGATTACTCCTCTGGTTCAGAAAGAAAAATTTCACTTTAAGTGAAATTGACTCTTGACCTGCTCAGCAGGGTAATTTGACCCCACAGGATATGATTAGCCAAATGATCAAAAGGGCTTGTATGCTTATCACTAAGTTGCCTGCTACTGTCTGCCATGGGGAGCTCTACATCTTTGTGCAAAAGCTTTCTGCTCAGCTGTGCCACCTCAGAGCTGACAACTGATTGCACTGGAGCTCAGCAGAGCTGAGACAGCAGTGGTCTCGTATCTCTATGATATTGTCATTAGTACAGTACCAAAATGGCAGTAGGTGCAGACTCATCAGGTACACAGATCACAGGAAAACAAGAAGGAACCTCTAAATGTGCAGGAGCCAGTACTTAGCTACTTCAGTTCTACATCAAATAAAGTTACGAACAAACTTACTCTTCTGGACCACTTCCTCCAGATGATTCCCATTTTGGATAGAAACCCATTTCTAACTTCCAGCTGTAGCTTATTCACAGTTGGGTAGCAGCCATTCTGGCCTATGCAATCCTTTTGTTTAAATAAATCGTTTCCCAGGCTCCTCTTTGTGAACACAACACACTTTCAGAGAGCAAGCATCTCACTTTCATTCTTTCAGTATGCAAGCTAAATAAGCTAAATTGTGAAATATTTTTTCTACTGATACTGACTACCAATTCCCAGTTTGTCCCTCAAAACCTTCTCAGTACCAGTGCCAAGTCCTTCCAATCATTCTGGAACGTGAGCAGATATGCTCTGAAACACCACCGAGCAAACTTGATTTTTTTTTTATAAAATACCTTAAAGAACAATTCGGCTGTAGTAAAATAGTGGCATGTTTGTGTGAAGATGCTTACAAGTTCTTTACTTTCACAGGTAGAGGAATACAGATAATTATGTTCTGTCGGATAGAAAACCAGGTTTGCTACCAGTTTTAACACAGTTGTCATTCAGAGACCACCAAAAAATCTGACACCAGTTCTTAAGGGAGGGATTTCTAGTGCCTTAAATGCAATGACATTTAAGGATCAGCCCAACATACTATTGAACAAATTCAATTCAGACCATCTTCAAAATGGCTGGAAACCAAAATACATGCCTCGCTTGAGCAAAGGAGGAAGTAAAGAGATCAAACTGAGAAAAAAAGGCAGTTACTTTTCAAATTGCCATATTTTATCTCTGAAGAAACACAAAAACTGAAACTGATAACTGTCTTGATACGTTATCAGTTATAATAATTACATTATGGAGATGCAATACAGAGTAAGTCCTTAGACATTTCAAACTTAGAAATCAAATATAACGAATAAGTGAGAAAGCCCCATGTTCAATTTCAATTCTGCTCTTCTTATCTGCCATGCTAATATTTAGAAAGTAATTATTGCTCTTGATGATTAAACTTTTTTTTTTCTCTTCTTGAAATGGCTGATTTTTCTTTTGAAGTCTGCATCACCCTGAAGGGAAAAGACGTTTCTCAGCAGATTTTTTCCTTTCTGCCTGACAAGGAAAGGGGATTAGAAAAATTAGAATAAAATGACAATAAAAATAAAAGAGGGAAGGGGAAGAATGAGCAAGGAAAGACAGGATTTTTATTTTTTTTTTAAATAAGGGTTGTCTTTGGGAACTCACGAAGAGAAAGAAGTGAAAAATTATGAGCTCATCAGATCGGGTATGACACCTCATGCTGCAATCTGGAGTTCCTGTAATGAGATGAACGGGCACTGCTGAGAGCTCTTTGCTGGGGAGAGGTTAAAATGAGTTCTGCATCACCAGGCCAGGCATTTTCGTCGTACCACATTACACATAAAATTTTTTGCAGCATTATTGCAGCTGGGTTAGTTCTCTAAAGTGAGCACAAATGTATCTTATCCCAGAGTCTGAGTGTCATGACCAAGCTAATCTGGGCTGGAGGGAAAGCAATTCACTGTAATGATGAAGGGAGGTGAACCTAGGTGGTTGTATACTTTATCAACAGAAAGAGATTAAACTATGGAAGTTTAACTACAGACTCATGTATCCCCTATAATAAAAAGGCAAAGTAAATAAAAAAATTAATATACTATAGGATATAGCAAAAGCAAAATATAGATATATGTAGTTTCTCGTTCTGTAAACTTCTCCCATTAGAGTGACACAATGAGACATCGGGGTTTTTGGACTTATGGTATTCTGAAATCAGGAGGGAAATCCCTAAGAATCAAAGCCCACACATAGGAATGCACTCACCAGCAACTCATCCCCTCCTGAGTTTCAACCCCTGAAATCAGTGTATGCCATGCAAATTAACTTGGTCAAACTTATACAGAATATTTGTGAGCATGGCTCCACACTGCTGCAATGTGAGCATGCTGGTGCAAAGTTAATGGTTGGACTCAATGATCTTAGAGGTTTTTTCAACCTTAACAATTCTCTGATTATCTGATTACTGCACTCTGCTCTTGCAGGATGACAAGCACAAGATGTGCACTATTATAGATGAAAGACACTTTCTCCACAGCCCCTACCTGAGGCTGAAAATGCTGAAACTAATACTTCAAAGCACTCTTTAGTAAGAGTACTCAAAATATCACATGACAAAGAAATGTCCTGTGGGTTTTTTTTTTTTTTTTTTTTAACAAACCCTCAAACCCCAAACCCATATCTGGTTGTTTCCAAGGGAAAAAAAAATAAAAAAGAAAAAGAAAAGGTTTGAGGTCTTACAAGATGACATACTGACCGTGATTCCCAGCTAAACTCTTGGATAGCTGCTGAAGCAGCTACTCAAGCCAAACTATAATTCACAGAAAAAAACTGGAGAAGAGCCAGCTCTGGATGAAATGATTGGCTTATTTTGAAATATGAAGTGTTTTCTCTTGACAGCAAGCCATGCTGACTGTCCTTGGGGAGATGCTAAGAAGAAACCTTGATCAGACATGAGACAAAGCATCAGTACTGGGTTGTGTAATGGATGGTCATTCAATGTCTTTGTATCTGCAAAGTAGCTGGTAACATCTGCAATAAAATAGATGTCTTCAGTTGCTAAAGAGGCTAAACATACATTTTCTGGCATTGTTGCTGCTTGGTAAATCATCAGCAAGTTTTGCCATTGTCATCTTCTTTATTTTAAATACACTGCTTTTGAAGTTAATAAAATTACTTGTATCTCCCTTGTGCTGGACCATTTGCATAATTATAAAGAGGGTTCATGAAAGAGAGTCAATGAGATAATTCCCACATGCAAATTAAAGATCTTTCAATTAACATGGCAGGACGTGTGTGAAAACCATGCTAATGTAGTAGAAGATATCCCTAGTGGCAGTTCAGTAATCTGCCTGTATGCTAAGGCATCTCTTTGCCTCACTTTGCTTTGCCACTGGTGGCCTTTGCTTGGGCAAGAGGGTGGTGGAACAGAGCAAAAAATGAAGGTTTATTAGAGATCTTTACTCCAATGTTACTGGTGGTGTGGGAGAGCAGTGCCTTACTCTAAGTCTTTCTTCAGGCAAAAGTCAAGTTGATTGAATAAATAACTATGTCTCTTCATATCAGGGAAAAATTTTAAGCAGAGTCTGATTTCCAGAAAGCTTTTTCATTCACAGATCAATTTGCTTCTAGTTTCCCTTGTGAAAGGTGACTTCCTTCTCTTGTCCTCAGTAATAATATATGCACTACTTTCATAAGGCTTCCCTTGTTCCTCTGCTTACAATTAATGGCCCCTCAGAACAACTACTGAAAAGCAGATATCAGTAGAAAAGGACACAGGATATTTGGTAACACCTTAGCTTATACCTGGCAAAAAGCAATGAAATCACATTTTTAAAGTTCATATATATAAGCTGGCGATCAAAATCAGAATTTAATATTTCCATGAGTACAAAGATGCTAGATGATCCTTTACAGAAGTATTACATCTTAACCTCAAGCTTGGGAAACATTAAAGACCAGATACCGGAAGACAGATGCTTGCTTGCTACTGTGGCACCCTGCTAGCTTTCTAATCACTGAATAAATTTTTAAAAGCAGCTCTTACCCAGGAGAAATGATATCCCTGTGTCTTCCAGCAAAACAAACAGAACTGCATTATTTTAGATGCTAGTTGCTCCTTACTCCTGAATTGGGACCTGAATTAGGAGTCTGCAAGTCTGGAAATCAAGAGTCCTTATGTGAGCATGTCAGAACTCTCCCATGAAGGTATCTGTTTTACTGCCATCATGCTTATACCCTCCCTGGGAATCTGCAATAGCCCTAAACACTGCTTCTCAGGGAAAAACAAACTGATTCCCTTAAAAAAACCCCAAACAAAACCACCAAGCAAAACCCCAAAATGTGTGGTTTGCTCTAGGTAGGAAAAATTCAGCAGAATATGCTGAATGATGAAGGCAAGTAACAGCAGTGACTGTCACAAACTCAAAACTGTGTTAAAGAAAGCAAGAGAGTTATCTTTGCTGAATGCACCCAAATTGTGTTTGTTTTTTTTAGAAACCTACAGATATTCTCTAATGAAAGGAATATGACTTTCACAAACAGGAATAATCTACCACCTAATCACAAGGATGAACTGGTGGTGGCCTTGGTATTTGTATCTTTCTCTCAGTTTTATTAATTTCATCATCAGCCCACAGGTGATCCTTGTAGGTATTCTGCTTCCTGCTACTGAAGTATCGTGGAGCACAACCTAATTTCATGGAACAAGTACAAAACTGGGAATCATGAACCCTTATTGTGAGGCCAACTGCTTTTTCTGTGGCTTCTGCACCATACTGGTGGAGCAAACGCCATCTCTCCCATCTCCACTTCAGGGGCAAACCACTTTCCCATTCATGTCTTAGTGTTCAAGACTCACAAGGGGAATAGTGTTGCAAATGAATTCAGCTGAGACACAAGCCTTGGAGAGCAGCAAAAATTGCAAGGAAGCAACTGTAGCTCCCACATTGTGCATATAGCCTCCAAATCATTGGAGTTTTCATCCACCTACCAACATTTAAGAATAAAAAATGATAATTACAAAAAGCTGCTGCATTTGCATTCCTGTGCCTCTGGATTTGACCAGTTTATAGTATGGTTCAAACAGATCAACAGTTTTAAATGCTATTTTTGTGGTAGCAAATAAAAATCAGAAGTTCATTCTCAGCAGGCTATTAGTCTTATAATTATTATTAATACTTGTTGTTTTATTATGTAGCACTAACAAAATAAACTCAAGCTTTTCCAGCACATTTTAGCTTTAACAAAGCCATTACTTGAGTCAAAATCATGTATCAAATTCAGCAACTTCTAGCAAGAATTGTATTTCTGTCTTCAAGTCTTTGTTTTTCAAATAGTAAGGCATAATAACTTCTTGAAGAATTAGTAATCAATGTGTCACTCCTCTAAGTAATTATTTTACTTGAAACAAGTAATAAGCCTGTGTTCCCATTTGAGGGCACATGTAATTGCAATGTATTGTTAATTCTGCAGTCTTTTGTACAGAATGAATACTCAACTCTAATAATCATAGGAAACTATCAAACTATCTCTAGTGTACATTCTCTAGAAAAAAAGGAATGAAAAAAAGTTAGGACACTGAGTACCTTTTTAAGTTTCAAACTTCAGAGAAAAACAATTTACTGAAATGCACTCTGTGTGTGGTATTTGTGTGCATACTCAGCATGTCCTAAGGTTTTGTTTGTTTGTTTTATTGAAAGAAAACTATAGGCCTAGTAGAACTTAGAATCAAATGAGCTTGTTTCTTTATGCTTGTCTCTTCAATTGCATTTTCTGTCATACAAGGAGCAGAGCACAAGGCTCTTCTCTGCCTCAGCTTCACTGCCTTTAAAGTGAAGAAAAATAAAACTATCTGCAGTGAGCATTATTGTCATGAATGATTGTTTTCTAAGCACTTTAAGATCAGTAATACAAGTTCTTAGCATTACTTGTTTTTAAAAGATAAGTTAAAATTAAATATGATAGAACTTTTCAGCTCAATATATGTCTTAGGACACATTAGAACTTGAAGCTGCATTTTTGGAATGAATTCTCATGTGAAATGAAACAGATATTTTACACTCTTCACAGACACTGTACTTGAGTATGAGACATGACTTCCATCCACATAAGGTGTTCAAGAGCTGATGGATATGGCCCTAAGTAAACTGGTATGACCAGACCTGCTTTGAAAAGGCTTTTGGTGGAGCTCCTTGTTAGTAAGAGCCTTCCAGGAGTGGCCTCACTATTCTGCACTTCACAAGTGTGAACCTTGTATGAGCACACAAAAGGACAGAACAACAGTGAAACTCTCACTCTAAACAGCACTTGGCAGCACACAGGATGCAGCCAAGGCTGGGCTTTGAGCCACTTCTGGTCCCAAAGGTGATTATACTTATTACCTCATAATTGTGCCTCTGCAAAGCCTTCCCTCACAGCTGGACTTCATCTGTGGGCATTGTCCTGTGTTAAAGCACACAGATGGCTTTTCTACTGCAGTGGGCTCAGGGAACATGCACAACTGTCCACACCTGGCTGTGCAGGGCTGCCTGTAATGTCTCTTGCCGCTACAGAAAAATATCATCTGTCCCAGACTCCGAAAGTACAGGTGTCACTGCTGTGTCTCTGTCATCATCCCTCACAGCCCTGTGCTTTCAGCACCATGCTGGGGCTTGAATTGATTGCTGACAAAGAGAGAACCGCAGCTTGTCAGCCATCAGGAAAGCCTGTGACCACTCACTATACACCGCTGACACAAGACCAAGATGAAACCGGGTCTCAAAGCTGGACATTTATGTTATTGCTCTTATTTTCCCTGTTTGTTTGTGGTTTAATGCCTATGCAGTTAATTTGAGGGCGATAAATAGCTTTTTGAGAAAACTAATTTGTACACAGCTGCAATTAATCAGAGTGCAGAGAAGAGTGCACCAGAGCTGAACGCCCTGCTGAAACAGATGGCTGTGCTGCCGCCACACACTCCTGCATTCCTGTGAAGGTTAAGCCAAATTGCAGAGCCCTGGGAATTTGAGCTTGCACACATGCTGGCTCTCCCCACATCGGGAATGTTAGGGAAAAGCTTGAATGATTTTCACCTGGAAGCCTCCTGGGGCTTGCAGCCATTAGTTGAGAAGTTTAATAACCGCTGGCAGGGGAAAAAAAACCTACCAGAAGCAAGCAATTCACTGAACTTTTCCAACTACTCAGCTGAAATTTAGTGTCTAGTCCTGCTCCTAACTGTCTTCCTTATATTGCCTGATCCTCAAAACTTTTATGGTATGAGAGCAAAAAGATACCAGCCAAATGGCAGCTCCTGTTCACAACAGAGCAACCTGATAAGAATTCAGTAGTTTTAGTTGCTTCAGCTGGATTCAATCTGAATGCCATAAGAAGTTAATATTCCCAAGGATGGAGAAGCTGAGGTGCACAGAGCAAGGTGTAATGTTTCAAAGTTTCTGGAGTGCAGAGTGGGTTCCTGCAAACCTTGGGAACTGATCTGCAGTACTGAATGATGTGCTGACTCAAGTGAAAATTGTGAGTGCTGGTGCCAAACAGAACTTCTCTAAAATGAGAGAAAAATTCTGTTTGGTGGCACTCATCATGCTTGGGGCACGCAATGCCTTGTTAGATGGTTATTAAGGTTATTAATAAGGTTATTCACCATTTGCCTAAGGTGAATCCAAGAATTACCAGGAAAAGGTATAGCATTCACTATAAAAATCTTGTCATTTAAGACAAAAAAAGCCAGATGAAATCCAGAAAGATTGTGCTTGAAACCTGAACATCTTCCTAACATGTAGATCCTCTACATAATCACTAGAAGATGACTAATATCCTTTAAGTATTACTGCTCAATGAGTCTTAAGTGCAGAAGAACAGCGATTGTGCAAATGCCACAGCTATTACAAGTGATTCTTCAAAGGTCAGAGTAAAAGGTCCTCCCACTTGTGTCATTATATGATGGAAGATAGTCCCAAAGGAGACCAGTGTGAGAAATACCAGAAACACAAGACCATGTAATCTCTGCTGTAATGCTGTTGATTTCAAAAGTGCTAGAATCAATTTTCATGACTTGACTGAGAAACAAAAGGCAACATAGAAGCCAAGTTCTGACTGTATGGGCTTGCTGCAGCTAAGGGAAGAGAATTTCACTTTCCTACCCATTTCCCTTTCCTGTGCAAACACACAGAGCCTAGCAGCAACGCCTTGAATAAGGGAAGCACTCCACCTAGGGAGTAAAAGCAGGTGGACAAGGAGTTAAAACCTATAAATGTACCTCCAGTAAATTCACATCAGATAATTAGTGTCAGGTTTCTACTTCTTTCTTCTTTGCAAACTCTTCAGTGGCTTAAAGAATTTGCTATTGTCTTGAAAAGGAGGGATGAGAAAAAGGGCACTCAAAAATGGTTGCTTAAAGACATAAGCACTGTGGTAGGCACCTGGGGAATTCTAGTTGCAGGGCAGAAAAACATCTGCATAGATCTTTAAGGAGACTGAACTTGTGAACCCTGGAGTTTAAAGGCTTTTTATGATTCTGCACAAGTTGTGTGTGCTTTTTCTTCAGACCAGAACCTTGCTTTCCTAAGAAGCAAAAGTAATTACAGTGTTGATTCCAGTAAACTTATAGATAGTGTTATTTCTCTCCTTTACACAAAGTACATGCAACCACATTCAACAGGCTATTGTCTTTGTCGCAGGCAAGAAAAAGGAGTCACCATTTCAAGATTAATCATAACACTGGGGATAAAAAAAAAAAAAAA
>VXBQ01003824.1:71442-237737 GCA_013400175.1 Phainopepla nitens
AAAAAAAAAGCCAGGCCCAGAGTTTGATGACTGACAGTTCTGAAGGTAGTGAGTTGTAGTTTTGAGCTCAGAAGCTGAGAGGATTTCTGTGTGGGCAATAACAATTGCACATGCAACATCAGCTGAGAAACTGGAAACCCAAGCAGAACTTCCCATGACGCTTTAGCAAGGATAAAAAGCTGTGTTATTGTAGACCTTACAGAACAGCAGCATAGGGTCTTCCATTATTAAAGTCTGCAAAATACAAAGCTATAGATCAAGTAAAGTTTGTTATTTCCGAGACAGAAGTCCAGACTTCTAGTTTCTGCTGCTGGTTCTCATATTAGACTTTACTTTATAGGGCCACCACTATTATAGCATCTGACCAAATTTTATGTTTTATCCTCAGAACTGATATAAAAACTATTAACCTCACTTTCAGAAGGCACTAAAGGCACCAAAAGGCTATCTTCCCTAAGATCATATGGGAAAATTATAAAAGGAATGAACTGACCCAATTCTCCAAAGACTCATGTTTTGAATTTCCTTCTTTGCTCAAATCCACTCAAATGTCCATAACCTCAGTTAGCTCTGGATATAATTGTATTTTCACCAAGATGGGTAAGAAGACTGAATTTTAAAGCCTTCTGAGTTGCTAGGATGAAAGGCACTACAAGAAATTCAGTGTCCTATAATAATCATTGGCCTCATGCCTTGCAGTAGTAAAACAAAATAACATTACTACAGCCTATTATTCTTTAGATAAAATGCTTTTCTTATTTCCACTATACTTGTAGTTCTGCAGTGCTCAACTCCATAACACTCAAGCTCTCCTGTTTACTCCTGGAGCTCCAAGCCATAGTTAAGATTTGCTCTGTAGTGCCTCATAGTGAAAGCTTTGGCTGGGTACCTGTGGGCAGTCAGCAAACAGTGGCATTAAAACTGATCTCAAAATTTACTGCTACAATATACCGATTGCCTTCACTCCTGCTGTGCTGAATGAGCTGAAGATAAAAAGTGGGGGATATCCTATTGGGAGTTATATATCAGCATTACAAAGCAACCTGATCAATGCCTACACAAGCACATCAGCCAAAACCAGCAGAAAGGCGTGGCAGTAGGTAAAAACCAACAGCCTAACTGTGACTACACTCTGTTCCACTGCCTGTAACGGGACAGCTGATGCAGAGTTTGACACTGAGCCTGGAATACTCTGCTTTTATGTGACAGTGGTTTATTCAAGCAAACTACAGGAAAACAAAAAATCTCTCAGGATAAGCTAGCAGGAGCAGCATTAACACCTATTTGAGATGTACTTCTACAGTAATAGAAGAGGACTGCTGCTACCAGAATTTGAAACAAATATGAGGAGCTAGCACACAGAAGTTCAGCAGAACAAATATTCTCATTAAGAGCTATTTCTATTAAAGCTATCATGACCTTCTGCCTGCAATTTACATGAGCTTTTCCTATCTACATCAGAGCTGAAAGGAAATGGTGTGAAAGGGAAATACACTGATAAGAAATAAAAGTTGCACAAAAATCCCAAATTATATTGAAGTACTTTCTGCTAGATCTATCAGTGAATTCCTATTGCCTTTTGTAGAAAGGCTGGTTTACAAGGTTTATAATTTCCCTGCACTCTCCTACAATAGACAAAGAGGTTGAGATTTTCTGGAGGTGATCCTTCTGCCTCCCGGGCAGATCACAGAAAGCTTTTTAGGGGCTATGCTAATGTGACCTGAGTGTGCTTGTGTGAGTGCATGGGGAGCTGTGTCTGCTACACATGCCAAGTGTGAGCGTGGGCTCAGGCATGTGTTTCTTGGTGCCTACAGTTTGCTGAACGAGATCACTGCTTGTGGGAAGGAGTTTGCTGTACCTGAGAGCACGGACGTGTGGAGGTGAGGAACATGACGTGGGAGGGTGTAGTACACAGACACATGAGCAGGTGTGTGGGTCTGAGAAATAGTTACAGCCAACAGAATTACATGATTGGAAACTTTTCTATAACTTTTTGGAGAGTGTCTACTCTCTGGGCAAATGGTATTTATATGGTCATTAAATGTGTATTGTAAGGCATCATTTGTAGCTATGTACACTTTGGTGAATCTATTGAAGATCTCTAAGCATGGCTTAAACTTTGCCCTCTCACCTTACATGTTGGACAGTATGGGAGGGACCAGTGCATTCTAGGACAGGGGTTTTTATGCAAGTAAATAGAACACTCCTTCTCTTCTCCTCTTGATCTTGTCAGCTCATCCAATAGCAGATTGTTGAATTACTACCTTTGCAATAGTCTTGTCCATTAAGCAGATGTTTTGGGTTTAATTCCCATCATGTGCCTGGAGCATGCATGAAGCACTTAGTTCTTTGGGATATAAATCATGGGAAACCTTCCCAACACCAACAAAACTCTCCTCTCTTCAAGAAGGAGGCAGAAAACTAAACTAAGCTAGACAAGATGCCTTTACCTATTTCAAATAAGATCAAAATTAAAGTCTCCGAAGGCATAGGCATGAACCAATTTATGTTTTAAGTGGTTTTTCCTTCCTGGTGTTGAAAGAAAAGATGACTGTCACTCATATTATGCTTTCTCTTCTCTCTAGTCCAGAACTTCTGCTTGATCCTTGAAAACACCAGCCTGTGTAATCTCTTTTTGGTGACTGGTAGTCTGTGGGGCAGGAAAGCAATCCTTGCAAATGAAATTCACCCAGCATTTACAAACCAGACAAGAGAAGAGAAGGCTGAAGAGAAAAGGAACCTTTTGTTTTCAGCAGGGAGCAGAGCACAACAAGGAAATAAAAAGATAAATAAACCTGTCATAGACTTTTTCTTTATGGAGCAGAGGCACAGTTATTAGGTACCCACAAAGAAGGCATTCTGGATATATGACTCCTAATACATCGTCCATAATACAGCACTGTGCAGAAGGCATACAACTTTTCAAACACTTGTCAGAGACAGAAATAAATACAGTGTCTTAGCGAAAAAAAAAAAAATATGAAATGGCCAGAAGGATTAGAAGTGAGCACTGGGGTGGCACAGGCAGAAGTCAGAGAGCTCTCTCTGACAACGTGTTTTCATACACAATACTTGTCAGAAAGAAAAAAAAATATTAACCCATTATAATTATTTTTCTCTTGCTAATTAGGGTGAGGTTTTTGCGGCTCGTAAAATGTGACAAATTGATAGTGCTCACTAGAAAGGAAAGGCTGCAGACACAGAGCTCTGCCAAACATATCTCCATCCACAATTGTGGCACTCTTTATTAAACACGGGTCACACCATCCATTTGAAATCTGTGATCTGACTCATCTGAAGGCCCAAAAACCTACTCCTAATTGAAACTACTGTTTCATCTCTCCCAACAGTTCTAACAAAGTACAGTGATGTTTGCATCATATTTTTCTTCAGTTTTCTATGTCTAGCATCAACTGCACATGCCACCATGCTCTGTAGCATTCCTTCTCATCACAATACTGATCTCCTAAAAATGAGCAGAATGTCCTAGTACTTGAGTTATGCAATTACTTTCATTTCTCCTAATGCAATAAAGCTAAATTTTTGTCATACACCAACTCCATTGCACAGTCTTACCCATCTGCCTGTCTACTTCACCAACATCACATTAGGGGAGCAAAGAAGTATCAGAGTATATAGGTCTGGATGCAGATGGGCATATTAGGAAAAATCAGGTGAGAAATCAAAGATGGTTTGTCTGCTGTTACAAATGTTGAGTGGAGGATGTTTTGTTCTGTAAATTTGTGCATTAATACTTTGAACTATGTAACAGCCAATTTTTTTTTTTACATATTTACACTGCTAAAATGCATTTGCTGTTGGTTTTGTATTTTTTTAACATTCAAACATTATCAATAAAAGGTTTAGGTAACAGCAATAAGAAACATTTACCAATTGCTGTTTATGCCTTCATGATGACATTAGATCATGTTGTCTCCATGCTAACTAATAAGAATTGATTCTGAAATGAGAAACTTGGAAGATCTTCTCTATCTTTGTTCAGCAGTTTGCAATTTGATATAGTGCAATTCACACAGGAACTCCTACAAGACTATTGCATAGCCCAAATTTCTTTATGGACAGCCTCATTTAAGACCTGAGTCTGAAAAAGAAAATAAAATTATTTTCAATGATGGATGATCTCAATACTGAAATTTTGTCTGACCTGCTGCTAGAAGCAAGAAGCACATTACTGACTTAAGGTGGTTAGGCTCAAGTATCAGAAACTGCAAAGCTTTCAAACAAAACTGAACTTGCACCTGAATAGAACTTTTTCTCTGAGATTTAGATAAAGAAGTTTTGTTTTCCTTATCAATGAAGCAGTGTTTATAAGAGCTCTGGCTGAAACTACAAGTGCCCTACTACCTTCAGAGTAAAACAGCTGACAATCCACCAAAGTTGGCAACACTTTTTCAGTTTCACTGACCTACCTATCTTTCCCCCTCCCTCCCTAGCCTAATCTCTCTCTCTGATCTTTCTCCTCCTTGCCTCCCACATAACTCTCTGTTCACAAATTTTTTCCAGTGTTTCAAGGAAATTATATAGCACACAAGGAAACAACATAGCACAGAAACCCACCTCTAAGATTTTACTAAAATGTTATAAATACACAAGTAACTTTATTCTTTCTAATTCTAAAAATAAGCAAGAAACTTATCTCTGACCCCAAACCTGGCAACTGGTGTTCCCTAAATATGATTTACAAAAAAACCAAAAATGAAGTTGCAGTAGTAACAGCTCAAATTACATCAAAACAAAAAGTTGCATTGCTTTCTGGCTGGTTTGTAACCAGAACACAATAAGATGTAAAGTAAGGCCAGTTTTTACACCAGCCCTTCTCTTTGTCATGGTACTGCTACAGACAATATCAGCCTCTGGCTCTGAGCTTCTTTCTTCAGTATCCTGCTGTGCACAGAGCTGTATAAACATGCAACTTAGCTTTATGAACAAGACCAGGGCAATGAAGCAGTGATTTGTCCTCTCAATAAGGGTGAAAGATAACTTTATGTAATTAAGTCCTTCATTCACTCTGCAGCTAAGCTTTATTCACATAATTTTTTAATGTAACATAAACAAGTTTCATGGGTCATTACTCAGACAGGTGTGCTGCACACTGCATCTTTTAGATTTCACGCCAGGAAAATGAAAACAGAAATGGCAAAATTACTGGGCTGCAAGCATTTAGGAAATGTGGTGAAATGTTTAATGACAAACATTAAGTTTCACTTTCTATCTTCCAACTCTTTTGAAGTTTGACATTATATTTCTTCACTCCTCCCCTCTTTCCTACCTTTTATACTTTACTGAAAATGCCATCTTTTTGATACCAAATTAATTAAAAATCAATTAATTCCTCTCCTAACTCCATAAACTGAGTGCTGCCAAAGTAAAACATTCACTTCCCAAATAAATCAAAAATCTAATCTTGTTACTTTGCACCCTTTATAATACAACACAATCTGCTGTTTGTACCTGGTGGGTAGGGCTTAGGGAAGAGGCTCATCTCAGCACAGTGATGGCCAGACCACTTCCTTGCTAATGTGCAATTCCATTCTGAAATAACATTTGTTGGGCTAATTCTAACTTCTGACAGTGGGAAAGGAATGTTCTTCTGAAATTGCATATAAATGGTCTATGGCATTATTGTCCTTTAGCTTCTACATACTGCCAATAGGCTTCTCCTTATGCAGTACCCATAATTTCCAGAGAATTTTTATTCAAAATAAAAGCAGTTTCACTTAATTACTTTCACTGATGGCTTCGATTAGTGCACTTTGTACTGATGTAATCAATTCCTATATCTTAACCAGGGCTGCCAATTTCTTTCATCATGCAAACTAACTTGAACAATCATAATTACATCTTCAGCATCCTATATGACCTGTCCTGTTTCTGCAGTGGAAGTGGACAAAGCACTGACAATCTATGTAGAGAGTTGCCTATTCAAAAAGTTACTAGATGAAGGTAAAATCAAGCAGATACAATTCATCCCATAAGGTAACCAAAGAAGTATCACATCACAGGAGGTATTCAATGATTGCAGTAAACATTTCACTTTCTTGGACAACAAAGAGTCTTTTAAAATTTCCAGAGAAGAAGGCCTAACTTCTTTATTGGATCAATACCTACGGAAATCTGAGCTGGATATGCCATTCCTTCTTTTTTTTGTTGCTTTTCAATCCCACTCCCCAGCCCTGGTCCTCATGAAAATCGGGATTAAAAAATGCAGCTTTAGGAATTAAGTGGATTTGCACTTAAATCTCAACCACCAGCCTCTCCTGTTCTAAACTATTTCTGCACATTACTACACAGCTCCTGCACCCTGCAAAAGATAGATGCAAATGAGAAATGAGGGAAATGAAGCATGAACAGACTAGAAAGGCAAATATGTAGTCTGTTAGGGATCTAAGACATTTAGTGCTCTGCTTATTAGGAAGGATTGTAAAAAGTTATGGAAAAGCAACCCAGAAATGCAAAAATATTTTTAGGAACATTAGCTTCAAACTGTGTCACAATGGATGGGTAGATTAGCATTCACATACCTACTTTCTTCTTGATAAATATTTCTCAGTGACTTTTGTAGATTAAGAGATATAGTTACAAACACACATTATAGGGTTTTTTTCCCTAGCTCACAGAATCTTGGAGCAGATGAGATGCTGTGTTTTGCCTTACCTGAAGGATGTTTTAATCACAGAACTGTAAAGAAAGAAACAACTTTGACTCAAAATTGTTTCTCCAGAGTCCTGTCCTGATTTAAAGCCCATAAAGGGTGAGAGAATCCCATCCACTTCTGAAAACTCTTCCCACTCTGAAATTTGAGTGTGTTACTCCCCTGCTAAAAAGAAAAGCCAAACTGTTCTGACAAGAAAAGCTTTCACATTGTACTTCACTACACAGGAAGAAAGGTTCTAGTATTCCAGCCTAAAATCATGCTATTCTGAGTGCAACTATTTACATATTACAGCTTGAACAGAAGGGGAAATACAAGATCATTTCACATTGGCCATTTAAGTATATGGAGTTAATCATAATTACATCAAAGTGTTCCAAGCATGACTAGAAGTAATTACAAGGCAAACATATCTTTGTTCAACTGACAACAAAAGCAAAATTTTTTGTAAAATTCAGAACTATTTTTATTAATGCTATCCAGTAGCAGAAATATTCTAGATTATTTGAATGCCCATATTTTTCTATATCAAAACTAGCGTAATTCCATATCAATTTTGCAAATTTGTGTATATAAGGAGAATTCAATTACTGTGAAAGTTGAAGTAATAAGTGTATATGCAAAATAAACTGTGCATTAGAACAGTATGTGTATTTAAATGACAAAGGTACCTATTCATACAGACTAACACTTTATATTGGGTAAAAGCAAATATAGAGAGAAATATTTCTTTTAATAAAGCTAAATGGAAGGTTTTAAACCAGTGTGGATTTGACTAGTTATTAGCAGGAGCTATTGTACCTTTTAGGCGTGCAGTGCTCTATGTACAATGCTACCTACTATGTACTGAAATTGCACAATGCAGTCCTGTGGGGAAAAAAACCCCAATCTAAATTAGTAAAATCGGATACTAGAAGCAATAAAGCCATGTGGTGCTGCATACCACACTGGCTGAGTTTCCCTGTTTCTCAACCAGGTAAAATTATCTGCATGGAGCTCTGGGCTCCTGTGGTTAAACTGCTCCCAGTATCTGTGCACATTTGTTTAAAGCTAACTTGTCTGTCTCTGTGCAGGACTACAGCATTCTGTGGTGGTATTTAAAATCATTTTACTGAGGGAAGAAGTCAGAGCCCAAAAAGGTAGAGTTAACTGATATAACTGTTTATTAGACTTGGTTTTAACAGTAGTCAATTACAGCTCAGAGCTAGTGCTTTGTAATGTAACAGGCTGGATTTGGAGGAGGATGTGAGGGAAGACTGTCTGCTTTGTGCTCTGTTGACGTGAGCATGCAGCACCTGGTTATGCTGCAGCTCTGAATCACATGAGCCATTAACACCAAACAAAGTCACAGAAGCAGAAGACGGGAAAGCCACAATACATCTTAGAGTCAATCCCAGCTAGGACAGGCTCCTCGACAAAAGTTCAGGATGAAAGGGGTATAGTGCAGATACCAGCAAAAATGCTAAGAAGAAATTATTAGCAGAGAAGGAGAATGAAAGATAATCTCTGCATCACATCTGCAACATGAAGCTTTAATTAACATTTCACGAGCCCTGGCACACTTGAAATGTCAGTTTCTGTTCGGTATGGAAAATCTGTGGGGGGTTTAGAACCCCAGCTATGGATGAGACACAAAGGCAGGACTATGATTGGGACACAGCTGAAATAAAATCAAGCTGCCTTTCCTTGTGGCCACGTGAATCATGACAAAAATAGAAGCAGCTGTTCCTGTTGGTTTGGTCGCACTGGGGACAGCTATTGCCACTGGCATGAGTAACTGGCTAGCTGCTAGCATTGCTGTAGTGGTTTGGCTGGCACAGATCACCACTTTCCTGTCTCCAACAGCTTTATGAAAATATCACTGTTCAAAAATTTCCATTTGGTTCAGTTTCTCAACTGATTGCTTTCTTTAGAAATTAATACTCTAAGTGTTTTTGGGACTAAGCCCCCTCAAGACACTGTTATATATAAAGTAGATCACAGGCAACAGAACTGAGAAGTATGTATTTCAACATGATTTAAATTTGCTAAGCAAAGATATTTTCAGTTCTTTCTTGGGGAGACTATTCCAGAGTTTACCAAATCTTGCTTTTACGAAATTGCTTCTGCTTTCAGTGTAAATTTATTCAATCTTAGCTTCAGTCCAGTACACCTAGTTACATGCCGTCAACACATCACTCTAAAACATTTATTCTCTTTAAATATGTAATGTCCATCATAGTTCTCTTGCTTCCCTATCATTTAGCAAACAATGCACATTCATAATTTGTGTAATTTCTTTTCAGCTCAGCTTGTGTTTTAATTTTTACCTCTTTTATTGCTAGTTAGGCATCTGAAGTGGCATGCAACAATACTACAGGAGAGGCTATTCTGTTCAAAGTCATTTTGAAACTCTTTCTTTGGGCTTGACAAGGTCTGCAGACAGGCACTTACAGGGTCATTTGCTATTTACATAGCAGTATGGTGCCTTGGCACAAATGGGTGAAGAAGAGCCTTGTGTTCCTGTCATCATCTACAGCATTATCAGCTGACTTGATGAAGCATCTCCATTTCCTGTGTACATAGCACTGGCTAGAGGCTCTTATTCAACTATTGCTGCACTAAATTCAGAAGGAGGAGATATAACTATTACTATGGCTACCTAATTGTTTCATTGTTTTTGTTAATGTGACTCACACGGCTCATACTGCACCATCTCTGCAACATCCCTTGTTCCCTTTAGCTTGTGGCTTAGCAAACATACTTCATGCAAAGATTCAAGCAGTTCTGGGTGGGCTCTCTAACAGACACTTCAGAAAGTTAAAAGCCCCATTCCTCTGATAGTGCTATAGAGGCACTGTTTCAATTTCTTCATATAAAATTGTTTCAGATTTTCCAATACATAAGATGTCCCAAATGACCTTTATCTAGTTTTCCCAGAACTGCCAAGACCATTGCCCTCAGAGGTACAGCTTCAACAACACTTCAAATCAGGATAACATAACTTCTGACCCTGACAGTTATTCTATACTTATCCTCTGTCCCAGGAAAAGAAAGCTTTTTGTTTCAAAAGGTGTAACAGGAGGCAACATGGATTCAAATTTCAATTCATAACACCAGAAGCAGCTGCCTCTTTGCACCAGTGTGTGTACGCACTATAAATTAAAATATAAGCTTAGGAATGTACAGAGGGGTTATTAGAAAGTGGAAATGGATTTTAAAGCATTTTAGGTTATAGATGTTTGAAATTATGAAGCCCTGCAATTGTAACTGACTCCAAGTCAATGAAGAGAGGCCCTGCAGAGAAACCTTGACAAATTAAGAGTGCTGGACAATGACCGACCACATGAAGTTTAACAAGTGAAAACTATGGATTCTGAATTTGCCCTGGGACAGGGCAACCCTGGATGTATGGACAGACTGGGGCATGAGAGGCCAGAGAGAAGAACCTAATGAAGCTTTATCCTTGTTTAGAACTTGTAAATGAACTACATCTACTTTACCTTTCTCTGATGCTTATATTTATTCATTCGTTTTGTGAGGAGATTAGAATTGTATTTATATACTATGTATCTAATACAATTTTGTATATCTGCATGAATGCATGTGACTAAGGAAGGAGGCAGGACACTGAGGTGGTGGAGTGGATCCAGGGAAGGGCAGGAAAGCTGAAGAGTCTGGAGTACAAGTCTTATGAGGAATGGCTGAAGGAGCTTGGGTTCTTTAGCCAGAAGAAAAGGAGGCTCAGGGGGAGAGGTCAGGGGAGACCTTATTATTCACTACAACCACCTGAAAGGAGGGTGTAGCCAGGTGGGAATTGGCCTCCTCTCCCAGGCAGCCAGTGACAGAACAAGAGGACACAGTCTCAAGCTGTGCCAGGAAAGGTTAAGGCTGGACATTAGAAGGAATTTCTTCACAGAAGGAGTGATTACGTACTGGAATGGGCTGCCCAGGGAGATGGTGGAGTCACCATCCCTGGAGATGTTTAAGGAAAAACTGGACCTGGTACTTAGTGCCATGTTCTAACTGACAAGAAGGTGTTCAGTCTCAGGTTGCACTTGATGACCTGAGAGCCACCTGATTGTGTGATTCTGTGAAAAACTTTGTATTTGGAATGTGTGTAAGCATAAGCTCTTCTGGTGCCAGTGAATGAAGAATTTAGACATTTATGTGTGCAAGGGTAAATGTGAGCAGGAATATGCAATGTGTGTGTGTAAGGTGCAAAGTTGAATGAAAGACAGTCATGTGAGTTTGAGTATAAATATAAATAGTTCCCTGTTTGAATGAAAATCTTAGGTAGGCGAAAGCTTAGAAAGGCAGTGCAATTCTGTTTTGTGAAAATTCTTTTGTAAGCCCGTCTCTTGGATTTTGAAGTACTTTTTATATTCTTGCTCTTCCACATGCAGCAAAATATGTTCTGAAAATGATAGTTATCTGTGAACTCAGCAACTCTGCCAACTAGAAAAACAGCTTTCAGCCCCACAACCCGTTTGGAGTGATAAAGAATTGCTGTGGTCTTGCACTGAAATGGACTGACTTCATTATCACACTCAATGATGGTTTTAACTTCATATTTCCTCAGCTCTGCCTGAAGGAAAAATGATAGCTCTGATAACCAAAGAATATTATTAAAGCTAGTTTCTCAGGGAGTTTAATGATAACTGCATTATTTCTCCTTAAGAAAATGAAATTGTGAAGCTAGTTATGTTCGGTGTGCTTAACATTGGGAGACTTTGTACTACTACGTTTTAAAGGGCAAGCTGACTTGATTTTTTTATACCTATGTGTGTAGGATTATTCAATGGAAGTGTTTTGGGGCACATTTTGAAGGTAAAAATGAAGTCTTCCTACTAAGTGATCTTTTAATCAGTTTATGGTCTTTTCTTTGGAGCTTGTAAACAATGAAAATGAAGTCTGGATTTAGTTATTCATCCACTGTGTATTTCACTGTTTGATCACATTAGGGATCTCATGATAGAGAGAACTTTAATTTTACCAGCCCCTCCTTATCTTTGGCATACATTGTACACTTGATCTTGCTGCTACGTATAAGATTAGTGGGCTTTTCTTTAAAACTATGTGCACATGTTGCTGAGCGTTCCCAGGCTCAAAACCTTCTTAAAATGGTTTCCTCAAACACAAGGTGATGAATTATACATAGGCATTAACAATCTAATAAATAATTAATCTAATAATATTATATTATAATTATCTATTATAATTTTATAATATATAAATTACCTATTAAACAATAAATTCTTGTATTTGAAGGGATAAAGGGAGGGATTCTGTCCTTGGTTATATTTCACTGAAATGGCAATTACAATCTGGTATACTACTATTACTGATATAACATGGGCTACATTAACATGGGCTTCCAGTGATAAGAAATGTCCCCTGACTTGACAAGTTTACATTCTAAGCAGCAGATACTTCTATCTGAAAAGGGAAACAAAAAGGAACTCTTCAATCTGAAATTGCAATACGCTTTATAAATTTCCTTTCACAAAATTTAATGTCATCCTTAGGGAGACAGTAATTACCAAGCAGATCAGATGAGTGATCTAGCTAGACCAGAATCACACATTCCCCAGAGCAAACGCCAGCAGCTGTCTCCAGAAGACTGTACCAATCATTTCATGAGGTACCATGAGCCAGAGCTACTGTTTCTCTACAGTTTCACAGTGCATTTCTGTTAGTGCCTTAAAACAAGTTGAAATCTCCTTTTGGAGTCCTACAAAAGATTACTGAGGACTTTCTCATTAGTATACATTTGTTTAATCCTCTTTTGAGCACTGATAAATTCTTTGGTTTAGGCTCTTTTTTGTAATTAGTTTTATAGGTTAATTATCTTTTGAATAAAGCATATTTTCTTCTATCCTCTTCAAAAATACCACCTTTCAAACTCTCTGAAATCCTCCTGTTCTTGTCATTTTGGAAAGGACAAATAAGAATGTTCAGTATTTCCTCCCCAAATCATTCAGGAATTTTCCCTGTCCCTGCCTGCCTTTCCTGTGACAGGCCCAACATCCTAAACATTTCCTGCTGTAATTTACTCTTGTGTCCCTTGTCAACATTAGCAGCTGTCTTTTGAACTTCCTTTAGTTATACTACTTCATGATTCTATGAGCAGAAATAAATGCTACATCCTTGGTAAGGATGTACTACTGTTTTATATAATGCTGTGATCAGTGGAATTTTCTACCCCATTATTTCTGTATCACAGTGTAATACTTGCTTTTTTGCTTCTGCTGTGCAAAGAGCAGATGTTTTTACTGAGCTTCTGGCAATGTCCCCTAGGTTTTTGTTTTTTCTCCCTCAATGGTTACAGTTAATTTAGAACCTAGTAATGTGTATGAACAATTCAAATTATTCCTTGCAATGGGCATTACTTTGTAGTTGTCAACAAAGCATTGCATATGAGGTTCTGCTGCCAATATAACCTTCTTTATCAGGTGCCTCTGAAATTCCTCACTGTCTTCTTAAACACAAACTTCCATAAATAATTTCTTATTACCTGCAGATCTTGCAACTTCACTGCCAATTCCCTTCCCCACATCACTGATTAAATACAGTGGCCCTCAAACAGAAGTTTGAGGCACTCTTCCATTAACCTTTTGCCATTTTTCTATTAACCTGAAAATCAAGCATCTATTTCTCTTTTTGGTCTCCTGTCCTTTGCCAGTTTCAAATCATGAAAGACATTTACCTTTTCCTATCTGACAGCTTCAATTCCTTATCAGCTCTTACAAGGAATTTCTGAAAGACTAAATAAGTCCCATTTATTTGTTTCACTCTCCCCACTGTATGGATGGCACAGAATTAATACTGGCAGATTGGAGAAACACAGTCAATTCCAGATTCTCACTGTATTATTGTATTAATTTAGGTGCTGGTTCATATAGTAAATTGATTTAGTTACTAATCTAACCAACTTTCCTAAAGTCACAATCACTGAGCTATATAAACACGTATTGAAATAATGTGAATACTGCTTCTGTTCTACAGCAGTTATTTTCATGAATCTTTTTCATTTTGAATTGTTAAACATTTCCTCCTCCATTCTATTTGAACCCCCTTTTTGTTAATCTAACAATCCATCCCTTTATAATATTCTGATCTGTCCTCCTGAAAAGAGCTGGTTTGAGGCATGTTCTCTCTAGCACAGAACAGCTTCCATGAAATTATTCAGCAACTGCCTAATGCTTTCTAGGAAGTGCAATTTCTCCCTTTACTCCTTCCTTGTCAAACCAACACAGGGATACTTTATTGAACATTCTGATATTCCACCTGTAAAAATCACTAGCCTGGTACTGCAGACTGTTAACTAAGGACTTCCAAAACAATTTATGTGTTAAAGCCAGTGACTTGAGAGGCACTAGAGAGAGAAGTCCAGGATCATGAACCATCCTGTAACTTATCTATGACATTATCAGCTTCAGTCTTTAAGTGGTAGAAAAGAGGGGAAGAATATTCAAACTGATAGTGCCTGGAAAACAACAGGGAGGTGAGTAACAGAAATACTGGACTTTTCAAAACCAAACTCTGCAGAAGCAGCCAGTTTTCTCCATGGATTGTTGATGAGTTTCACATGCCACAGGGAAACATACTTCTGCACAGCAGCACAAAACCAACTGAAAAAACATAGTCTGAGAATAATTAGCAGTAGCTATAAATGAAAATGGGAGGTTATATTAAGTCTGTTTGTCCTGCTTTTGGTACTAATATTTAATTTGTTTTGGACCTGGAGGATAGAATAAAACCCAGGTTGATAAAATCTTCATCTTAATAAAAATCTGGAATTTGCCACAAAACTGAATTTACTTCAAATTGATTTTGAAATTTAAAATATAGCAGGTGCAATGCAATAAAACTGAACACAGTCTCTACAGTAGTTTAGAATAACCCTGCCTAACTGTATAATGAGGAGTGATCAGCCCAGCAGCAGTTGTGAAGAGGAGGACCTAGCAGGATACACAGCAGTGAAAAAATTCACGCTGATATTAAAATAGGGGACAATAAACCAAGGTGTATAAATATAGCTTTAATTTATTGCAGAAATACAAACCAGAGGTCTACTATTTCCTCCTGTACAATGTATTCAATGTGGGTAAACCTTTCCTTTAAACACTGTATTTGGGTGCTACAAAGCCTGTGAAGTTACAGGGCAAACAGCTGGAGACTATCCAGGACACAGCAACAAGAACAATAAGAACTCTAGAAAACAGAGACCAGAAGAAGCTGGTCTTTAGCCTAGAATCTTGGGCCTGAACATGGCAGCAGTACTAAACTATGCTAAAATGAGCTGCCAAGAAGGTGACTTGAAAGATGGACACGACAAGAATCATGAGCTTAATTTGGAGAAATGGAGGTTTCAGATAAAACGTCTGTCTAGATTGAGCAGGTGGTTTTGTGAGCTTCTTTTCACCCTCATTATCTACAATACTTGTTTAAAAGAAAAAAAAAGAAGAAAACAGCTGCAAGAAAAATGCTGAAGGTATCAGAAATGGCCTTGGGCTATCAGGAATAGGCCATGACACTGAGGAATCAAGTTAGTACTATGCTAGTTAAAATACCTCTTGGCTTCTTATTTTAAGCCATGAGCAGCAACTGAAATGACTGCATCCATCAGAGAGAGCATGATCTAGTCACAGTAAGTGAATTGAGTCATATACTCTGGATTCATCCTGTGGCATGGCACTGATTCACTGTGCAGCCTTAGGCAAAACACTTGAGCTTTCTGCACTTGCTTTCCTTCTCTGAGGGAAGAGTACATAACCTACCTCAAAAGCACATCACAAGTGAATCATGGTAGAAGCCCTGGTTAAAATGCTTCATTATCAAGGAAACTGAGAAAAAGCTTGCTTCCTTGAACACAGCTTCAGATAACTTAAGGGCACAGGATCATTGTTCTCTGCTGCTGTTGACGATGCCTGTGTAACACAGGTTGTTTTGATCCTTTCAGGCAGGCTGTCAGAACAGCTGAAATAGTTCCCAACAAATACACAGAAAGATCTCAGCAGATGGTCAGCATGTATCCTTTCAGCCTATTTCCCTGCTTTTTGCCTGCCTTTTTGAGCAGAAAAATCACTGCTCCTAGTGCACTCCTACTGAAGGCATTTTACAATGTACCACAGTGAAACAAACCATTTCAGTCTAAGGTTGTTCTACAAGACATTCCCCTCTGAAGTTCCTGGGCAGTCCCAGGTCCTGTGTCTCCTACTTGACACTACCCTGCTTTACTCTGTGCACTTAATTTTCATTCAATCTCTAGGTATTTTATAACCATTAACTTAATGGACCATTATCCTGGGACAGATACATCTTCACACTTTACAACCAGAAAGTTGGAGTTCAAGTGTCGAATTCAACATCCCAAAGCAGGGTGACAGCTGAACTGAAAACAGCTTCAGGTTGATCTGATTTCCAGTTCTGTGCTATGATAACCTACATATATGTATTTATGAGTATGCATGGATATATATGGATCCATACTATATGTACTTTATATTTCCACATATGCATGTGTAAAACAGTTTGTTTAGCTGTGAAGACAAATAGAAACATATGATTCCAGTTTCCCTTTACTCTGTAAAAACATATTCCAAACAGGTTTAATTTCAAATTATGCATGAGATAACTAAGTGTTTTAAACTATATCTTTCAGGGAATAATGAACACTGCTTAAGGAGTCTTGACGGGAAAAAGAGTAGAAATTGTACATGTTGGTAAAAATCTTTTGATTACTGTGTGCCTTATTTAGAAAGCCAAGTCTGACCTTCTATTTTCTGGAGAGCTTGCATTTCTAATTTTTGTTGCTTCTTTCTTTGTTGACTACCAAACTGATACACTTTGATTTTCATACATGACTTATCTAGTTTCCATGTGCTTCAAAGCTGTCCAGCCCGAAGGCATCTATTCTGGCCTCAGTCCAAGACAGACTTCAATACTTAGTGTCAACTGGGGACATGCACAATAGGGGAACACTAGTCCTGTGCTCTTAGATTTCTGTATTTAAAGGAAAAGTCTAAGCTGTCAAATACAAAAAACGGAAGCTGTGACAGGGCACAACGCAGAAGTCACTACATAGAAAAGAAAATTGTTTGCCTTTTTGAAAGACTCCAATTGATAACTGACACTCCTGTTGCCTTCTTAAGTCACCTGATCCAATTTTCTACTAAGCAGTTCAGAATAATCTATAGGTAGCACAGCCTTTGCCAAAGCAAATCAGAGCATCACTCAGTGCTCCTAGTTACACTACCCTGCCCCTTCTCGTGCCTGGAGAGAACAGCAGTTTGTCTCACCTCTTACTCAGTCCTGCACTTCAACAGATCAGATAACCTCATTCAGAATGAGCAGCCTGTATTCATATCTAGCAGCAACCACATGAACCTACATCATCTCTTTGTTGACAGTCACTATCTTATACACAGGAAGGGGGCAGTGAAATTGTTCTTTGTGAGAAAGCTCTTGTACCACAATATTGCAATATCCGAGCATCTTACAGCACGTATTTTAAATGCAATGATAGTATAGCTGGAAGAATGGCTTCCTCTCACTTCATCAGCCTAACCTATTGACCTGGAAAACATATTTTCCTTTGGTAGAGAGGAAGATCATATGTTTTTTCCTGGGTTCTTCTCTAATAGAAACAGATCTTGGGTAAGAGGTAGGCTAGAGAGAAGCAGGAAGGGATGAGAAATTTCAAGGCAACAAAGTGACCACTAGCTGTTAAAAGAGGTGAGCCACAACAAGTACTTTTTCCTCTTGCAGCTCTGCATCATTCACAAGAGTGAGGGAGCAAAGAGGTTGGGAAGCTGGGATGAGCAGAGGCCCTACGTAGAGTCATGATTCACTGCAGATATTTGTCTTTACAGAAGTTTGGTATAAACGGTGATGATTTCATAGCTGGTTGTTTCTCACAAAAGAGCAGAGCACAAATCAGCAGTGCTTCAGGAATACATTATGGCTAAAATATGTGAATGCACATGCAAATTAGGCACAGCTTTCCACTCCTGCAACATTACCGAGTATCCCCCTGTGTCAGAGAGTTTGGGAGTGCCTGTTGTGCGGGCATCAACCTACACATCAAAGCTCTGCTATTTCTACAAGGAATAGGGGGATAAGCAGCTCTTCCTTCCAAGCCAGTGATTAATCATTCTGCACTACAACATACTCCATAGGTTTCTCACTGGCAAGGTTACAAAAAACAGAAGGACGGCCATTTGATGGAAAATCATTATCTTCCCTCTCCTGTGTATGACCACACTGATAGCTGCACAGGGGAAGTACATGAACAACCTGTGTAAGTTGCAGAGTTGACAGCACACTTTCTTCGACTCAGCTTTCAAAAGCATTACCCTGGAACTACAAATATTCCTTAAAAAAAACCCAACCCTTTTGAGACTTTAGAGACTCTTTCTTTAAAAAAAGCCTGGCAACAGTGAATTCCAACAGTGCTGAAGGCCAAAGATTTCCCATTGCAAATATCTTTCTATCAGAAGGTCATAATCCCATTCTGCAGAAATAATGTCTTTCATTAAGAGTACTTGTTTCCCCTAAAGTCAAACCTCTCTGGCCTCAGCATAAAGGTGCCATGTAAGGGGAACGGTCTGATATCCACTCTGGTCACATTCTCAATGTGTACACATACAAGAAAGAGCAGCGAGGGTACTTCAGTGATCAAGCTTTTGATTTTATCCCTGAGCACAACATTTCAGCTAGTGATTTCAGATTTAAAGGCTTTAACTTTTCTCCTCATGTTAGGAAGCTTCTCAGGTTATAGCTCTATCCCTTAGATATTGAGATCTTTCAGAAAATAACAGATATTATGCCCCCAATAATAGAATATATTAATATCCAGACATGGGATTGCTAGATACTTGGAAGCTACAGAAAGCATTTTTATAAAAAACACAGTGTATTACAAACGATAGATGAATAGATCTGTGCCATTGTGATGGAACTTTTAAGGACTGGATCAGTCAAGATATTCTTCAATAAACTAATACAAATAAACTAGATCACCCTAGTCCTGTCTATGATGTTCATACTATTTGTCTAAAAATACAGGATCAGTATCCAAGGTGTAGTGCATTTCAGTAATACTCAATTCATTAGTCATTAAATCGAAGACCATATAAAATTCTCTCTTTAATAATATATGCATCCATTTAAAAAAAGAAAATTACATTTTTTATTGAAAGCTTTTTTATCCTCAGTTATAAACAGAGAATTTGCATTGAAGTGCATAAACTAAAAGGAGAAGAAAGAGGAAGATGAGAGAAAGTGTGTGAAAGAAAAGGAATGTAACTGATTGCAACACAATTTATTAGCTTTAAAGGTCAAGGCAGCCAGTGTTTTTACTGGATCTGTTTACCTAGGGGCATTTGCAGTGCCTTGACCTGAAACAAACAAGTTGCTGTGGCAGTGCTTCCATATATTTATGTCATTCTTAGGCTAATGCAAGCATTTATTGAAGTCCTAGTGCAGCACAGCTAGCTCTGTGCAGTCACTATCCATTGGCTGAAAATGCCAGGCAACAAGCAGTGGCACAGAACCCTCAAATAAGTTTTTTCAACCTTCACTTCACTGCTACTGGATCATCTTTGCCCTTGGGTCAGTCTGGTGGCAAACATCCTCCATAGGCAGGAGATGGCAGCAAGGGGTTGTGCAGAGCTGCTTCACTGGGGAACATGCCTATCCAAGCAGAAGGAGTGTTCTCTGGAGAGTTAATCCTTGCCAGGGCATTTCAGATGTGCTCTGAGATACTCACAGCAGTACAAAAAAAGGCCAATAACTAGGTAACCAGCAGTGGCCCAGATGATCTGCTTTCAGCAGCATTTCCACTCGAATTTCCAGGCTTGTAATGTTTCTTGAAAAGAATGGCTCATCTAGTTAATAAGGAAAGTTCAGGATACTGGAGTTTTCCAATTGACTCCAGTTAAGACTATTAAATCTTCTGTAGCAGTGGCTCAGATGCCAAGTCTAGTGGAAAATGGCATCCTGGCTGACTTAGCAGATGTTATGAAAGACCAGCTTTTATGTTCACCCCATCTTTTATTAGCTGCATTGACATGAGGGCTGAATTTTTCTGTCTTGAGAATATAACCCTGAAATTCCTAGTAATACTTGTTCCAGCCCGTCTTCATTCTCTGCAGCTGGGTGGCTGAGTCTCTTCCTGAGGGAAGCACCCAATGAAGGGAAGATGGTACCTGAAGATGCTTCAAGTAGCCTGACTTCAGAAATGCTTGCTACAGAAAGGGTTACAAGTTCAGCCTATGAAAAATTGACTTGAAAACAGAGATGTGAACTGAATCCCCTTACAGGAACTGAAGAAGGAAATGGCAGATATCAATCTTCTCTTCAGCTGGGGGTTCTACAGTGCCACACTGGACAAATGAGGGATGATTCTACCAAACTATACTACTACTTGTTCCTGAAAATGTGCTCTACCCTTGCTAAAACCTGAACTAGTGTAGGTTTACCAAAGGATTCAGCAGCGGAAGTACAAAGCCAAGTGCACTAAAGCAGTTATAAATTATGGCACAATATAATACCTGCCCACTCATTTCACATAAACCACAGAAATCTTACAAATTCTATTGACTCTGAACCACTAGTGATTTACATCTGGAAATCTAGAGGCAGTAAATATGGTCTCTTTCTTATTCACATAACTTATTCACAAATGTTTTACAAAAACAGTTGAAGCCTTCAAGAGGTTAAATTGAAAAACCTATCTATTAGCAAAGTTAACTATCTTTTCTTTTAAAATATTCCTTCCATCTCAGTGAGCACAGTATCACTGGTGCCTACACATGCCAGCAATGCAGAAATTTGTCATCTAATAATAGCCAAGGAAGTATTAGAAGTTGCTGTGATGCTCAAAGTCTGAATCACCTTTAAGGTCCTTCCTAGCTGGTGATAGTCTGTTTCTGAACCACATATCTCGATAGAGAGGGGAAAGATAACATTCCAGCCTCAGGGTTCCTTTCACATACAGCAAAAATAAGAAAACCAAGAGGTAAAACTGTCTTGAGAGTAGTGCTTTCACAGGATGACAAAACTAACTGGAAATTTTAGGTCTGCAGTGTTAAAGGAGAATTTTATTTCAGCCTCTAACTAAAATGAAGGCCTCACAGAGGGAAGTTTTTACAGAAGCTAAGATACAAACAATTATCAATGCATTAAAAAGTACTGCAAGAATTAATTTAAGAAGAGCAATAATCCTTTTCCTGTATGGTGCAGATAATAGACATAAGAGCAGGCAAAGGCTGATAAGAGGTAACTAGAACTCACTATAAAGTGTCAGAAAGTCACTGTCATACAAGAATGAAATGCTGAAAAAATGACATTGACTGAAAATTCTCCTCATTCCCATTAAAAGTTCAAATGAGATATTTTAATTCAAGCTTATATTATTTAGCTATACACCTCACTTCATTTTTCAGCACCCCCTTGAACACCAAACTATATTCAGTTTTGACTGTTCAAAGAGTTACTAACAGCATTTGGGAGCAGTTGGTAACCATCAGATACCACATAATGTCATGCTGGCACAGTACTGGTATCTGCAATTATAGTTTCACATAGCTCAAAGAAACAACTTAATTTTACAAGTGTGTACTAGGAACAAAAAGACAAAAGATCAGCTGGACACAGGCTTACTGTAGTACCACTGTTATGTGATATATTTGTTTGCAATACAGCTCTAGCAATGTATTAAAAAGAAAAAGTGTAAGGCTTGCAACATAGCCTGCCTGTGTGTAAAAGCGGGCTTAAGGAGACTGATATCACATATTAATTGACAGTGTTAAGAGCTCAGAATCTTGACCTATCATTCTTGTCTCTGACCTAAAGCTCTGGCCAGCCTTTCTTCTTTTTAAAACACTCGTTTTAATTTAAAGGCACACAAATGTGATGATCCAAAGAAGTGATTGTGATGCTGCAGGATGGAGAAACACAAACAGTTTTCCAGTGAGAACAAAAAAATCTCAAGTCTGAGAGTGGTCACTGACATTTCTGATCAATGCTCTTCAGGCATCTCCAGCCATATGGAGAGAAGAACCATATGAGTTCCCCACACCAGAATAATTGTGTCAGGCAATATCCATTTGTTGGAGATGCACCCAGTTGCTCTCAAAGACCTATGGTGTTCCCTGCTTCTCTGCAGGCAGAAGTGGAGGCTTGTCCCAGAAATGCTAATGAGTTTGTGCTGACTTGCATAAGGCTCTGGAAGAACAGTGCTGGGCAGGACAAGACAGCACTCAGAAAAGAAAATGGGAGTTATTTTTGCACAACTCAGAATAGGAACACGGCGTGTACAGCTCATCATCTGCTGTGGTTACCTTCAATCCCAGCAGTGACAAGTGCTGGGCTGTATGTGCATTTTCATTTATCTCTGCAGCTCCAGGCTGAGGGCAGACAGCACCCATTTTACCACAAGACCATGCTTGC
Source organism: Phainopepla nitens (assembly GCA_013400175.1). Classification (NCBI taxonomy): domain Eukaryota; kingdom Metazoa; phylum Chordata; class Aves; order Passeriformes; family Bombycillidae; genus Phainopepla; species Phainopepla nitens. The sequence continues at coordinate 93,554 of VXBQ01003824.1, forward strand.
GAGACAGGACAAATGTATTTTCAATTTGCAAGTAAGCAGAGTTCTGTCAAGGGCAATATTAATTTTTACAAGGTCTGAAAAGCAGCTCATTATTCCTGACTCTGCCTGTGGGTTATTTGTGCATTGAATACAAAAAAATAAAATCATCCCAAATAAAGGCATTTGTTGTTATTGCCAGCATTCTGCATTGGTCTCCAGGAAGATGTGTCAGCTTACTACAGGTTTCTTTAGATATGACAGTACTAATACAAGCAATTAATTAGTATTTTTCAGCTATACATCTGAAAACACCTTATAAAAGAAGAAAAAGAAAAAAGAAATACTAATGGCACATCACATAAAGAAAGAATCTGGGCACATAGGGGCTTGAAGGCCCGGGGCAATCCTATGTTGAAATGTCAGGCAAAGTCTGGAAACAAAATGTTATTGAAGAGAACAGAGAAAATGGTGTCTGTAACAGCTGGGGGACTTGACCCTGTGACTCACATAAGGTTTTCCTAACAATGGAATCCTGTAACTATTTAGTTCGTGCCTGAACAGTTGATTCTGGTGTTCTATCTACTGGACAGTGCTAGAGAAAGAGACTGCACAAGTTATTTATTTACTGGTAACAATTAAATCAGCACAATGTCAAAGAAAAATTCCTTCACTGAAAAAATTGCTCAGTGAGCTACAGAAAATACCATGTGTTTCAAGACCACTGAGAAGATTAGTGATAAAAAAAGGAAGTTTTGAGAGTTCAAGGCAATTTCTGCATCTCTATGTCAGGTCAGAAACAACTATCCTCCAGAAGAGTCTCTGCCCTCTTGAAAAGAAAAAAAAAACAAAAAACAACAACAACAACAACAAAAAACCCCAAAACCAAAACATACAAAATGTCAAACTCAAAAAACCCAAATACACCCAATGAGTATCATCAATCCAGAACAAATTTGGGGTTTCCCACCCAAGCTGCAAATGTCAGCCCACAGTCTGCCTTCATAAAGAGCCATTCCACTCAACAGAAAGGAAGTCCTCACTAGCAAGTGTCAGGCAGTGAAGGGAATAACAATTCTCATGATTCCAGATTATCATAGTTAAATATTTCTGCAGTAATCAAATAAATTATGGTCTGACTTTACTTCAAGAGTGAAATGAAGCCCTGCTTTACCAACAGAAAAGAAACAGCTTTGGGCTGCACTGAGTCACCCCTACCATGTAACTCTGATATCATCGTGAGGTGGCAGAGGACATTTACAAACTGGATCTTGAGTTTGTCATTGCTCCTCAAAGGAGAAAACATAAAAATAAAAAGTAGCAGGCTAGTAAGAAGTAACAACTAGTTTAGAAGCTTGCTTGAACATTCATTCTTAGTGGTTCTCTTGTGTAATTATTGGACAATTTATGTTTTGTTTAATTCTGCTTTGAAAGAAGAGAGTCAGGTTATTTCAATTTATAGCTAGCTATACCTAGAGCTAAAGGTTTTCACCACTCTACAGTCACTGCTGTAACTACACTGATATGAAGTTACATCTGACTCAGCCTTGGAGTTATCTGTTACCAGGTGAGTGAGAGCATTCTAGATAGAAGCACAGACAGTAATGAAGGCTGTCTTAACCTGTTTCTCCCATATACACTGAATTTTAGGCTGCCAATTCCCATGGACTGGATTACAGAAAACAGCAAGCAACAGGTATGATTAACCAGAGGGTTCCATTTGTGTCATTTTGTAACACAAAACCAAGGCTAGGCAAATAAAAAAGCAACTTATTCTAAATAAATGCCAGTATTTTATATTTGGTGAAATGTACGGCTGTATTACCATGGCTAATTGAGTAATAAACATCGTGGGAGGATTAAGTATTTTCATAAACAGTGCTTGCAGGAATCTTAGCCATGACAATAGTTTAAGGCAGTTACTCCTCATGCTCTGGGGATCAACATCTAGGGACAGAATCCAAAAGAAATATAGCACATACATAAAAAACTCATGAGCAGGTGCACTGGAAAGGTAACAATGTCCTCAGAAACCTCCTGGCTGTTTCATGGGCTCAGCTACTGTCTGTTAAGCCCATTGATCAAATTAAGACTAAGCCTTGCAAGGCAAGTGCCTGCCACTGTCCCAGAAAGAGCTTCACCCTCTCTGTACTTTGCAAATTTGCTGGAAATGGAAGGGTGCCCCCTATTCAGAGGGGGCAGAGGTGTTACAGAGCCTCTAGCATTTGTGAGACTCATAAAAGCAACTCCATATGAGGGAGTTTATATCAGTGTATTAGATTTTTATTCAGCTGGCATTAAAATAAACAAAAGGTGGAAGCACTGAAAAAGAAGCAAGGAACTATGAAAAGCTAACTGCATGAGGAAGGAGAAAGTGTGGTGTGATGTAATGGCAAGACAGTGGAGAGAAAAAAACAAATACCAAAACCAGAACATGCAAGCTGGGACAGAAAAGGTTAAGTCTGAGCTCTGGCAGTCTAACAAATTTACTGTGAATTCTTTGTGGGGGAGACAGCTGCCACTGAGTATACATAAACACTCCACAGCAGAGCAGCTTCAGAAAGCACAGCAGAGGTCATTCAGAAATGCTCCACATCTCAGAAAGCCTTTTTTATTTTAGAAGAAAAAATCCAGAGTTTGACATGAATGGTTTGATTTGTTTTCCAGGTCTGCAGAAACAGATGACACAGTAAAGCCAGGAGAGTACATGTGAGCTCATCATTTTTACAGAAGCCTTAACCAACACAGCATGCATCTCAGCCTTAGTGAGAGGACCATGCATGTGTGCCCACCCCTCAATACTTCAATAAAAAACTTACACTCCTGGACAAGTAAATAGTTTCACTTGGCTTTTTTTAAAGAGAAATTTTATTTTAAAGAGAAAGAAACTCCTCAGAAACCATAAGATGTTAGCTTGGTACAGAAGGAGTGATGAATAAACCATTCTCATGGGATGCCAATATAGGGGGTGAGAAATCAGTATAAGAGGTCAAAGCCAAGGTAAGTTTAATGAAAGTCTTTGAAAACTAATGAAAACTTTTTACTAGTTCAAGAAGGACTTCAAAGTGGTAGAACTGTCACAAAAGGAAGAGCAAGTCCAAGAAATAAGTTATTAGGTGAATACACCTAGGGGAAAAAGGATATTTGTCTGAAGCAAGTACTGCATACCTTTAAAATATTTGGTTTTTTGTCTTCATTAGGCCCCACAGAATGTAAAACCATGCAGAGAGACTTCAATAACCCTTTGCAAGGGCATTGAAAAGTTTGCCATATTAAGAAATAGCCTCGTTTAGAGCAAAAGCTTCTGACTGACATCCTGTTTTACTGCTGCGGCAGCGGTTGGAGACATTGACGTCCCCAGCAGAGGTCACTGTCCCTGCAGCAAGGGCAGTGAAGAAGACCCGTGTGTCCATCCCTCCACAGCTCCATCTCAGGCACCAGCACGCAGTCTAACCTGCTCATCTAGAGGGGCTGCCACTGCAGCACAGGCTGTGACCTGCAGCAGCTCAAGCACAAGCCTACGTCCTGATCTGCCAGCTCTGCCAGGAGGCAGCTTAAAGGAATGATCAGAGACATGTGAATGATGACCTACTACATGGCAAAATTCAGTAAGGAGAGTCTTTAAGTCTCAAACATTGACCCTTTTCTGTCTCTGATTCTGCCATGGAAGCTGGCCGTTTGCACTGTCTGTTCATTTGCTACCAACGAACCCCAGCTACCTCTGAAGACAGTTGCAGTATAACATCCTACCAACCAATGTGTGAACCAATTAATCTGAGACAATATTTAATATTCCCTACTTTTCAATAAGCAATGTGACAAGTTAATATGGCGAACACTTAACACTGCCTAAACTGCCTAAATTTAGACTTAGTTTGGAGAGTGCTTCTCTGTTGTCCAGATATACCTGTTGTTCCTTGACAGAAAAAAAATAAGAAAAAAAAATCAAAACCACCTACTGTCTCTGTGGATGAGAAGAGCTCGCACATGTAAACATGATATACAAAGTACAGCCATGAAATGCAGATGGGGAAGATTCTCATTAATCAGTGGATGGAATTTTGCATGTCAGAAGGGGCTGTTGTTGAGGTAACTGAGATCATTTGACTATTCAAAAACTTTTTCTTAAATATCAGTTTTAGGGGTGTCCTGATGTATTGAAAGCTTAGTTATTTATATCCTGCTTTGGTTTGTTTTTGCTTCTTGCTTCCTGGCCATGTTGAAAGCATCCTTCATTGCCATTCCAGACTACTGCTGGCTCAGCTATGCATTATTAAACAATAATTAGCTGCTAACCTACAATTAACTGTGTATCTGTGATGAAAACAAACAATCCTTAGATACAATTTGTGAGGTGCTTCACAGAGAAATCTTGTTAACAGCTGTTTTCATTACTGTTAGCATGCATACACAATGGTCCAGCAGGCGCCACAAGGTCTATCCCAGAGACTGAAGCCTTTGGGCAAGCAGGTTTGAAATCCACCTGTTTCCCTTGCTACAAAAAAAAAAAGAATCACAGTCCTACCCAGTAAGATTTGGCTGAAGAGATTGTTTAAGTCAACTCCCTTTACCTGGTGCTATGTCAAAGGCATCAACTGAATTACGAGTTTTCACAAATTACCCACAAGTAGGAATGCAAATTCTGTATCCAGAACCAGGAATGGCTGAACTTCTGCATACAGTTTGATGCCAAACAAGGTCAATCAAGTTAAAACTGGCTTTCTGATGCTGCCATGTGGGCTACAGCCCAAATTTCACTGCTCTGTGCACAGGAAAATCATGCCAGATCCATTTAAATAGAGCAGAAATGGCACCTGGAACAACATGATCTGGTTAAATTAACAATGACTGCAAGCAGTGATCAGAAAAAACGCAGTCTCACGATAGACACCACACCAGACTTATAGGACAGTCTCTGTATCTCCTTCAGGACATATGTACAATTTCCAGTAACAAAGTGCTTAAGATCACACTCTTCAGTGATGTGAATTTTCTGTTAAAATATCGCTTGGCATTTTCAGAAGGCAAATTAATGTTCACAAACACATCCTGCCTTCTATTATTCTATAAGTTTTAGAACTGGCCACAAGATTTTCTTACATGAAGATTTCCAATAAAGAGAATTTGTTTCTAATAACAGAGAGTATGGCCACTCCTGTCTACTGAAATCTTTGACAACTTTGAGGTCATAATTCCTATTATGGTTTTTATCATAGTTTTTATCTGCACAACTCAAGTCAGAAAATGTTATTTTCCAGACCCCACACTTTCATGCAGGTAAAAGTGAAAAATTAATCGATGAATGATAAGAAAAAAAATCAAACCCAAACAAGCTATCAATTCAGTTTTTCTTCTACAAACTAAAAACCAGCCATCCTGTCTTTCAGAAAGTACTTTTTTTCTTCTTTTAAAGGGTCTTCCTGGACATCAAAAGGGAAGAGAAATGGCAGGGGTCTGGAGTGATTTTTTTTCTAAAGTCCTTGCCTTCTATGAATGAATTTGCACAAGACTGCTGAATAATGCCCTGACTTGAAACATGATGAAGTTATGATTTAGTCCTAATCGAAACTCCATAGAGTTCTACACTAAAAGGTATCAGTGATATTAATAAAATATACTAATAAAAGATGAGAATTTCTGTCTCAAAGAGATCAAATAAACAAGTGGATTTCTGAATTATAGGTAAAGTACATAGGTGTTATGAATTAATAGTCATTATTTCTCCCCACATCCTTAGTCTGAATTTATGGACCATTGCAGGTGGGTGGCTGTAGAGCTGCAAAACTCTCAGATGCCAAGGAAATATACATAACAGGTACTGCAAATGTAACTTGCCAGATGGAGCTTAGCTCTACCCATGGATAACAGTAATCACTCCTCTTGTTTTCTCTGTAATGTCCTACTGGGAGAAGTGGAGCACAACACTGCCAAACCACCGTCACCTTTCATTGCCACCAACTTGCCTCTCAGCTTTAGAAGGACAAAAAAGCAAGGGAAGAACAGCTACCAACAGGAAAAAAAGTTTCAAAAAATAAAATCCCCAAATCCTCCTGACCTTCAGGTACAGCTGCCATTAAATCGTGTTTGAATAGAAGAGAAATAGTAAGTTCCAAGTGACCAAACACAAGCAGAGGGACAGCCAGCCTATGCTATTCCCTCTCTCTGCTTCTAGAACAATCCTCGGTGCTCTAAACTCTTTGCCTTGCTCAATATGCAACTCTCTTAGGGAAAGGTGATGACACTGCCATCCTTTCACCCTATTTCTCCCCTCACAATAGAAGCCCTGATGCCATTTAACTGTGGCTGCCTTTGATGCCTCACATCACCACTACAATAGCAAGCAGGAGAGCACAAGTGCCTGCCAAGAGTTGCAGTAGCAGATCTTCCCAAGCCACGCCAAAGGAAACCTGGCGCTGTGGAGAGAGCAATTCAGACTCAGACCTATCTCAAACGGTGTAACAAACCATCATAAAAGAACAAGCCACAGACTGCAGGGCTAACAACTCACTCCTTTTGACACAGCATTTCCCAAGGCCAAAGTGGACACAGCAGATCCTGGTCCTTAACAATCCACTGCCAGGCTCTCACCTTCCTGTGCAGTTCATTTCAATTTCCCTCCTTCTTTTCCTCCAGGAATCACATGGAGCAGATGCGAACACCATTCCCATGGCTTCAGTTAAGAAGGGACAAAATAAATAACTTGCAACCGTTGAACACTAGCTGAGAGGCATCCAGAGAGACACTAAGCATTTTCACAACAGATTGTAAGTGGTCCTTGCTTCTTGCCAGGGCAACAAATGTTACAGCCAAGCAAGCAGAAATTTCTCTGCTGTGCTTGAGTCCATAAACAGGACAACGTGTAATCAGCCATCTGAGCACCAAAGAATTATTCATCTTCTGGCAAGCAACAATACCTCAGAATGAGTCAGATGTGGGGGTGGAAGAAGTCCTTTATGTGAGAGGCTCCCACTGCAGTGGTTCTTTTTGAGGCATATGCACAACATACAACCCTCCTTCTTCCTCCCATCCATCTTTCCTTTCCACCTTGGCATCCTTATTTATGTCTAGCAGCTGGAAATCCTGCTGATTCCCAGCAACCACATACAGCTCTGTTACAGAGCAGGACCAGCTGCCCTCCTGGCTCTGGAGGAAGCCCATAAACTCTGCTGCACACATCCTCCCCTAGAGCTTTTAAAGTTGGATGCCTTCAGTGACTCCAGAGAAACAGGCCATATATTCTGACCTGTTTACCTGCATTTCTACATTTCTAATTTCATTCTCACTAATTGCTAAATCTCAAGACAAGACAAGCAGGTCACAGCAGTAGTCACCTGAACAGCCATTGCCCACAACCTTAAGAACGACAATTAATTATGCAAGTCTGATGGGTATCAGAGTAAATGGCAATGCATTAGGCAGTTGAGACAACTATACACAACTCAAGTAGTGCATGTAAGCATGTATAGGAGATAGGTGAGTGGAAGAGTGGCATGTATGAGAAGTGCAGAATCAGTTTTAGCTTGCTTTTCTGCAAATATCTGTAATGAGGCTATGTTTATAACAATGAAACAAATCTACAAATCTGGGCACTAGAGACCTGAGTGCTCTTATAAGTTTTAATACAAATGGCATTGCTCTAGCAGAGAACAAGAGGATTAACTGCTGCCTAAATGTAATCAATTGGGAGCTAAGACAATGATGCATAAGGTTTAGGCCCTAAACATATTTGCAAGTCTTGAGCCTACTCTGAGGGCATTATGCTAATACATACACAGCAAAGAGCAATCAAATAGAGTCTCCAGGAATACTGACTCTACCAAAATATTCTTCTAAAGGATAGATATCACAGATCACAGAATGACTGGGGTTGGAAGGGACCTCTGAGGGCCATCTCATCCAAGCCCCCTTCTAAAGCAGGTTAACCTTGAATGCACAGGATCCCATTCAGGATTTTTTGAGTATCTCTAGAAAAAGAGATGTCAAAACCTCTCTAGGAAGCCTATTCCAGTCTCTGCCATCTCCATAGTAAAGAAGTTCATCCTATCCAGATGGAACTTCCTGTGTATCACTTTGTGCCTATTGCCCCTTCCCCTGTCACTGTCACCCTGGACAAGAGTCTGGCCCCATCCTCTTGACAGTCACCCTCAGGATGTTTTGTATGCATTGATAAGATCCCAAACAAGTCTGTTCCTTTATTACAGGTATTCTTTTCTATATTCTTCTGCTCAAAGTGAAAACAAAGTAAGGTCTAACCTCTTAATTACCATATCTTTAAGTCTTTTTCTTAAGAACCTGAGGAAACAAGACAATTGGAATCCAATCCTACTCACTCATAAGACAGGTCTCCTACTTAAATCTAAGTCATATGCATTCAAAACATCCCTTTCTGGTTTTGCCACAGCACAGAGTAAATTCTTGGCTCTCTGCTGTACACATCTTTAGAATCGAAATGGAGCTTCAGTGTCTTAATGCTACTATGAAAAACCTAGGCCAAGAACCAGGGAGAGGGAAAGGGAATACACCACCTGATGGAATTTACAAGGTATTACCCATACTATCAGAAGAGTGCCTGTGAACATGGTTGTGAGAGGGACCAAAGATGCTTATTTTACTACATGGGAAAGGAAAGAACCATTTAGAAAGTAGGTTTCTTGACAGATGCTGAATGAATAGAGCAAGGATTAGAAAACAGTAGCTCCTGGCTCAGGATCTGTATCCAGCCTGCTACAGCCTTTTAGCTTTCTAGCTAAAGTACTGCAACCCCAAAGCAGCTTGGCAGCTCACCTCCCTCTGCAAGATGCTTGTGTTCCACTTGCTGTGGCCTGCCCCATTAATCTTCTCACCATCAAATTTGCTCTTACCTCTTGCTTCCTGCATTAAGTTCTTATAACAGAAGGATAATATATTAAAGGAATAATAATAACACTGATAACAATAGTCTAAGAAATACATATTTCTTTCTCCATATTTCCCCTCATTTGATTAGTGTCCCAGCAAGAGCAGCATTAATCACTGGGACAAGAGATAAAAGATAAAGTCCAATTTGAATTTTGCTGTGTGCTACTGAGAATGTATGTGTGTGTCCAGGCAGGAGGGAGGGAGGCCGCAGGATAATCTGTCATTTTATATATTTATGCTGTTGGAGGCAGTCAGGACTGGTTCTCCATTGTTACCACAGATTAAAATCATTTATGTCCTTATACTTTCATTGAAGGTCATCTTTCAGGAAAAAAGAGATATTATGGCCAAGTTAAAATCAAGCTATTTCTGCAAATCTCTGTGTATGGCTTGGACTGAAGCTATTCCTTGGATGTTAGAAGAACACAACATATAGTATTTTTTTTGTCCTTACCTGACCTGACTCTTTTTGCACTGAGTTTTCTTGCTTCACAAAGTTAAACAGTTATGGGAAAAGAAATGTTGCAAGTGAGAGGAAGAGGTGAATTTTAAATGATCTTAGTACAAGTGAGTGATCCCAGCTCTGCCTGACTTCGAACTGCCACGGAAAAATCCATGGATCCTCAGATCTCACTTTCAGCATTTCTACTGAACAGAGTCCCAGCCAGCTTGGCAAAAATGAAAGACTTTATCCTTAGGGAACATGGAGTGTGGAACCAAGCAAAGATTAAAAGTAGAAGACTGGTTACTAGGCCATACAGTATGAGTTTGTCTTTTCCTAAAACCTTTGTTTCTCCAAAACAGAGCTCCTGGAACCACCAGCCTACCAGTTCCAGCCAGGTCACTCTCCATCTTTAAATCATGCTGGCTCTTTCCCATATCTCTGTGAGAGATGTATCTCATCCTTTGAATCTTAGTTCCCATCCACCGTTCAGCATTTATCCTTTCTGTACTCAGTTTGATACATTTAGCCATTAGAAGCATTTTCAACATTTCCTGCTCTCTCATTCAAGCCCCCTATAAAACTACTGGTATTCCCTGGGAATTGTCCTTACCCACAAACCAATTTCCCTGGAACACCTAATCTGAGACAGTAAAATGGGCAATACAGCAGCAGTTGAAAATTCTAAAACTAATTACTAGGGAAGAGGATCCCTTTATTAGTCATTTTAAGGGTGAAAAGCCAACATATTTTGTGTGCAAATACAAATACCAAATACAAATATCAAACACCAAACAACAACTTTCCCTCCAAAAATCCACTGTAAGGAAAAAGGGAAGTATTTATATCCTGTGCAATACCAGGAGTACTGAAATCCAGTTTCTCACCCCTTTGGCTTTATTTTTCTTTGGAAATTTTGTGGAAACACATTCTTATCTTTCAGAATATAATAGAAGTAATTTTGCAATCAAAATGAACAACATCCCACCTACTCATATGCCATCTAAGGCAGGAGATAAAGAATTGGTGGTTGCATAGCCTGTCTTGTTAATCACTACTTTCACGAGCTGCACTGTGACAGACATATCTTGCAAATCAGTGACAACTCACCCCACAGATGAAAAAGAAACTAGCAGAAATTCTTCTGTTTCTGTTAGCTAACAACATCATCATTCTGCAGAAAATCCAAGGCATTAATTAGATGGTTTCAGAAAGCAGGTCTGTCACAACAGCACGGATGTGTTTCCAATTTCTATGCATTCACTGAAATGAATGATCTAGGAAAGGTAAGAAGTACATTCCCACCTCTCTGCCAGTGCTGTAAAAAAAAAAAGGAAAACTACAAAAAAAAAACCAACCAAACAAATAAAATGGAACTATATGTTCAGGAAGCGTTCTGGCAATGTCTGCAGCTTCTAGGTATTTCCCTGAAGTATATAAATAGCAAGAGGAACAGATATTCTATAACAAAACATGAGCCAATCCTCCAACTATATTTAAGCCATAACCATTGATTCTACTCCATTTGTTTCCAAGTAGTTGCTTTTGCAATATTGGATCTCTTCATCATGTCGCTGCATAGCCATTCTAGAACAATACACTTGTCCTATTCTTTCATTTGGCTTGGGATCAAATGTATGGTCAACTAGAATAGCTTTAGTTCCTGAGTATTGTATTAATCAGATTTTGAAAATAATCTTTCACGTGACTTTCAAGAATCTTTTTTGACAGGGTAAATGACATGTCTAAATGCACAAAGGGATACTGTGCTCTGAAAAAAAAAGCATTCTGATGTTATTAATGTTACTTTCTGAGAAATGTATGCTTGCCTGCCTGAAGAAGGCAGGTATTAGCTTACTACAGCTGTTATTTCAGCTTCCTATTCTTTTATTCAAGAACGGGGTGTGTTGCTTGTTCACCTAAAGGCAAGTAAAAATTTCAATAGTTCTTGATCTAGGCAAAACAAAGTATCAGAGAAAAATCTAAAAAGATTCTGAAATTCTAGGAAAGTGCTACACCTGCCCCCTTTTACTCCCCCTTGCTCTTTGTAGCTGGGCTAAATCTTCATTTCCAATTTAGACAGGAAAACAGAACTGGGTACATGTGTCAAAAACACCAGCTGAGATTCTGCTGCAAGACCCAAATAATTGCTCAGACCTGTTTGTTAAGGGACTGTAATCTCTTTAGAAATGAATCAGCCAACTCAGACCTTCTGTAAACTATTAGACTGAAGAAATAAAAAGGCAATGTGGATCCTAACAAAACACAGAGGAGTGGCTGAAGTGAGCACTTGCTAATTCTCCTATATAGAACCAGGTAATCCAAGGAATGAGTGCAAGCTGTATTTTGAGAAATCACGCTATATGCCAACTTGTGGCTCTCAAGTTTGCCACACATATTGAGTCAAACCCCTCCCCTGGAGCCATGAGGCCGACATCTCCATTTGGAGTCAACAATGGCTACTAGATTAAATGCTCCAATATCACTGCTGGTGATGTCAACAAATGACAGCATTTGCCCAGCATACACCAACATATGCATGAACTGTTTTACAAGCACAGTGTTCTTTATTACTGTAATTGTGCTTAGCAGATACACAAGGCTGAGTTTACTTTAATCATCAGTACTTGTCAGTACTGGGGAGCATAAGCTGGAAAAAAAATATTACAGCAAAATCACATTCCTCTTTTAAATGGGCACTGTACTTGTTGCTCACTTATGGCACTTCTAAAAAACTGGTTCCCTATGGCACTTTCAGAAGTGCAGCACAAGTGTCTTCTGCAGAGAGTGGATGAAACCATGAAAATGTAAGATTCTATTTTAGATTATATGAATGTTACAGGTAATCTGAGTATCCTGAATATGACATCTATAAATATAATTTAAACACACCATACCACTCGCACATCAAATACTCACTTGGAGAATATTTTTGTGCCTTTCCCATAGAGAACATTATCATATTATATACATGTTTCTGGTTAGGTAGCTACTGCCTTACACACCAAAGATTCTGTATTTCAGTGTGCACTAGATCTATTTCTATATTACATATTTGTAAGGTATTTAGAGGTCATTTGGTATTACTGAATTAGTAACTGTAAACTTACACGAACAAGTCTGCATGAAAATTTTCAGCATTTGGATTCTTGCTTCCAAACTCTGCTTTCTTTCTCTGCTGAAAGCACGTTACCATTTAATCATTACAGAAGAGATGTGACTGTGAATAAGTATAGGCCATTTTGTGAAATCAAAATTGTCACTGCAGCGATGCAGGAGTGTAGTACAGGAGAAGGGATTCCACTATGAAGCATGGTAAAGTTTGGAGCTTTGGTCTCTTTAGGAAAAAATAATGGAAGAAGAAGCAGATACCAAGGGCTAAGAGCCAGACTGTGTAATTCTCAGTTGTGCCAATGAGCCAATGAAGTCAGTCTTTAAAGCAGAGACTCATCAAAAGCTCTTTTTTCATTAGAGCTTTGTAGTCTTGGGATGAAAATGTCACTAGTGACTTATAAGAAGCAAAAACCAAATTAAAGGCCAATTTCTTTCCCTACCAAATTATTATCTATGAGCGTAAAAGAAAGTACCTAGGCAAGACCAAGGGTGAGACAATTTTATTTGTCTTACTGACAGTGAAAGTCTAATTAGACTGACAAATCTTCTGTGCTATTTTCCTTTGTGATATACACTGTAAGGAAGGATTTAGCCTGGAGCTGCACGTTATGGAAAGACATTAATCAAGATTATTGGACCCTCAACAGAAAACACAGTTAGAAGGCGGAAAAGCCTAATGGTTAAAAATAAAGGTTGAGGACCTTATTCTAAGCCATGCCAATGGGCTGGACACTCCATATAGATAATGGGCAGATCCCCTCTTCTACTCTCTACAGAGAACAGTCTGCACATAATAAATCATGAACTGCCAGTCTATGGCTCTAAGATCAGAGTTGAAAACATCCACAAGTAATTTTTCTTCTCACCTACAAGCTATAGTTCAAACAGTTAGAGTGTCATTTTCTGCATCTGAGGAAGTTGAGGCATGCCCTGGATATGTAACAGAGCACACAATTTCTGGTTCCTCATGGACAGCATAAGTCCATCTGTCCTCCCAGAAGGGTTCTGATCTCTTTGTCACAGAAAACTGTTTTGATCTTGGGTCCTCAGCCATCCATGCCATAGCCCAGACATATCGGGGACCTGCCCTAGGGCCTCCAGAACATGACCTGGTTCTCCACGTGGAGTTGATGAACTGAGTGTGTTTTGAATGGAAGATGTGTATCATGAGGAATGATATCTAGTCTAGCTTTATTAATTAACTTCATACAAATTGCTGGAAAACTAAATGACCCAGCTGTGAGCGAAGACAGAGTGTGCCACATAAAAGCATATGGAGAGTCTCCTGAAAAACTGTGAACAGCGACTCATAAAATAGAATTCTGACCACACAAGCAGCTGCCATGGAAGCAGAAGACAAGAGAATGAGTGTCACTAACCTGTTTTCACAGAGGTCTCCCAAACCAAAAAATCCCTGAAGTACTTCATTAATAACTGAAGCTGTTCTTTAAATCAGCAGATGGGGACATGTGGGTTTCCAGGACCTCTAACCAGTGACGTAACCCTGTGAGAAGCACGACAGCCTTGCAAGAATGCAGTGTGGCTCAGCACAGTGATTCTCATCCAGAAGCAGTCTGCATGGCCTCTCACTGTACCCCATACAAAAGCTAGCAGCTTGTCTTCAAGGCCTTTGTGGTTAACATGGCAAAGCAGAAGTCTCAGAGAGGATATTATTATCACAGGAGAGTCTGATGTGTCAGGGTCCTGAGAGGCAGCAAGAAATTTGTACAGCCCATGCCACTTCTGAACAGACTGTACTTAATCCAGGACAGAACCAAGTGTGAGAAAGTCAAATCAGCGCTTCTTCTTGGGGCAATGGAGCACAAACACCATATGCAACTCACTGAAACAAACACAAATCAAAACTTCTTTTTCTCCCTTATTTTCAGTTAGCAGAAAAAGGTTAGCTCTTGTAATTTCCTTCTCTGAATCACAGGAACATTCCCAGCAGTATAGCATACAGCCATATATCTCAACTGTTACTCACTCAAATCCTAGCTGTCCTCCACTGATTTGAGTTTTATACTGCCTTGCAGAAATTTAGTATAAATGTACAGACATTTTAAATGCTAATTTCAATGCTGCTGGGTATTTCCAGCAATATTTTCCTCCGAATTCCCTTTATCTTAGTTGTTTGTCCAAAACTATATATCATGTCTGGGATCTTCAAAAGCTGAAGCATATCATTGTTCTGAACATGTATTTCTAAATGTATTCTACACATGTATTTCTGTGTATTTCTAAACCTCTTCATTTTCCTAGCTGTTTTATTCTAACTGTGCTCTAAAATACTTGTGTCAGTACCCAGACTACCTAACTGTAGGACGTGTCTCGGTGTGTGTTACAAACAGAACATATCTTTGCACTTACCATGCTCTTCTGTAGTTTCTTAACAAGTAGTGCATAAGTCTAAATCCTTCTGAAATTCCCCTGGATTTTGTAAAACTTTGTGATTACAGACTTGATATTCTGCACAAGGTTTATACACATTTCAAAAAGGAGTAGTGTAAGTTACTTATAAATGAAAATGAGTAATACAAGTAGCACAGATACTCCTAACAGAGCAAGAACAGTAATTCTTTATCATGTTTTGTGCTATTTTGCATTAGATGCTTCACTTTTATTTGTACCATGGTTGGTATTTCTACAATTGGCCAGAACCATTCTGTGCCAAGTAATGTGCATGTGCAGAATAAAAAGTACATTTTGAACCTGAGGAGTCTGCAATCTTAGCATAAAACAAGATATCACACATGAATACAGAAACATGGATAATAAAACAAAAAAAGGTGACAACATTGATTGACTTGATAAACAGTTGTCTTAGACTATCATTAGCCTAACTTTTGGATAACTTTTTGGCATGCATCATGATGACAAAGGAGTTTCAATGGGATTGGAAAAATAACCTGCTGTTGCCTTTTGTACGGTATCAGGAAGCAGAAAGATTCCTATGATCAAATTTAAGAAGTGAGCAAAAAGGGCTTGAATCATGCTGATCAGAACCAGATGAGGCTAACCTTTAAACAGCCTTCACAGCAAAGAAAAACTGTTTATTTCTGAGCAGAAAAGAGAAGAGAAAGCTGGAACAAGGTAATAACTAACTGTATTTGTACCTCTCATAGCCTTAGGTATCTATATTTTATGATTCCCAAAGATTCAACTTCTTCTATTAGATTTTTCTACCACTTATATCTAAAATTGTAAGCAGGCTTGACGATGGTGATGTCAAACACAAGCAAGATAAAATAACCATTAGGCGCCTGAAAAACTGTGGCTGGAGATACTGCCCAAACAGGAAAAGAAAATTTCTTCTCACTTTCACCACACAGATACTGCAACTTAAGCAGACAGAATCAAATTCCACCAAAAATAAGGAAGAAAGCCAAGCTATCTGTGCTGCGACAGCAATAAAATGGCCCAATATTGAAATGCAGAAAGTTGTAATGGAGTTACATATTGACCTTTATTTTTCTTTCAGCGGGTAGCATGAAGTGTCAAAGAGTTATTGCTTTAATATCAGCTGAGATGAGGCCATTTGTTGTGGTGCATGTGTATCCAGGAAATCGCTGCTCTAACCATGTTTTTAGAAGCACTTTGACACTTTATTAAATCTTCTTGATGCTCTTTCAGCACACAGTGGTCTCTGCAGGCTGAGTGAACTGCCACGCAGGCTAGGCAGGAAGCTTTCAAAGAGTTCCTTTTCAGTCAAGCCAGCATCATTTCCAGCTTGACCCAGCCCATAAAGGTCCAGTGCTACTTTCTGTCCACTGAAAGTATAGCTAAACACAGTGCTGCTGCATTTAAAGATTATAGAGGGCAGGATAAGAACCACAGACTTTATAGTTCTGGAGATGTAACTGTACAAATATTTTCTCTAAAATTAGAACTAGTCACTGAGGAGAAAGAACTATAATTCTCAAAAAGTTTATGACAAACAGTGACCAAACCTGGGGTAATTTCCCCTCATCTGGCTGAGACTTTATAAAATCATCTACTGGGTGTTTGAGGCTAATAACTCAAATAATCCCAGTCCTGTTGCCATCTGAATTTACAGAGTACTAAAGCAGGCACCGTTAAACCTTAGCTTGGAATTAATTACTCTAATAGTTGTAAATTCCACTGCAGCCAGACGTACCACACAGAATCACAGAGCAGCTGTGATGGGAAGGGACCTCTGGAGGTCCCATCTAGTCCAAACCTCTGGTCAAGTAGGATCATGCAGAGTCAGCTGTCCAGGACTATGTGCAGATGACTTTTGAATATTTAACAGCATGGACACTGCACAGCCTTTTGGGGCAACCTGCGTCCATGCCCAGTCACCCTCATGCTACAAATGTTTCCTGACGATTAGAGGGAATGTCTTGTGTTTCAGTTTGTGCCCTTGGTCTTTGGTCCTGTCACTAGGCACCACTGTCATCTTTACACTCTTCCTTCAGGTATTTGTACACACAGTTAAGATCCTCCCTGAGTCTTCTTTTTCCAGAATGAACAGTCCCAGCTCTCAGCCTTTTCTCATACAAGAAATGATCCAGCCCCTTACTCATTTTAGAGGCACTTTGCTAGAGTCTCCAGTAGCTCCATCTCTCTAATGATTTCAAAACAAATGTTTCATTCTAGTTGATTACACAATAACATGATAGCATACTGCTGAAATAAATAATCCACAGCTCAGATTGGTTATTCACATGATTCTTTTCTTTGCACAGACAAGGAGAGCCAATTGAAGGTGTTTATTTCTAATCAGTACCATATTCTGGCTGCCACAAAAGTGGTTCCAAAACCACTGCATTTTAAGGGTTGAAATAACTACTTTGGCACGATTAAGTCACATAATCTGAAATTAATTTTTTTATTTAGGAATGACTTTTAGCAAATAGATTGAAACTGCTCTATGTTGGAACATCTACATTTTGCAAGAAACTGATCTTGATAGCGTTCCCTCAAAATTCTCTGCAGGAAGGCTATAAAAGGGAAATAAAAAATGACTGCAACTGGAAGTAATGCTCCATTGCTTTTCTCCTCATTATGAACTTCACTACTGCAGCAGTTCATTCTGTCATAATAATAAATAACCATACACCCACCCCCCATTAAGCCGTGTAACTCTCTTCAGAATACATTTCCCCACATATGGAACTTTTGAAACAGAGTTAAAACCTTGTTCTTGTTCACATTATGACAATCACACAAATCGGGTTGCACTAGATCAGGAGCAAAATCCATTCCTATTCCTATATGGATGTGCCACAACAATTCAGTCAGCTTTTTGTCCTGTGTCCAACACAGGAGGACAACAGTTTAAAAATAGTTACACGGAGCATTATTCAGAGAACATAGGTCCTAGAAATTACAAATGAACAGCAAGACGAATTAAGAACTGAAGGAAATGGAGAAGACAAATTGACTCACCTGGATGCTGGGCGGTGAACGGTTTTTTCGGGTGGTAGTGGTCGCCATCGTGGTCGTGGTTTCCATGACTGTCGTTGACATTTCGGGTGGCACCGACGTTGTGGGTGTTGTTCCCAAGATGGAAGGGACTTCCCCAACGAGTCGGACACTTCCATTGATTTTAATGTTGGGGTTGTTCTCTGCCGCCATGTTCAGCACTTTCAGGCCATTGTAATAGAGACCGGAGAGCTGGCCTTGGAAGAGACGCCCTCTGTCCTTCCCTCCTATGGCTATTTGCGCCTGGGTGTTGAAGATCGTTAACTGTCGTCCTAGTGGAGGGGGGTGAACAACATTATTGACAGACATTTCCTTCAATTTGCGTACTACATTGAGCCCTGGCCCAAAGTGATGGACAAAGGAGAAGTAGATTCATTCTTGGGAGAGTTTATGGTGACCATAGAGAAACAGCGTGGAAATGTGGTGCCTAAAACGTCATTAATAAGACTGATTAGCCTGAAAGTATGAATACCTAAAACTGAACCTTATACCTCAGCATCCACTCACACATCAAAACTCTGAAGGAATTTCAGAAATTTGCACCTGTTCTTTTAGGACTGGATGAATTTTAATCTACAAATGGGACTTCAACATGTGACTATTTTTCTACTACCAATTCAGACTGCAGTACCTGTCAAGCTTTAGCCCATAAATAAACCTCCTTTTGGACTAGTAAAAGCCCTGGATTAACTCATAAAGCCACTTTTAATAACGCAAAGGCTTCAAGGGTTGGCTCAAAACCACTAAAACATCAGGTAAAGATGAAGTGATATAAGAACTGAGTAGGAGTGTTATGACAGGATCAGTCATGAACTTTCACCTCTAAACTTTGTGTTGTGAAGGCTTGCAAATCGAAACCCAAGAAAGAGCAAACACAAACATTTCTGATGTCTCTGAAAGAGCAAAGGTTTTGAAATAGCGAGGATAACAGTGCTTCACATGGTTAAGCCCCAGAATGCCTTACTTCACTCTTACAGACAGTGAAATTCATATGTAGGCATGTTATGTGGTCTAGTCAAGGTCACATTTTGAGTGTTAGAAGAGTCCAATATCATATGTAATAAAAAACATAATAATTGAAAATAAATCTAGTAACAATTGCCAATTTACCTAGTTCTGCAGGACACCTATATCACATTCAGCCTGGACTGCCTGATAAACACGGTTTATGTCCCAGGCTGCACTAGGTTGACCATGTTAAGAAATAAATTGCTTCATGAGGTGCAAAGGCAGTGCCTATAATTTCTCTAGTATTCCTCAAAAGATTTGGGGCATGCCACCTGTAATCTGCTGAATTAGCAGACAACCAGACTGGACATTGCTCAGAAGGGTTATCAATGCAGCTTCAAGTCAACCATTATTTAAGTATCTTGTGCTTTCCATTTTTATTAAGTTTGAAACATGTTTTCCAATCCCATTCCCACTCCCCAGTTCTCGCTCGCCACTTTCTGCCTAGTCCAGCCTGATGAGAGGTACAGAATGCCACCATGTAGTAAAGCACAGCCCATGATCCACTGCTCATTCCTTCACAGCCAGTGGTTAGAGTAGATTAAAACACATGGGGGAGCTCACCAATTTTGGTCGTCGTGGCAGGTCTCGAAGTCAAGTGGTGATGCGGTGTAGCATCATCTTATGGTGACAGGATGGACCATGGGGAAGAGAATGGGGACAAGAGAAGAAATGTATCTGAAAGTAGTTCCTGTCCCCAAGAGGGCCCTAGCTAACTGAGCAACAGTATATGGAGAGGTGTAACACACAGACATGTGGAGGTGGGCTGCACATCCCTTGTGCTCCTCACTCTCAGATTTGTAAATGGAAAATTAGGACTTGATCAGGGTGGAGTAACTGCATTGATGAAGAAATGAGAAATAAAAATGGGGGGTATCCTTCCCCTGGAAAGTATTGAAACACCTGATGCAATATTCTGCATCTCAGGAGGTTTTAAACTTGCCAGAGGCAACATATGTATATTAAAACATCGATAAACATGCACTGAAGCCACACATCCTCAGAATGTAAATAGAGCCTTTACTCTCATCTATGACAAAAATAGGGCCCAGTAACAATATCTGTTAAGATATGTATCCCTCTCATCCCAGCTCCTGTATGAATTAGAGGAAATGGCACTGTACACTGTAGAAGGTCAAACTCCTGTCCCATACCATGTCCTCAGAGCTTGCTTTTCTCTTCTGTCATGTTGTGCTTTGGATTTTTTAAGGCATATGCTGTAAGAACTTTACTACACCATTTTCCTTCTCTGAATATGTTCCCTCCCTCTAGCACTACAGTTCTGTCCATATTGTCCCTGCCCCTCCGAACTCAGACATGTCACTTGCTACTGTTCCCTTCTTCCCACCTCACTCATGACAAGAGCACCTAAGAGTAGAGGTAAGATGAGTAAAGAAGGGACTTATGAGTAAAAGGACTTATTTCACTAATCTTGAGAGGTTATCCTTGAAAACAGATAACTGGAAGATAACTGTCAGTCCAGTCTTCCATTTGCATTTCCATTCCTTTCTTCCCTTGAACTAATTTAGCATCTTTTTTCATCTTTTGCCAAAGGGAAGAAGGTGGAAGGTGATGAGAAAGGAAAATTTTTTGCTGCTCCATGTAGGTGGGTTCCCCAAACAAGGAGAGGAGAGGGGTTTTCTCACTTTTACTGGAGGATTATGACTCAGCTCAGGATGTCAACTATTCTAACCCAAGCTCATGGCATAGCTTTACACATCTGTCTCTTGCATTATTTGCAAGAATGAAGAGTTAGTATACTAAGCCTGAAAAAAAGAGAGTCTCCAGTTCTGGGCTTTCATTTGCATCTTCTAATGTTGAAAGAAAGTGTACACCAAGGACGTGACCCTATTCCAGGGGAAAAAAAAGGAACTTTGTGTATTTTGGAGTCTTCACTGTTAAATGGTTTTCCAGACCAGGATTCATGCACTGCACCATATGGTTAAATGCTGGAAACCACACTAAAAATGTGTTTGCTAAAAGAACAATCACTTGTTACAGTCTCCTACTACCTGCAATTCCTCATTCTTTGCTTTAAGTGGCATGGTAAAGCGCATGGCAAAAACACTAGGGAAATGAATACGGAATGAGAAAAATCTTTGGAGAAAATATACACTTCATTCTGCCACCATATGTCTCTTCTGATCATTCTTTCAATGGAATTTAGCTGAAGCCTTTACTTCCTCTAAGTAAAATTTATTTGGCCACTGTAGTTTATGGAGGAACTATTTGCACTAGTAAATTCTACTAGGTGTGTAATTCAATTCTGCAGTCTTTTTTTTTTTTCCAGAGAGAACTCTTCCTACTGCTATATTACTGTCATACCAAAGAAAAATTATGAGGTGTTTTTTAAGTATTCTGAATAATTCAGGCTCTTGTTTCTTTGCTCTCTCGTTGACTTCTTCATTTGGAAAACAGAATTCTAATTAAAAATACCACAGAGAAATCTGAAGTATAACTTTACTGTAGCAGTAGAAGAGATTTTGGGCCTGATTTTGCAAATCTTAATTCATACTAATAGTTCTTGCTTCGAAAACACAGTCACATCAAGGAGTCCTTACAGGTAAGAGAGATTTGAATAATGAAGTGCTTCTGGGATCAATCCTTTTGATGAGATGCTTCTGTGTCTTTATTAGCTCATCCAATTGCAGAACAGGTAACATCTGTGCCTTAGCAGACACCAAGTATTCTGCTAAGAAAATCTGCTGGATTTATGACTACTGAAGTTGAACAATTTAAGACTAATACTTCTTTTTATATTCACATACATAATCTCAGTGAAGTTAATAACATTTAATATTTTGCTTATTACTCATGCAATTCAAGACTGTAAAGCTGGCCTCATAAAATGATTTTAAACTAATTCGTAGAACTTAAAAGCCCTTCAAAGCCAATAGTGATGCCACTTCAGAAAGACAATGTATTGTATTTGTTTTCCAAAAATGAACTATTTCATTATTATGAGTAACATAGCAGTACCAAAGGAAGACCAAGTCCCTAGCATTCAAAAATGTCAATCAAAAAGTGTTTCACCTTACCTCACCCAAGCCAAGAACTCACAGGGGCAAGGCAGCTATTCTGTATGCTGACTCTTGGGTGAATCTACTCCTGCATCCATCAGTTCCTCTTGTTCCATTTTGATAGGAAGATACCCTTTCACTCACCATCTTTATAAAGTCTTCTGACAGATGGCTTCCATGCTACATTAATTGTTAGATGGATGACCAGATGGATGAGCAGGCTGGTGAACAGCTCCATAAATTACTCCTTCTTATATTTTTTTAATTTGAGTGGTACCTAAGTTGCCAAAAATGTCTGTCTACTTTGGAATGACGGAACCAAGTTATATTGTCTCAGGTGCTACACGGCACAATGTCATTCCCTGGCACACAGTGGAAAGACTGAATTTCCTTTCCCTTTAGTAAAAACAAAGCTCTATCCTTCTAGCCTAACCACATCCAGTGCTTTGAGAGTGCCTGAACACTCAAATATTGTCTCTCTTAGACTCTAGTGCATGTGTGATTGTCTTTTAACAAAGTATCAGTATCCACAAAAGGTAGACTTCAGTTCAAAACTTCAGGATGGATTACAAATGAAAGTGTCTTGGCATGCTTTTAAGCTCAAACTTGTAGAAGCTGTGACATAAAGAAAAAGATTTGTGGAAAACCAAAAAGGAAAAAAGAAAAAAAACCCAACAAAATCCCAACAGACCCACAACCAAACCAAAAGAAAAAAAGATGGGTTTCTCAAGCACATGAATTGCATCAAGGAATTAGACATGCATCTGTTTTAACAAAATTGAGGCAATCATTGTCTTTAGTGTTAAAGGGACTTTAGCAATTCAGACTTATCAAAATTATTCTCTTTTTAGTGTTAAACTTTATTTATCTGTTTTAGTTTGATCTTGTAAATTAATAGGGCAACCCACTGAGACTCAATAAGCATTTTCTGTTTATTGTTGTCTTAAAATTTATTTAGAATTTAGCTGAATTAACTGTTTGTGACATACTGGTGGTAAAAAAAAAAAAATCTATTTTGGTTACACAAATAATTTTGCCTTACTTTCATTAAAGCTTTAGCTTTAGTTTTAAGCATTATACCTTTATAGACCAAACCTGAAAAGTGAGCAACACTGCCAGCTCTTATTGTAAGTTAACAGGAACTGAGTGTGCACAACACTTAGCAGGATCAGGCCCCTCACATGAAAATATTTTGACTGGATTTAGCCACATCCTTCCTGACCTTAATTCATAGTGGATAAATCAATTTGTTAATTCAGTAGAGGTTAGAAATTTGAAACAGGACATAAATTATATTTTTCCAGTCCTACAAGAGATTGGTTTTCCTTCCTGGAAAATATGTTAACAACCATAGTTTAAATCAGCACAGAAAATGCAAGATCTGAGTTCAAAGGTCACCCCCTTTTATTAACAGTACTTTCATAAATGGAAACAAGAGAAAATTGTGTTCTGTTTTGTCTAGATTTCAAGGCAAGGAGTTAGAGTGCTTTTTTTTTTTGTTTTAATACTACATTTAATAATAGAGGAAGAAGATCTTCCCGACTTAGACTCCACTGTATTACCAAGAGCCTAGTTCAAGCCCTACTGAAACCAGCAGGTTATTCTGTTCCTTCAGTAGGCTTTAAAATGGGCTCATACTGGATTTCTTTCTTTCCTCTCCGAATTCCTTACAAAAAAAAAAATTACTGTTCCGACACAAGTCCCATTTCAAAAGGTCATAGACTGTATGCAGAACTTTCACTCAAGCCATCTGGACTTATCCATGTTAACAAGTTTTTTTTGTTGAACTGAGGCCAATTACTCCAGGCAAACCCACAAAATTAAGTGGCCTTAGACTAAGAATTTGATCTGTACTTTAGACAAATATCATTTGAGTATTCAAACTGTACTCTAGACATAGCATAAAAGCAACAGAACAATCATTTTCTCTGTCTCCCTTGCTGTAATTTAAATGAAAATGTTAAAAAATGTTTTCTTTACAACATTTTTTAAAATAATTTAATTATTTTAACATGATTAGGAAATACATAGCCATAGCGGCTAAGCAGACTCATGAGAAAAAAAAACAACTTAAAGGAAGTGCTTTAACAAGTAGATTTGGAAATATATTAAGAAAACTTCAGTAATAAAGATATAAATGTAGCTAAAGCCCAAATTAAAATAGGAAAATCATGCAGTGGTTAAATTGCCATAATACATGTTGTTGCTCTTCACTCTCCTTCGTTTGTTTTTTTTTTTTAGGAATCATCTCCTGAATTTTTGCTTGTTTGTCATTACTATTATAGCAAGCTTAGAATTTCGTCCCTTTAACTGCATTTTAATAGCAATGTATTATAGCATGATTTATCAACATATGGCAGGTGGAAGCTGACACAAATTATAATGAAAATTAAAACAGTCATTTATGCAGCAGGCGATTATCATTTAAGAAACATTTATTTGCAGGCTTTAAAAATGAGAGTTTAGAATCAAATGGGTTTAAAATGAAAGTTTTAATGACTGTTACCTTTTTCCTGCAGCCACTCCTCTACAGGCCGGTTATATTTGAAGGGGATTTTCTGTTTTACCATTTGGAACCGTTCACTATCAGTGTTGCCTTTAAAGTTTAAAAAACAGCTTAAAAACAATCTGTAAAGTCAATGAAATAGTTAAAACATCCTAGATTTTTTGGTTTATTTATGACCTTATTTAGCTATAGATAAATAAGTGCGCATGTGTGTACATATACATATATATATATTTGAAAAGAGAGAGATTTATCTTTAGTAGAGTGGAGAATAGTTATGCATCCAATTGCCTGAGGTTCTGGAAGGTCATAGAAATTAAATCCTACAAAAACCAGAGAACTCAGATTCTCCTTGGAGTATTTGTTTATTCAAATTGGTCAGAAGGCATGTGCAATTTGTCTGCGATGTGAGACCTTGTATGAACTCAGTGCCATGAGTTAAAACATTTTGATCAGACTCTGGATCTGATGGCATGGACATGGCACACTATGTCAGTCACATAAACACACAGTTAGTAGTAATTTCTTGCTTCTTGCACTGGTAAAAGGCACGTGTTCGGACTAGAAACCCAGTAAACAGAAAGAAAAAAAAAAAAGAAAGGAAGAAAATATAAAAAATCAATGCCAAAAGGATGTAATAGAATTAGTTTAAAAAAAACCCCAAACACCTAAGAATGGAAAGATAAACAGGAAAAAAGAGAAGTAAAATTTGAAAAGAAGAACTGTTAATTAAGGATACATGAAGACTTCTGTTCAGTTACCAAAGACTTGGGCCTGTTTCAAGAATAAAACAAAAGCTTAGAAACTAATTTAAATAAAAGCAGAAATAATTAGCCAAAATTTAAATTAGGGCAATTAGAGTTCCATTGTTCCATGTTGATGGATAATAGAATCATCCATTAAAGTGTTCTTTGGGGGAAAGCTCCTATTACTTGCACAGCACAGAGAGGAACAGGATTCATACAAAGGCTCTGTCCAAACTCCCTTGCTACTGGAAAATTGTACAGGTCAGATGGAACCTCTAATAGAAAGGAGCAGCTCAGTTTGATGGTGCCAGAAATGACAGTGAACAAGTGCCATCATTTTGCTTTTTCATTTTCTTCAGCTAGAGTCACTTTCTGATTACTTCTAATTTTTGCTTCAAGTATTATTTTTACAAAAACTCTTCAGTCAGACAGGCATAAGAGAAGTGCATTTTTTACATGCAACATTATAATATTGTAGAAAAAGGATTAAGCCCACAACTTACTGAAGTAATGCTACCATAAGCAGCAGTTCAGTAGATCAGTTGTGCTCCAGTATGTGTTTTGAATAAATGGTGGTCCAGGTCAGCAACTGCTCTGCACAATTTGCAGTATTGCCTTTAGAGTCCCACATTTAAATATCCTAATGGGGCTTCATATTTATTTGACTTTCTGAAAGAGGTACTGTCATCTTTTTTCAACGTAAAGAGGCACCAACAAAAAAAAAAAGGCAAAATTAGAAACTAAGTCATAGAAGTCCAGCCAGTCAAGAGCAGACACTGTCATATGGCAGGAGTGTGATTGGGGAATCTCATGTGTTCATCCTTACTGCAGAGCTGTTGCTCAGAAATGCTGCCAGTCTACGTGAGGCACCTGCTGACCACAGCTGTGCTCTCCAGCAGCATCTTGGAACTGCTGACTTTCTGCAGCATATGAGAGGCTCTACAGCAACACACCAGACATACTCTCACAAGCATTTGTAAGAACTAATCTTCAGGAGCATTTGTAAAAATTGTCATCTGTATAGCTGTAAGCTCAGCTGTAAGGAAAACAGTAATTTGCATTTGGGTTAGTATCTCCAACTATAATGATGAATATTTAGGAGCCTTGCTGCTTATTTGGAGTATCAGGTAAAAAAGGAGCAAAAGCATTTAAGAACAACTTTACTGGGCCAATTACTCATTACCTTCCTGAAAAATCAGATGACTTTTTACCTTCCATATAACATATTAATTGTGGGAAACCGCTATTTCCCATCGCAGAAATAGCTAATTAAGCACCAGCTGACACACATTATTGCTTCAGTTTCTCTGTAGCACCTCAGATGCCTGCCATATACCACTGGTTACTCAGATAAGCTAGCAGGAAAAGATAAAATTTGAAACAGTCTCTCAGTCATTTGTCAAGTCGTATTTAACAATGTACTGTAGTGACTTGGAGTCACTCACTGACATGAAGTTACCTTTAAGTACATTCCCAGCTCTCATAATTCATATCAGCACCACCAAAAAGTCAGTTCTGTACTTCAACAAATATATATTCCTAAACAAAAAATTTGAACCATGTTCAATGCAGGAACAAAGAAAAAATTGATAAAGAGCAGCTGAGTTAAGATAAACAACAAAAAACAAAGAAAAAACTCTACCTAAAGCTAAAGAGACAGTAATATTAACAAAACAATGACATTTGATCTGTTAATAATAAGCTGAAGACTAATGTAAGCTGAGGTCATGCAGATCAGTTGTTCTTCCAATTTCTTAACCCAAATGACAGCTTCCTCTCCTGCAAGTTCTGCCATTCATTTAAGCCTAAGGGAAGCTTGCACTCACAGGACAGGGAAGCAGATCATTGGTTTGTGGAGAACAGAAACAAAATTAAGTCAAGCTCACTGCAAAAATGATTTCTTTTTTAAGATCAGTTGGCAAGACATTCAGCTTAGACCTTTACTCAGCACACTAATCCATGCCCACCAAAACAGCCAAATGTCATAAATGCAATCATAAAAATTCTGCATCTCCTTTAGGATTTTGTTAGTTGCAGGGTGCCTAATTTTTTTTTTTTTTTTGTAAGGAAGGAGTACTAGGTCCTGAAAGATCCCCAGAAGGCATTTCAATGACACTTAAAGACCTAAATTTCTCTTTCAACTCAGACTTGAACACTTAAAAAGAGGCTGCTACTACTATGTATAGTGCACGTGATAGAGATAGATACAGTTTTGGTAGAAATGGGGGTTACTCCCCACTTTATAGAGTACATCCTGAGCTAGGGCTACTGGTTAAATGAGTGCATTGATATCACAATGTTGATGGCAGGCACATTTTCTGTAGCCCCAAAGAAATTTTATAGCACTATTAACAAGCAACAAGAAACACCACTGTCTTCATCCAGACTTGGTCTGCACATAAGGAACCTTTTACTGGTGGCAATGAGATCTTTTTCAGAGTGAGGAAAGTTCAGAGGAACACTAGAGTCAGCCAGGGGCTGGCATGGAGTGCTTCTTCTGTGTGAAAGGCTGACTGTAGAAAAGAAAAAAAATGGGGTGAATTGAAATTCCTCAGAAATAGGGCATCTGACAAGAACAGGCCAACAAGACTAAGGTAAAAAAAAGGAAGTGGGACAATAAAAAAAAACATGACAATGAAAAATGGGTTTCTTATAGTTCTAGACCTTCAAGAAAGCCAGAAATGACAACTATTCCCCACCACATCTTTAAAAACTTTTTTTTTTTTAAATCAGGTTTAATTTAATTTTATGATGTTATTATTATGCAGATATATTCAGCAAGATTAAAATACATATAAAATCATACCTTTAAAAGCAATGAAAAATTGAAGGGCACTAGAAAATTCAAATAGGTTTATATTGCAAAATTAGTATTTGGGTTTTTTTGTTTGTTTTTAAATTTTATTTCAGACATAACTAAGAATGATTTTTAAAAACATGTGCATGAGAATGTGTTCAATCATATACCCAATTACAACAGTCAGCTAAAGAACAACTTTTTCATTGTTAAGTGCTTAGAATAGCCATTAAATATAACCAATAGAACCATACAATTACTAATAAATTAATACTGACTTGGAGCTGTGCTTTAAAAAATAAACACAACATTTGATATGAGAGCTCAAAAAGGAAATATCATGGTTTGCAACACGAAGTAACATAATTTGGGCATACAGGAAGCTTATTGAACCTCTGACAGCTGAGGCATGGTGTGATTAAAGGTGTTTCTCGTCCATCTTCACACACAGAAATTTTCAGTAACAATCCTTTTGTGACCTCAATGCAATTTCTTTGTATAGTTGAATGATACACACATTCAAACAACCCGTTCATGTAACTAATGTAGATCCTCTCTTTTTTCCTTTTCAGTCCAGATATGACTCCAGGCTGTTCTTCAGATAGAATACACAGGATAGAGTGATTTAAATTTATTTCAGAAAATATGCCTAATCGCATAATTCTTCTGCATTCAGAATCAATGTGAGTCTCCAAGGTTGCAGGATATAATTTTTTATTGTGAAATTGTGTTGATTAGTTTTGCTACTTGTGATTTACTAAATATTTCCCTCCCATAGTTTCTAGCTGCTTAAGTGATTCAAGTACCAATAGGAAAGGCTCATTTTAAATAAGTTTCTTCTTTTTTCCTTCATCCACATAATGAATTCCTGTATATCAATATGATTTAGATCTGCTCAACAACTTAGCTTCTTCTAAAGAACTGTGCCTCATAAACATATTATTTTGCCTATTTTCATTCTCTTTTCATGTAAAAATTCCAAAGCCAACTGTGAAGACTAGGATTAAAAGAAGTTTTTGTCCCATTTAAGACTTATATGCACAATTAATAGAAATTCCACTGCATGTCCTAAGTTTTTCAGCAAACTGATAAGCAGACTTTTATGACTTCAAGGATTTTAATGGTAACATTTTGAAATCTTCTAGATCCTTGAATCTTGGTTAACCTGAGTATTCAAGATATTTCAAATACCACGGACATTCCTGAAGATCAAATACTTTGGAAAATAATATGGCAGAAGTGCTCTATGTTTTTGGGCTTTTTTGGATTGTCCCTCTCTTTCCAAAGGAAATGTGGAATCCAGTCATAAAAATAAGAGTCTGCTGGTTAAAAATGATCAGTTGCCGGTATTCTGTCTTTTTTCTGAAGCCCTTGGTATCCCTGCTCCACAGACTGTACTGATAAATAGATCAGATTCACTTTGAACTTTAGCTTTTGATAATCTTCAATTTAGACCAAACTAAAATGGGAAAAAAAAAATCAAAATAATTTACTTGTGCTAATCACTACTGGCAGCTCCCACAGGAAATACTTTTTACGCAGTGCAACAGTCTGGGGGACACAGTTAAAATTTGCTCGTGGGCAAAGCAGAATTTTCTTCCAAAACCCTTCTGTGCTGGAAGATGTTTTTCTTTTCTGCTGATGGCTCCTTTAAGAAAACAAACAACTTTCATTGCAATAAGCTTATTTCTAAACCAAAATGGAATCTTAAGCCAAAGAAAGTCCAAGAACAATTGAAGCTCTGAGGAATCTTGCTTCTTGGCCTAGACTAATCATAATGATTTACTATCTCTCAGGTGTGAAAGAGAAAAACTGAAGGGTTCCAGCAAAATTCACTGGGCAGAAAGAAAGTACTTGCTTTTACATGGAATATTAATCCATCCTGATGTGTTGTCAAATCTGTGAAGATGCTGAAAAGAATACCACAAGAAAACACTCATCTGATCTAAATTACTGTCAAAAGCTGTCCTATGAAGCAGAATTTTCTTCATTGCTTCTAAATCTCTAAAAATAATGAGACATTTTGTCTAATGAGCAGTTATTAAATGAAAGATGCTACAGTGATACTAATGATTTAAAGAAACATCTTGAGATCAGTGTTCAAGCTTTAAAATGTTTCCACCATTTCCCCCTTATTGTAGATGGAATTTCAGTAGGAAAAGGGCTTGTAAGCAGCTAGTGTTCACTCAGCAGCCATTAATGCCAGGTCCCTTTTGGTTTTTATGGATGCCCATAATCTCACCAAGATTTACACACACTTAATTGACATCATCATGTCAGAGAAGTAGCCTGTTACAGCCTGAAAAGTGTATATTTGGTGGCTAAATGCTCTGCTTGAATAAACTGACCCAGTTCAATTCAAGCCCAAAACTCTCCCAGGGCTGATGCCGCGTGCCCTGGAAAAGGAGACCTGCATGCAACATGGAGAAGCTACCATTTTCTCCTCTGATAAAGAGAACAAAAGTTTCCCAAGTGTACTTGTGATTGGCACAGACTGACCCTCTTTAACCACTTCTGTTTTCAGGAAGCTGCACTTAAAAACTTACAGTGTACTGAATTGCCCCGTTTTCACATTTCCTTAAGTCCAACCACTATTTGTTCATAGCTTGTATTCAATTAGAAAATGGACACAAGTCTATTGGTAAAGGATCAGGATCTATTTTTAAGACTAGACCTTCCTCCATACATGAGAGAGGAATAACAACACTTACAATCAAGTTTTAGCATCAAGTCCTTTTATCAGTCCTTTTATGTAGATGTTTGTTTTGTTGTGTTACTGTAAGACCATATTGTGGTTTATGTTATATAACGTAGGGAATGGTGGCACTAAAATCCAAACATGTAAAAAATCTCTACTTGCAGTGGCTTTAGAAAACACTTGAAAAACGTCCAAACCTGAAACCACAGATGTGGTTTATACAAAAATAAAACAGGATGGCCATGCTAAACAAAATAATTATAAGGCAGATGATCTGGAATCTTTCTAACTGCCACAAGCCGTCCCTCTAAAAATTCTTGTAAAGCTTTAGTTTTGCCTTGTATAACAGAAGCACTACAAAAGATTAATTCAAATTCGGGATTTTATTTCATTTGAGCAAATTGAAAAATTCACAAGTCTTAACATTGTTCAGCTTTGCTTCAATTCTTGGGCATTTTACTTTTTCCTCTGCCTTCAATGTTCAATAAAGTGGCATATTTTGCTATTGAATTCTCTTTTTATTTCTTGTCCTCATTTTCCCCTTAGTCCCGGATGCCCTTGACTTTATCTTCAATTCCCTTTGATCACATTGTTTGCGGGGAGCAACACCTTTTATTCTGTTCATCTCACTATGGACTGGAGTTAAAAGCTGACCTTCACACTGCAACCTTCTTCAGCTCACTGCCCTCACGACAAGAGACAACAAGGTCTTGGTAATATAAGTACTAAAAATATGAGAGAGAATTAGCAAGACTCCAACAGTAAAAGTTATTCAGGCAACTGGAGCTGTTCCTCAGTCTCTAGTGCCTCAATCAAAAGCTTTACAATGCTACCACTCCCTATTTTATCTTATCTTTTTAAGCCTAAAAAACTCGGGGTTCTAATTCAAAGTAAAGCACCTTTCAGGCCAAAATCATTGGGAAATTCAGAAGCAAGCTAGGAGATAGGAGTTTAAATATCTGTGCAGGACGTACAGCTAATGTGGACCACAATGACACTAATGAGACTAAGAAAGGCTCGAAGAAGTCATCTAATTCAATGCTCTGCCCCAGGACAAGATCAGTAACATTTCAACCTCCCTTAGATTAGTCTTTCAATCCTGTTTTGGATGACTGAGAAAATAAGTGCGTTACCCTCGATAATCTAATACAGAAGCACAATAGGAGCAAAACGAAAGAAAACTCAGACTAACAAAGGTGGAGGGAGGTTAATCAAACCTTTTCAAGCATTCAGAAGAAAAAAAAATTGTGAAAAATGTGTCTCAAGTCCTATTTTATATGTGCACATTATGCTGAATCACTTCAGCCCTGCAGAAGCTGAGGCCATGGGCATGAAATAAAAGCAGTCTGCTTTAGCTCGCTTTTGAGCTATGTTGGAAAACTGAACTAGTGTACAGTACAGAGAAAGCAGTTACCAGTTCAACCTCTGTAAAAATATGAAACAATTTGGGTGTCTACATTACTAGATGTTTAAAAAATTTTGTAAGGAACATGTAAATTACTGTGGCTTTTTCACTGACCAGATCCAAATTGAGCCCCATGTCAGGCAGCCAGGGCTGAAGTGTCTATTAAAGAAAAACTGAAACTACATATTGATCTTTCCATTTTAAGCAAGAAAAGAAAAATCATTTTACAGGAAGAAATCAGAGATTGGAATAAAATCCACTGCTGTTGTCCCCATATCCCACTTCCTTCATTCCCTTGCAAAGGGTCAGGATGTGATTTATATTGCCCAGTGGGAACAAGCAGCAATAATCAAATACCAAAAGCACTTTATTTGTATTGACACTTTAAATTCTATTAACTCTCATTTACCTAGAGGTTGTTTATCTGTTTTGTGCATTAGGCAAAGTCAGAACAGAGAAACACTGAATCCAGTTTACATATTTGGGGTTAGGCATTGGAGCTCTATGTGTAGCTACATGAGTGTAGCTATTTTGCTTCCAGGAGCAATGTGAGGCTGAAAGCAGCACAGTTGCCTTTGTAGGGAGCATATCTAAGGTAATAAAACTTGTGGCTTTATACCTGCTTCTTGAAGGGTCAGTGGCTTGCTACCACAACCCTGCAAACAAGAGCAGCTCAGTCCCAACAGAACTGCAGTCTCTGCCTTGGTGCTGCAGTTATGGAGCTGGACTGGCTCCACCAGAAACCTTCAGATGTTTCTGAATCTTGCTCCCCTGTGCAGATATTATTAGGGAGATAACATGGGGAGTTAAATGTACAAATAGAGAGAGCACGTGCAGTCCTTTCCCATTAATACAGTGCTACTGCAGGGAAGCTGCTCAGTCAGTAGCAATAATGAGAGTAACGCCTATAAGGCCCTTAGACAAATGTCACTGATGAGGACTGGAAAGCTAACCAGTTACAAATAACCAAAGGTTATGAATGGCAGGAGCAAGTTCTCTAGGGTGAATGCCAGGAAATAATTAAAAGCACGCAAGAAACTGATGAAAGAAGAAATTTATTAAGAAGCACTTCCTATCAAGATTGCATATTAGACAGTGCTACAGTATCCTCAGGGAAATTCTTGAATTATTTAAAATTTTACTTGAAAAAGCAGTGGGGGATATCACTTTATTACAGAATGGAATAAATGAGAGCAAACAGGCCTTTCCCCTTTCTAATTGCTACAAATCATGAAATCAATTCTTCTGTTTGCATCAGTTTACAAAAAGGAAAAGGGAATCCTCGGATTCTGTAGTAACCCAATAAGTCTTCTCAAAGACAAATGCTATTCACAAAGTTGTGCCACAATCAAGAGCACCAGGTACTCAATAAGTAGCGAAGATGCAAATTCATTGACCCAGAAAGACTTTCATGTTCAGTGAAGTGTAGAATATTTTCTATTTAAGTCACCAAAGATAAGGTAAATTGGAGCTTTATCCTCAGTTTACTGATGGGAAAAACTGAGCTGCAGAGTGGTAACAGCATTACCCAAGATCACAGAGAAAGGCCAAGACCTCTAAACGCAAGGCTGGGATTCACGAACTTCTGACTCCCAGTTCCATGACTGGCCCCTTTAATTTCTGACCATCCTTTCACACAGTTGCTCTACTTCAGGCTGTAGCACTGGATTTTAATGACTTCATGCTTTCCAGTGCCCTTAGCAAGCAGGGAGAAGGCGGATGGGGATGCATAAACCCCTTCTGTCACTGCATGTCATCATGTCAACCTGGGATTACAGCTGGCACTGTTCTTTCTGCAGGCAATGTGATCAGAAAAGCACAAAGTTGTTCAAGCCTGTGATCCCCCAGGACAGATGTTTGTTTGCTCATTCTTACTGTGCACACATGTGTGTTTATGAGAGAGAGACAGCAACAGAAGGAGAGTTAGGGAGAGAGAGAGAAGAAATAAAACATAAAAAACTCTGTTTGACCAGGAGAACTGAAATAGAACCAACCCAGGAGAGAAATGTAAATATATTAATGTCTGGGAACTCACTGCACTGTGCTGTGCAGCAAGATTCTATTTAGCCTGAGTCTCCATCTGAGAAATATTTCTCCATCCTTCTCTGTACTACATTATACAGCTACATTTGATGTACCATCAAATGGCTGAAGCAATAGCAGTTGGTTGGATGGGGCTTTGAGCAATGTGGTCTAGTGGAAGGTGTCCCTGCCTGTGGCAGGGGGTTTGGAACTAGATGGTTTTGAAGGTCCCTTCCAACCCACATCCTTCTATGGTTCTAATGAGTCTTATGCCAGCAAAGGAGAAATTTACTAAAATCATTGTTGATAAGGTTTATGCTTGGTACCTGGACCTCATACAGTCATGGAGCAATGGACACAAACAGGTAAGAGTAGCTCAAAATATCTGAGGATTAGGTCAGGATACACATGCCTGTATGAACAGCTATATACTTTGGCATGCAATTGTTGGGAAGACCAAGCTATTAGGATACACCTATATCTATTAGTATGCAATTACTATTCATGGAAAATGGCTGGATGTCAAAGAAATACAGGGAAAAACGCATGGATTGTATCTGTTTTGCACCACAGTATCTCAGGGACTGGGACTCAAAGGCCTGTGTTAAGTTAATGAATGCAATGCCAACATTTAGGGATATTCCTCAGCCCAGGGTTCTTAAATCAGATACCAGGTGAGAACAACTAGGCAGAAAGATGCATCAGTGCCCTATGGATACTGTATCTTGGAATATTTTAAGTGACTATTCTGACACAGAGCAAATCTAGGACTGGGAAATCATAAAGCTCATCTCTTCATGAGTTTCAGTTTATGCCGTACCACCACTGTCAAAGGTTAATACAACTTTTCCTGGGCATTCACTCTGTGTAGCCAGAATTTATCTTACAAAGAACCCTAGTCAATAGAACTAAGCTAAGAGGAAAGAACTGAGATTTGAGAATCAATACCATCAATGGAAAAAGAATCAGAGAAATAAGAGAAAAATTACAGATACCACTAAACTATCTAGGTTTGGTTTGTTACGGTTTCAATTTGGCTGAGCAATGGGGTCACAATGCAGCAGGGTAACTTCTCCAGCTGCAGAAGAAGTGGCAGTATTTCTACACAATCATGTCTTCCTGAATAAATTAATGAGGGGAAAAAAAGGAACCATTTGCTTTCCAACTGAGAAATACCAATGTTATTACTGTAGATATAATACAAACACATACAGCTTATTTGACTTCATATTTCAGATCACAAACTAAATGCAAAAGTAGGGCAGTTTTTTTAGAAGGAGCTCTTTTGGGGCTTATCTTTGTTGTTGCCATGGTGGGTTACTGTAATTCTCTAGAGCATCAGACACTTGACAGGTCTCAGACTCAATAAGCTTGATTAGATGAACATTCAGGCTCTAGGAAGACAGAAGAGAATCCCAAATCCAGGACCATCATAAAGAAGTGTCATTTTGACCATTAAAGCAAATTTTCTTCTACAGCATTTGGTATTCATCTGTAGATTTGACATATTGGACATCTAGTCTGATTCAGAAAGATGTAAGAGTGTTGCTACACTAATTCAGCTAATAGCTGAATATAGAATACATATCTCTGGTTTTTTGGACAGCACAAAAAAAACTTTTCCTCAAACTGCCAGTACTTTCTGGTAATATTTTCTTTATCTAGACTACAAACAAGATAAAGTACTTTGGCTAAATTAAAATTAGTATTGCCTCTGTGGCATGCATTTGCACATTAGAACAACCTTTTATGTGATGGTTATGTAGCAGTAATAAAGACTGCTACAGAAGAATACTTCTTACTCCTCTCACCTCTCACAGATCTCAAGGACTATCAGTGGGATCTTGGGTGGGAATTAGATGGTCATGGCTACTTGCATGAAAAAACTTTTATGTGTTTCCTTCCTTAGGTAAACTCCTCCTTTCAACCCTATTGCGGTCAAATCATATTGTGCTATTTGTTCTACTTTGTTACTTTACATTTCTTCACAAAGACCCAAGCATTTCCTTCTTTCTCAATGCCAAGCTTGATAGACGGCCACTCACATGGGCTTGAGGTCCTTGGTGAAGAATGCAGTGTGTTGCAAGAGCTCAGATCAGTTTTAAGAAACAAAACAGGAGCAATGGATACTGGAAGCCACAATATAACCACTTTGTTTTTTGTTGTTTGGTTGGTTTCTGTCTTTTCTCTCTTCTGTCCTCAAAAACAGAATTTGGAAGACAGAATTCCCCTGCAACACTTCCATTCAACTCTTCGAGGATGGGGCAAATAAAGAATAAGACACAGCTTCATTTTTTTGGGAAAGCAAATCACTAAGTACAAAGCAGTTAAACTCTAAGTGTAGTGGCAACATTTATGTAACTTTTATATCATGTCAGATCCTAGCCCGTCATCCAGTACGGAAACATGCTTTAACACGAGTGTTTTTGCACAAATTCCAAAGTATGTCTGTTTGTTGATGACCTCATGTATGGAGGTTTATATGTCAGTGGATACAGGGGAACAAAACTTAAGTGTTCATATCAGGTAGCCATATTTATCAGTTTTCCAATCCTATAAATATAATATAGATGCTATGGCCCTGCAGTGACAAGCCACAATCAACTCTTGATTTCATCAACTTGTCATGCTTTAATCATCCCTCTTGGCAGATCTTTCAACATATGTCACAGTACTGCCTTCAAAATGTGCCTCTCCAATTCTGTTTTATTAACCCTGTCTTTTTATATGTTTTAGGCTCATTATGAAATGCAGTAAATCTGTCAAAGGCACTTTATATGCTGTCTCCAATTCATGCTGATAGGAAGCATCTGAGAGCTCATTTAAGTCCTACAAAATGAGTACAATATGAAAAGTCAAAATCCACAAAAAAGTATGTGACAAGAACCCTGGTGATCACATTCAGCCTACAGGGCTAATCAAAAATCAGTCCTCTTTTTCCTTACTCATTGCTCACTCAGAAGGACATTTAGATAGGAAAATATTAAGACCACAGTGGGATCTGATAGCACCAAGAAAAAAAATCCCTTCAGAATGCAGATCAAGCAACAGATCTTATTAACGATTCCAAGTTGTCCAGCACAAGATCCATGTGGTTTTCATGGAGACAATTGGATTCAGCCAAACTTCTCACTATTACCTTGGTTTCAGAAGCAAGGTTTCAGAAGTGAAAAGAAGATCATAACAGCCTCAAGTCTGAGGGAAGGAAGAGATTGGTACAGGGGCACAAGAAGGCAGAAGCCAAAGTTTTTACAGGAAGTTGAAGGGTGGAAAGAAGAGGAAATGACATGTCAAAATCATTCTGCAAGACACAGCGAATTTGGGGGAGGAGGACCCAGGCTCTGAAAAGCACAGAGAACTAGTGATTTTGTCCAAGAAGGCTCCATTACTGAACATTTGTAAATCACCAAAGAAGTACAATACGAGCCCTGCAGAGGTACTGTGCAGGGATAAGTACAAAGTTAGAAAGAAAGAATTTGCAGCAATGACTCAGACATCTCAGTTAGTTCTGCTTTTGAGTTTTCCTTGTTAATTTCACAATCAGCATTAGACTTTACATCACTGAGCTCTAATAATAATAACTAATAATAACAAAATTTTATATTATTTACAATATTAGTGCACATGTCAGCTGAAGAAGGGATATGTAGTCTTCTCCTAATTTCCCCAGTGATGCTACTATTAGACTATCTAAACTTACCTTCTTTTTCTTGTCTAATGCATTGTAAATTAAATAAAGCAAAGTTGGAAGAAGCAATATCCCATTGATAAGAGTTAAAAACAGACAAGCTTTCAGAAACAGAAGACACAAAAAAAAACAGAAGGAGAAAACCATAACGTCACTAATCAAAAAAAAAAAGAAAAACAAAAAAAAACCAAAAACCAAAACTATCAAGTAGAACTTATATATCCAGAAATAAGGCTGCTTTTTTCAATCGTATTGGGCATAAAAACTATTAACCTTCAGTAATTCTGCCTTTATAAGAGAGGACTAATACAGATATCACACACTATTTCTCCACAATTAAGGCACTCTTATTTCCTAGGTTGGTCAGCAGATAGCAAAACAGAGCACAGAGAAGACGGCTCAGTCCCCTGCTTTAGTCTTGGGAAATCTACTATCTCCCCATGTTCAGCAATAAAGCCAATGAGATGAACTCTAGCATGCACAAAGAATCTGGATACAATCTTGTAAGACCTTCTGTTTCAAGGACAAGATGGGGATAATATATAAAAATCAGCAGTCACGGGTGGGAGCTTCCCTGTAATGCTTACATCAACAAATCCTTGCTAAATTTTGTCTTTAATAACTACAACAACCACTGCATTATCTGAGGAAATCCTCATCATAACAAGCTCTTGTGTGTTTTGTGTAATTCCTTTACAAATAACCTTGAGCCTTCTGTATGTCCTCTTAATATCTCAGGAGAGGATCTCCCTTTCTCCTCCTCTCTTCCTCTCCTGCCTGTCTCCCCAGCCCCNCCCGCCTTCCCCCCCCCGCCCCCCCGCCATAATTATCTCTCGCTGTCTTCTGGGTGGTTATGTTTAATCTCAGGATTAGGCAGAAGCCTGCAGTTTGCTTTGAACAGCTTATCAGCTTCCAAGAGACATTTACAGGGAGAGAAAGACTCCAGTTTTGATAGCAGTAATTGTATTTAGCTTGTAAGATACAAGGCTATTTATCTCACGGCTGGGAAATCACAGAGGGAGAGAGAAAATGTTGTCGATAAAATCTAAATAAAGCCAGAAAGAATGGAGAAGAGAAGAGAAGAGAAGAGAAGAGAAGAGAAGAGAAGAGAAGAGAAGAGAAGAGAAGAGAAGAGAAGAGAAGAGAAGAGAAGAGAGAAGAGAACTCCTCAGAGTCCCTTCAGTCAGAGGGAGTCCTCAGAGTCCCTTCAGTTCTCAGAGGGATGAGGTGGGAAATTCACTTCATTAAACAAAAAGATCGTGCCAGTTGTGGGAGGAGACTGAAAACAACAAGGGAAAGGTAATAAATAGCTTGAGTAGGACAAGAAATGACCTGTTTTAAAGCAGACTGTGAATTCTTGTTCAATAGCCATAGTTGTATAAAACTCATGGAATTTTATTTGTAGAGATGGGTAGAACCACTTTTAGAGATACTAAGAACCAACACTGCATTTAAAAATAGCTGGATCTGTGGACATCCACATCTCTGGAAATGAAATCTGTTTTTTTTTTGTTTTTCACAGAAACTTAAAATAGTACTCATAATGGATTATGGGGTGCCACGCAACACTAACTACTTAAACCAACTTCAGGTTCCTCACTTATAAAATGCCATTTCCATTTCACATTTATAGTATTCAGCAGTAGTCAGTCTGCTCTCACCAAAACAGCTTCATGCTTCATTTTTTCCACCTCAAAATTCCTGTAATATCTCTGATTGTGGCTTAAGTTCTCCTACTGTACCGCTCCATTTTCAAAGTGTCTACAATAGGTTTGGGTGGTAGTTATGGAAAAAAAAAATAGGATCTAGATATTTTGAATCTTATTAGGCCACAACCAGTATTCTAATTTGGTACAATCAAACAAGCAAGGAAGAGTTAGCATCGTCTCACTGAGAAACATTCAGCACTTTGCCAAAGTATAAAATGGGTAACAGCAATAAAAAAAATGCCAGATTCCAATTATTCCAATACTTTTAATCATAGAACAATTTTCCTGAAGAAGAATTAGATGGAACCAAGCTTTCAATCTTACCAAGACAAACACAAATACTTCAAGTTCTTTCCACCACCATAATTAATTCTTTACAGTTAAAACAGATGAGATGAAAAATACATCTATTTTTCCTACGTCATAGAGATATAGTATATAATTTCAGCTGTCCCAAAACATGTCTCAAAATCCTGAAATTTTCTCAAAGACAAGAGATCATAAAGTAAAAAAAAAAAAAAAAATCAGAAAAACTGACAGTCATGAGATTCTTTCTATAGCCTTTGTTGCATCACCTGCCACTCAAACGCAAAACTGTAACCTCTGCCTGACATTCTCTATTTCTTTGTGAGCAAGTAGTTTAGACTAGACTAGAATATTTGGAAAGTAGCTGCAATGATTATCTAGCTCAATCAGGGCTGGCCAAAAGTCAAAGCACGATCTTAAGGGCATTGTCCAAATGCCTCAAACACTTACGGGCATAAGGCCTGCTGAAAATCTCTCTAGAAAAATTGTTCTGTTTGACCAGCCTATCAGTAAAGTAATGCTTCTAAAGATCTACTGTGAACCTCCCCTAGCACAACTTTGAAACATTCCTACACGGCTCATCACTAAGTACCATGGAAAAACAGTTCAGCTCCTCTTTCTGCTTCCACTCCTCAGAAAGCTGTAAAGAGCAATGTCTCCCCTAGCCTCCTTTTCTCCATACTTGATGACCCCAAAGTCCCTAGCCACTCTCCATAGGACATGCCTGACAGCCCTGTCACCAGCTTTATTCCTGTCCTCTGGACATTTTCATGGATGTTCAAATCCTTCTCAAATTGCGGGGTGCTGTTTGTGCTGGTTTTTATGCACCCCAGGATGTGATTTGCTGTCTTGACTGTCAGGGCACACAGTTGACTGACACTGAGCTGCTGCCCACCAGCACCCCAGATATCCTTCTTCAGGGCTGATCTCCAGCCACTCCTCTTCTAATTCCTAATAATGCCTGGTGTTATTCTGCCCCAGGTGCAGAACCTAGAATTTTTTCTTGCTTGGTTTTATCCCATTAATCCTAGTCCAATGCTCCCATCCAACTAGAATCCCCTGAAAAGCCTCTTGTCCCTTGAGAGGGTCAACAGCACCTCCCAGTCTAGTCTCATTAGCAAGTTTCCTCATCCACTATTTTCCCTTTATCCATGAGATGACCTTACCACAGAAGAATGAATGTATTGAACAGAACTGTCCCTAGAACTGAACCCTGAGGGAACAGCTCTGGTGACCAGTTGCCAGGCAGATGCAGCCCCATCCACCACAGCCCTTTGAACTCTGCTGTTCAGCCAGTTCCTAACCCAGCACACTATGCACAGCTCATCCCAAAGCTGGGCAACTCATCTGGAATGGTGCTCTGAGGGGTGGTATCAAAAGCATGACTAAAATCCAGGAAAAACTACATCCACCTCCTTCCCTTCATCCATAAGGCAGGTGACCTTACAATAGAAAGACATCAAATTAGCTAACTGGAACATTCCCCTTGTGAACCATGCTGAGTGTGCTTTATGACTGCATTATTCTTTAAATGCCTTTCAAAAGCATCCAGTACAATCTTCATAATTTTTCCAGGATCTGAGTTTAGACAAACAAGTCTTTAGCTCTCTGTATCTTTTCTCACAACCTTCTTATAGACTTATAGAATAGCAATGGCTAGGTTCCAGTCAGCAGGGACCTCCCCAGACACCAAGACCCTTGTTGGATAATTGAGAGGGGTCCTGCTGCTAGCATCCTTCATATTCCTTCACTTACCTAGAAAAATTATTGAAAGAAGCAAGAACTCAGCCAGTTTTCTTTCCTATCTCATATAAAGTGCATGGCACAAATCAAGCTACTTCAGATCTTTCCACCAAGCAAATGGAGAAATACATTTTAGCAAGGCAAGGGTGATGCCTTTCACATTTTAGATAGGTAGGAGAATCTAAACCACTATCACTTTGACCTGTTTCTAGAAAGCCTATTATTTTAGACAAAGACTTTGTCTCACATAGAATAACAAAGATGTAGTTCAAATTGGATTGCTTTTAAATGACATTGAAAAAAGAAGATACGCCCAACAGTTCAGGAACATTCAATCCTTGGAACTGGAACTACTCTGAAAGAAAATCCCAGCACAGATATCAAGGTCTCAGAATCAACTTTTTGTTTTATAGGTATGCACTTATATGCACACTACCTGCCAGAGCAGTCAGTTCTGCTGCCATGAGCTAACTGCCCAGCTTTTCTGGAAATACAACTTCCTCTCAGAAATGTACTTCAGAGACCGACTGATGTAGGGGCATAGAGGATGAAATTTTTTTTTCTTTTATCCATAGTAAAAAACCTCCAGAATAATGTAATTTGAAAGGGCAAAGACTACCACAAGAAGATTGAGAGATTATTTGAGAATGATAAAGGGGAAAAATATAAAATATGTCCTGTATGGTTGAAATAATGAATCCTGATAACAATCCAATTGTTTAATACTGTCTTATTTCTTGCTTCTAAAATGCATTAAAAAATCCAGGCTACACTTGTCTGGCTAGATCATGCATTTCTTTAAATGACAGCTCCTTCCCACCTGTTGAATTCTTTCCTTTAATCTTCTCCTTTAAAACATTACTTCACTAAGATTTTATTTTTTTGTCATGGATACTCTTACTTTACAGTTTCTCTTCATCTAGTTTTGGTTTTTTGTGGTTTTTTTTTCCCTACTGCAGAACATGTAGTTGATGCCTGGATGAATGAACAGGAATATCAGGCTTGTTTTGACGTACACTACAAATCTGGCATCACACAAAGTATTTCTTTGCAAGGAAAGCCAGTGAACAGAGCAAAAAAAAAAAAATGTTGTTTGTTTGAACTAATGAAAACTTAGGGACTGAGGTATCCCAGGTCTGTGTAAAAACAGAAGATTTACTTCTAACTAGTCTGAAAATATCTGTAAACTGTCTCAAATTTGATGGGCTTCATTTTAATCAGAACTAAAACATGTCCAATACTTCCTCTGCCTGAAGTCTGAGTCCAAAATTACTCCAATTTCCTCATTAAAATATTTATTTACATATAGAGAAGGCTCTCTCCAGGAACATAAAAGCAGGAAAATAACAATGAATGAGCACAATCTGTTTTTTGAGATGTACACAAAAGGATGAAAGCATGTGAGACAACAGAAGGAAGGCAGCCATAGAAAACTCTTCTTTGGACTACAGCAAAAGTTTTATAACTTGACTAAGAAAAATTCTATCACATTGTGATTACCAACTTAATGAATCAAGCATGAAGAAACTGGCTATCAGTACAGCCTATGGAAAAACCCTGTCTCCTTACTGTGTTCTTGAGAGAGAGGAGAAAGGGCAAAATTAATGCAAATAAATCACAAACAGCTCAATGGTTTTGGCTGAACCACCACAGCTGAACTGCAGACAGCAGCCTCTGTACTAATGTTACTTTTTTGACATCTCCCAGTTCTCAGGGCTTTGTCTCAGATACCTATACTGGGCCACTGTTCTGTCTTACTGTCCAGTAACAGAAACTCTGGCACT
Organism: Phainopepla nitens; assembly: GCA_013400175.1. Classification (NCBI taxonomy): domain Eukaryota; kingdom Metazoa; phylum Chordata; class Aves; order Passeriformes; family Bombycillidae; genus Phainopepla; species Phainopepla nitens. Next base: position 136,864 of record VXBQ01003824.1, read on the forward strand.
TTGAAATGGTACCAAAGATGAGAGATCATCCCTAGTAATTTGGATTATTTCAGTCACAAAACCAACTTTAGCTCCAAGTTTTATTCCCCCCTTTACCATTTTTCTCTAACCTTTTTCCTTGCAAGAAAGTGTAAAGCTCATGTTGCAGGTGACTGGAATGCAAATGGATGCTGTAAAATCCAAAATGTCAGTGCCTGAGTTGTAAGTTTGTTGCCATTCTATTTTCCTTGTCTTTTATTTGAAGTTGTAAAAATACAGCTTTGGAGCCTTTTGGTCCCATTGGGCTAGTTTCAGTTAATTTCAATTTAACTAAAGACTGTATTTTAAGGAAAGCCAATATTCTCTCACTTTGTCCATTTAATGAATATCCAAACTTTTATTTGTGTTTTTCATTGAGCAAGTAATTATGAGTCTAATGTATAATCCTTCCACAAGCAATAAAACTCAGAGAGAAACATGGAAATGCCATTCAGAATGCAGCCCTGGCTGAAGATTGCACCATGCGTGATGACAAGACACATTAGACAGTTTATAAAATTTGTGAATATTAGGCTGTAGCACTGTGTGGAAAACCAAATACACATGAAATTGTTCATTTTATAGACAACATAAAATAGACAACAATAGACAACATAGCAGTGTGCCCAAGCAAGCATGGTCTACAAATACAATGTTTTTTTAAACACTGCAAATACGTGTTTCCAGAATTGATGTGATCCTATGCGAAACATAGGGGATTACTTAGCTGCTATCGCTCAAGTTTGAGATGAATTTAAATTTTCAGCAGGTTCCAGTTGAAACACACTGGATTAGCCTGGGTCCATCCAACCACAAAGCCTTTATAGAGCTGAATCTCTGCTGAACACAGGTTTGGTCTTGCAGTCAGATCAAAAAACAATAGTGCAAGTTTGGTTTGTGAAAGACAACAAGCAATTAACTTCAAAAGCTCCTGTTCAGTCTTTTTTTTTTTTAAACCATTGACTGCCCAGAAAATGGGACTAATAAGTATTGGTTTCCTGTAATTATAGGTTCATTGAATCTTTTCTGAATCTTAGGCATTCATAATGCCACTCTATTATATGGATATTCTGGTATTTAACGTGAATTGACATCAAGCCACAGTCCTTTCCAGTGCCCTTCTCCCTTGGTGGTTTTTTTTTGTTTGTTTGTTTGTTGGTTTGCTTGGTTTTTTTCCCCACAGCAATGTAGTATCTTTAGGTTTTTTTTGACTTTTGCCCTATTTTTTTTTTTAAATTTGGCTAAAATATTGTTTTGAAAAAAATGGGGAACAACTAAGGGAGAAACCTGCACACATGAAGCATGGTCCCATAAGCCTTATTTTCACAAGGCCAGGCTGAAAAATTCATCATCTACAAACAGAAAAAAATTGAAACACATGCATGAAAAGGAAAAGGTGTCTGGAAGATAAAGGTGTCCTTTTTTCTTAGGGTACAATGGCATACACTCAATACTACCCCAGAACATAAGATTAATGCTGATTCCATAAAACCATACATCTTCTAGCAAAAACACAGAAATATCTTTAGCCAAGGCAGAAGTCCAGAGTACTGAGGTAGTCTCTGAGTGTGATTTATTTTTCCATTTTTTTAAAAAGAATTCTCCAAAGCATTGAGCGGAATATTTTGTTTCTTTACACCAGAGACCTACTACATCAAGCAATAAAGAAAGAAAATTTATTCATAGGGTTTGTAGTGACTGTAATTTGCTGCCAACTGGATTGGAGGTATTTTACACAATAATTGATGAAAGGAGCAGAAGATCCTCAGTTGGACCTTTCCTAGTCCACTTTCCTCTCAAACCAATGGATAGCAGAGCTAGAATCTAACACAGCATATCTGTCACGGCATTCTTCAAAAAGAATTTTTTCACAGAAGTTATGTTAATAATTGAAATGTATCCTTTTGCATATACCTCACAAAACACTGACAAAGGGACGTCTGTGGTAGAAAGCAATACAGCATAGATGACTCACATTTAAAAACTTTCCTGTGTGCTTTCTGAAGAGTAGAAGAGATCAAGTCATCCCCTAGGAGTAATTTATTAGTATAACGTCACTTAAATTATATATAACCTCAAGTTAGGATATTTCCTATAAACTGAGTTTAAGTTTCATTAGAACAATTCCTACACAACTAGCAAGAAATCTTCCTTCTGTCCTGAGTTACTATTGCACAACCTAGAAATACAGAACTGAATGTTTCTTAGACTCAATACTGAAAATCAAGAAGATCATGGCTTGATCGCAGGGAACATATGAATAAGGGGAACATGGTTAACACTGGAGTTCTTTGCTTGTGTTCATTCTTCCTTTTATAACCATACACATCACCACCTCAGCTATTTGATGCACTACAACACAGAGCAATCTGGTTTTCGCTTGGAATAAGTTTGATCTTCCAGCATGGTGACATAAAGTATCGTGAGGTTGTGATTTGCAAGTGGTCGGATAAAACATCATGACAGTGTATTAAGAGTCAATTATTCACTATTTCTTGTGGATTTAGGGTGATAATTTTCAAAGCTATTGAATTTTTCCACTGCATTTTGATAGAAAGTCAACTAGGAGTTATCAATTTTGGTTAGACAGTGTGTTAACCTTTGCCTCTGCAAACTTCAGAGAGAAAGTGAAATCCAGATGATAAAAAAATATGAGGCAAACATAAGGTCTGCTCAAATACTTGCCTAATCTTCCTACTCTATATTTTTATGGACAGTATCTGGGGTGTGGCAAGAGTCATCACTCCTTTTCATAAAGTCTGTTCAAAACTTTTCTACCCTAAATATTTAGAAAACATCACAAGTAGCAAAACCAAGTTTGTCACTGAATGGCTTTGTAATTCTGTGTAGAACCAGGATTCACTTAGAGACCACTGAAAGGGCATAATTTATGTGCATCATACCACAGTTGGTATGTTTATTCTTCCAGTGTAAAGGACCATTAGTTTGTTTTCCAAGAGGCAGAATACATATCACCAGGCTCGTGAATTTATTGTCGAGATGAAGCAACAAAGATTTATGTAGCAAAAAGTCGTTATTAAACATTAGTTTATAGGTACAGATAAACTGAAAGAGAAAAAAAAAATATATATATGTACCTGTGGGGTAATGTTCATTCACTGGCCAGCTGTCAACCTGAAGCGTTGCATTGCCACCATTCCTGGTAAAGCGTACTACGTGGTATTTGCCATCGTTCACAGGTGTGCTTTCCTCTTTAATAGAGATGTCCACTGTGCCAATATTGAAGACTACACCAATCTTGCCTTGCTCCTAAAAGAAGAAAAGAAACAAATGTTTTCAAATTGCTGCCACTCAGGAGAATGCTCTTGGCCTCTACGTCTCTAGTGGGTAATTCTGCCGGTAGATGGCACTGAAGAATACACACAAGTGTCATTTTGAGCTTCCCCAGGACACATTTCATTGGTTCTGCTTCAATGCAAACACTTTCTTTCACACTGTTCTTTACAGCATTCACCTAAAGACAGTGACTCATTTGTTCCCGTAAAACATCACAGAAGACAGGTGAGAAACCAGGCAACAAAAATCAGGGGATGTGGATAAAGAGTTATTTGAGCAACATCTCTAAATGATTATTACTAGTCACTTGTTATATAAAATGCAGCCACAGACAGGCTGTTATCTCAACACCTGTTTTGTTCTGTTATTCTTCTTGGGAAACAAACAGTCCTCACCCCCCAAAAAATAATTGTGGGATCCAGCAGGAAGAATGCAGTTAGAAGATGAATGGTACTCGAAGGGAACAGAAATGTCATTATCTGACTTTGAAAACCAGAAGGAAGCTACCTAAAAGACAGAAGCAGCCCATCTTTTTTTTCTCCATCACACACCAAGCAGTGCCTTACCAATATAAAGCAGTCTTTTCCCAAAACTTTCCACCAGCCACTGACTGAAAGGGAAGAGCAGGCAAAGCCTGTCGTAGTAGCCACAACATTCCTTCTGCAGCTCCCCTCAGGTGGTTCCAAGCAATGACCACATTTAATTACTTTAGGTTGTGAAATACACACCCAAGTATACTCAGATTAGATATATGCATTTAATACTACTGATTTAGACAGTGACAGAAATTCTCATCACTGTACAATTGACAGGAGTGCACCTTCAAACAGTAAGGAGAGGCATAGTATGCTGGTGTCAACAATTATGAAGGCATATTATGTGCACTGCACAGATCCATAACTGGTACAGGCAGGAAGAACTAAAATGTATCTTATAGGAAGGCAATACATTTGCTAGTTATCTATACTATAAAATTGAAACAACAGAGTAGATGGCATTCTTCTTTTCCTTGAAAAAAACCTAAGGTATAATAAAGGGTCACGGGACAATTCTGTTCCATTTACTACCTTACATATCTGCTTAGTGGGCAGAGGACCCCATCCTTCAGGGCTGTTACCCTAACTTTACTACATTAACATTAGCAAATCTCAGTGATGAGAAAGAATCCTCTCCTTTTGTACCTGATGGCCACCTTGGATTCTTCTCCTGGATTTAATGCTGTCTCTGGTATAAAAAAATCTCCTTCTGAAAATTCTGCCATGTTTCAATTTCTCAGAGAGATCTTTCTGATTCCTGCTTTACTTTACATTTCAAAGCTTCCTCATACCAAAGTACTCTTCACAAATTCCTTGTACCTTCAATACCCTTTTTTTTTTTTTTTTTTTTTTTTTGTGTTTTCTTCCTAACACCACATCTCCTGGTGTCAGTCTACAACATTGTTTTAGGAAAGGAAAGCAAATAGTCCTGTAGGTGAAGAGGTCACGAACAGTGGTTCAACTATTTGAAGTTTATCACTGAAATAGTAAGCATCTTGTTTTTTCTCTCATTACAGCAGAAAATTTTAGACTGTGCTAAATGTATGCTGGATAGAAAGTTTCATGTACATTCATACTGTTACTCTTTGAAGGGACTTTTCTTCAAGATATCATCTTTCTCTTTTCACTGGAACATGAGGTAAGTGGATTGCTGCTCCCAGCAGATGCATGAAATCAGATGCATTTGAAAACAACCAATGTTTCTTCTCTTATTCTATCCCAAAAGTCAGTGAAGTTTCAGTTAACAAATACTTATTTCAGATGAAAGCGTTGCTGGCACAGCTTTACTACTTCTTTGACATATGAAGTAAGTGATCTCCCAGCACTGTTTTAGTGAATCTTTTGCTGGCAACCATATAATTATCTTTACCTGCATAACAATTACCAAAGAACACGTGATTAAGTTTTCTTCAAAGACTGAAATAACATATAGTGACCAGGTAACCTGGCTACTGATATTGTGGTTTTGCAAGATATTGCCTTACAATCAACCTTCTGGATGACTTCTCATATTGCTTTCTAATTGCCATCAATACATCAAGCTTCTTTGGCAAACTGTGACTGCTCTAAGAAGAGTCCACCTTGGGGAAGGTATAGCATGAGCAGGTAAGATGAGGAGCTGCACCTTTTCTAATGGATCACCATCACCACAGAAGAGGAAGGGATTAAAAGGCATTCAGCAGAGTGAAAGCTGCATACCTTCAAGCCTACAGGCTTAATGAGGCAAAGGTAAAAACTCACAGGTGGGGAAAAGGATGGTGGGAAGTTAAATTAATCTCTGCAGAATGAGAAAATGTTTCTGATTTCTCCTCTAGGAAAAGGAGATAACACCTTCCACCATTTCCTTTCCCAGGGCTTGAAGGAAAAGACCTATTTAAAGGGCTAGTGATAAGAGGGCAAACTGTGAAAGAGATAAGATTCTGGAAGCAGAGCACTGCAAAATGCCAGTGGCCTTTAGTCTGATGGAGAGAAGAGGGAAATGAGCAAAATGGTGCCTTCCCCATCCCAAGAAGCACCCTCTCCCAGAGCCAGAGAAGACAGCCCTTCTAAAAGCAGTGTAACACTTTGTTGCAATTAAGAAGTGCAAAAATTTGTCTAAAAAAAAAAATCATGATTCTTATGGAAAGCCTATTCCAGCTCTCTTCAGACCACTCTTGGGCAAGGCACCCTGTGACTCTTGATCTTAAGTTTTGCAGAATCACTTCTGAGACTCTTATTTGGACTGAGTAGGAATTTGTCATGAAAATGGTTTTGTTCCAATTACCAGAATAAAACACAACACAATATGTCAAAGGTAGGGCTACTGAAGCCAAACTGCACACACAGACCCCAAGATACAGTTTATTTATGACATTTTATATCTCCAGGGCACCAGACACTATGAAAAAATTAACAATTAGTTTATGCATTCCTGGCAGAAGAAAAAAAATAAAGCAAAAGCAAAGAAAATCCTACAGCAAAGAACAGTGACCATGGACACAAGGGGCAAATCCACAATCTATTTTCAACATCTCTTCAATTTCAGTTTCTTGCAGTACAACACTTCATTAAAAACAGCTTTTACCAAGACCTACCTTCCTTCTAAATCTGAAAAACAAGCTTTACCATTACTGCTTAACACTTCATTGACATAACCTTTCATTTCTTTCCCCACACATTCAGCTGGTGGATTTTCTTTCCACATAACCAAACAAAGGTATTAACTAGACCAGTAAATATGTGACAAAGAAAGGTTTACCTTTGAGCCACTATCTATAACACTTATTTTGTAGCTATAGGAAAAAAAAATCCTAACTATACAGCAAGGAAAAATGTGAATACAGAGCCACACAGAGCAAACAAGTTACGTGGTCCAAAAGGGTTCAAGAGAATTTTAACAGACAGTGCAATTTTTTTCCTCTCTATATTTGCATTCACTGGGTGCCCCAAAAACTTTCCATGACAAGGCTACCATTAATTAATGTTTTTGAAACCTCCATGGGATATCAAGTGCTGGCACTATGTCTTGGAAAACTGAGAACCATTTTATTTATAAATAATGAAGTGAACTCAGTATTCAATCTATCTTACTTTTCCTCTTCTTTCTTTAAGGCTACTGTGCCAAAAAGGATTTTTAAAGTTTTACAAGAATTTGTCTTGCGCTGATTTGTCCCATAAAATTGCTGCCCTCAAAAGCCACATTACCATTTCATTCCTTACAGTAATTCTGGAGATAAACTTCTGCCATTATGTCTCTAAGACCTTAGAAATGAAATTATGATCACATAACAGAATGGTTGTAGATAAATTAAAAGAACAAAAAAAAGAGCAAAATACTGAGGAAAAAAAATAATTGTACAAGGCTTCTCCTTGACCTGTCTATTCTACACAGACTCCTGGCAACAGTTTGTTATATGCACAATTACAAAACATTTTCAACATTATTAAATGACACGAGCTAATCTACAGCCTGGATCAGGAGATCAGCAATTTAGTGCTTGCCCTGAAGCATTGGTTCACTTTGGGCAACCAGATTTTCTTTTACCTTTCTGTAAACCAGATTATCTGTGACAGAAGAGTTATAGACACCTATCTTCTCAAGCTCCACAAGCCCTGAAAATCCAGATATATTTTACTTACACATTGATTATATGCTGCCAATCCAAACATTTCAGCCTTGAGAGCAACTACAATCTGAGAGGAGAAGGTCCTAAGCTTTCCTCAGCTTCTACACTCAACTCCTTCAAAACCTGTTCTTTTCCTCTGAAGGGACCTCAGGACAGGTCTTACATTTTAGCAGGTATGTTTTAACTTTTGTTTCCCTTCATTCAAGAAGAAGTAGAGTCTGTCCTGTGTGCAAATTGTCAGGCCTTGGCTTTCTCCATGCCATGCCTTTCCATTTTGAAGGCCTCTGTCTTTATGTAGCAGACCAGGTAGAAAGAAAATAAAATGGATTTGGCAGTGATTTTTGAAGATGGGAAGTTAGAGTGTGTTAGAGGGTTCATACATGAACCGCCACATGCTCTCCATGCTCTGAAAAGGGCTTTACCCTTGGGTTTTCTTTTCCTTAATCTAAAATTCAAATTGCCCACACTAAGAGTATATATTTTCTCCCTGTGTTCAGAAAGCATTCCATTTCAAAAACCAAGAGAAAGAACTCCAGGCATTAGGACAGATCCTGCTCTCAGCTGCATCAATGTGAATCAATAGCAATTCTGTTAAAGAAACTCAATTCCTACTGATGGAAGGGGAAGCAGGGTTTATCCTAGTATCTTTTTGTGTTGTTCTGCTCCTTTTTCTGAAGCGAAATGTAAAATTAAAGGAAGCATTTATAAAACATACCTGAAATCTGACTACAATCCCAGGCTGTGTTTTCTCACACTCATTTTATTGCATAATATTTAAATAGTGACTACTGCACACACTGCTTCCTCCTCCCACCCTGTCTGGTTCCAACATGGCTAGACATCAGCCCAAACCTGGCAGACAATACTCCTAGATACTTTGTCCTGCAGATCACTGCTGATTTTGCTGCTCTCACTTGAAATTGATACAACCTCTTTTAGTAATACAACAAGCCATTTCATGCTGTAGGAAGGTTCATTAAACTTTCCCTCCCCCACAAAAAATGCCACACACATACAGTTCAACTGCACTACCCTCTAAATTCAGGAAAATTGCTCTGGTTTTTTATAACCCTGAGAACTGCTCTTCTGGTATGGCTTGCTTCTAGCTTAGGCTTCTCACACTTGCAGTCTATGTTTTTAAAAAGAGATTGAACTTTCATTTCTCCCTCTTAGTTTTCACTTTGTTCTTTAAGACTTTCTTTGCTTGATTTCCTTCGGGGTTTTGTTTGCCAGGTTGTTTTTTATTTTTTGGCTTTGCCTCAAACTTGATTCTGAATGTTAGTACCTCTGAAGGATTGCCCACTCTTTGTGGTTTAGGGGGCTTTGCATAACAGTGCTAAATGTTGCAAGTTATCCAGGAGAACAGAAGGTATAAATGCATATTCCACAGAGGACACTCATTTATTACTACAAGTACAAATCACTTGATGTGAACTTTCACTGTAAACAGAAACTCAAAAAGTTATTTGCTGATTAGAAAGGTGGTAAAATCCAGCACTGGGCTGCAGCTAGAACTGAACACATGGCTGGACAGACCTTTCTGGTATAAATGTATCAATGGATTAAATGGATATGTATTAATGGATTTTTTTCTTATGTATCAATGGATTTAAGAAAGAGAAGTATTAGAACCTGTATTTAGCACAGAGTATAAGGCAGTTAGTTCTACTCCTCTCTGGTTGGCCCCATTTTGTACTGCTTTTAATATCACTGAGAGGCAAGTCTGAAATCAGGATTCAATATGTAAAAAACTTTAGGGCTGGGTAAAGGGAGAGCTTACTGAATGAAGTCTGCCTTTATCCCAACAGTGACAGCAGGGGAAGCACGCTCAAGAATCTGTATTGCCCCTCTGGCAAATATGATAATCAACAAAACAGCAAATGCTCTGAGAGAAGTGACAGGCACTGATTCTCACTTGACTTGGAAGTTTTTGATGAGGGCACCAACACTTTACAGTTATCTTGAAACAAGGAAAAAATGTTGTTAAGAGGAAAGGAAGTCCAGAGGTCAGCTATTTCTGTTTGATTTTTAAGGGCTGTTGTAAGGAGCAGATCATTTTTTGTTATATACTGTTACTGCTTCTTTAAGGTGCTCAGCCAGATCTACTCAAAGCCAGTTAAAACCTATTTATCAGAAAGAATCACACACACACACAGAGGATAAAATAAATAGAAATTATTACCCTTTGGGGGCATGGTTTTTAAAAGAAGCAGTTCTCAGCAATACATAATTTATAAGGCTAAAAAGGACAATTGTTATAATCTACTCTCCTCTAAAACTTTATAGGAGGTCATATATCTTGTCTGAATTGATTCTTTTTTAAACTACAGGATATATTTTAGAGCAGCATTTGTGATTTGCAGCTGAAGAAAGAAGGCTTGGATTCATTACAGTTGCTACTTTGATGAGACTGGCCTAGTGTTGAACACGGTCAAAAAGGCAAGTGGAATTCAAGAATTATAATGAAAAGGAACACTGTACAAAAGGAAAACCTCTATTGTAAATTAAGGGTGGACCTTTGACTTAAATTCCTAAACACAGTACACAGATCTTTTTGAGGCCATCTCAAAAAGAAAAAGAGGAGATATAAAAGGTTCAAAAAAGTAGTACACTTGAAACTGTGTATATAGGCATGAAGCAATGATTCAGCACTAGTTCTTTATAACTCAAAGAACTACAAATATATTAGAAAAGCATTTGACAATTATGTTCAAACAAAAAAATTACCAAACTCATGGGAAGAATCAAGAGCCATTGAATACAGGAATATGAATATAACCTTGTGCTCAGTTCTTCCTGAAAAGATCATTATTGTTTAACTGTTATTGCCTATACTGAAACATCATCTAGAATCATACCACCATAAATAACTTGTAAGTCTGTGATCAAGCCAATACTTTCTTGAAGGTTCCTACTGATTCTTGTTCATTTAAAGAAGTGGTGAAAAAAATGAAATTGGGAAATATTAATGAAAATCTATTCTTTTCCATGGAAGGGTTAGGAAAGATTGCTTAGATAAATATTTGTCACGGCCATGCTACTGCCTTCAGTCCATCCTCAGAGCAAAAAAAATGCTAAAGGAAAAGATTCAGGGTCCCAGTTTCATCTTTCCTTGACTGCAAACTCTCTCCTCAGTTTTACAGAGTTTAAGAGAAAAGCATTCAGCTCTCTGAGTTTCTTGCTTAAAAGCGTGTTTTCCAATCTTTCATTTAAACTTCCTCATGGCCCTGAAACTCCTTCTGTTTACTTTTACTTTTTTTTCAAGTGGTGGCATCAGAAATTTTTAACTTTATTTTACAGAAATTACACAATCTTACCATGGGGGCACACAATTGAGGGTTATTCACCATGATCAAGTCTAATTCAGGAGTGCTCTCTGGGAGTGCTCCTTGTACTGAAAGATGATCTCTACTCTTTGATTGGAGACACGTTATATTATTAGGCTAAAGTAAAATTTATACCAGTTTCCTTGTTGAGCGTTTAACAAATTTTCCAAACTGCCCATCACTTTTTGCCAGTTGAATGTTTATGTGGGACACAGATGGTAATACAATATTTCTTTAATGGCCTGTACTACAAGAAATTTTAGCACAGCAATACTCTGCTACTAAAGTACGTCTTACTTCTGTTCTTGAACTTTTTTTGACCAAACACCTTTGCAATATTACAGAAATAGAGCTACCAGTGGGATGTGAAATTGCCATTCTCTTGCTTTAATTTCACCTAATCTCCTTCTCTCCCTGCATTTTCTGTCTTTCATTCTTTGTCTAATAAAAGTTTCTTTTATAACCAAAACTACCCTGGAAACAAGCAAAAAAAAAAAAAAAAAAAGGACAAGAAGCTCAATTCTGTGACAGTTCTACCAGGGTCAGGAGTGACTCACAACAACACACATAAGGTATTTTTACCAAGACAAGACATGAAATACAGAAGCTGCTTCTTTATTTCAGCCCAGATACCCTGCTTCAGATAAGAGCTTCACATATCATTGGAACAGTTTAGGTAACATTAATATGTAATATCAGCAGAATTACACTTAGGAATTAATTTTGCACTAGAAGCTTACATATTTCATGTAAGGTGATACCATTAGTAGAGATTGAGACCTTTAAATTTTAACTCACTCACAGAGGTAATCAAGACTAGTTAGATAGAGTACAGGGTTGAAAGAAAAAATTTTTGTTTTTACTGCTGCTCTGCTGTACCTTGAAAAAGTCACTTTAATTTCTCCAGTTTGCCTTTTTATAATGTGAAATCACATAATCAAAAGGCTTATCAAACAGTCTATTTGTATGTTACCTGCCCCAGTGGAGCCCTGGTATCCAGTGGGGCCTCCAGATGTTGTTGCAGTACAGTTAATTAATATCAAGCAGGGCATCCTGATTTACAGTATCATCATTACCATGATGAGTGTGGTAGTAAGCTCACCCAAAACCCATTTCCTCAAAATCTGGGGAATGCTGTGGCAGATCTAGTTGCTCTTATATCTGACACCTGCCAAGTCCAGTAATCAGTGATATTCAGCAGTCTTAAAAGGGAGGCTTCCTTCCGTGCCATTCAGTGCCTAGGATGGTGTGCCCAATTAAATCTTTTTTTCCTGTTACCTAAGATAGCACCAATACCCTGAAAGTCAATTAACAGGCAGTAAAATGTTCTAAGAAACACATGCAGGTGTGTTTAGGCCACAGAATTTGCAAAGAACAACTGTTATTACACAGCTGGTGAAGCTCCAGCCACGAGGCTGCTAAACCCCACTCATTTAGGGATATCATACTGTAAAGTAAAGAAACAGAAATTAGCAGCATGCTGAAAAGGGGCATTTCCTAGGGAGACAGAATGCAAAACAAATTAAAAAGGTGATACCTGTCTATTGGTTCACTAGCAAATACATTATTCAGATGGCTAATTATACTTTGTAGATATGATTCTGTACTAGGTCAGAAACAGGAACATTCTGAATGTTGACACCAGCTTCAATTTTCCCAGAGAAGGGGGCCAATGCATATTGTGTGATGCATTTTAAACCTGAAGTATGCTCAAGCTGCTGCATTCTTCTGGCATTACAAAAATTGGCTGATTAAAAGTAGGCCTTTACCTTTCTAAGAGCTGCTCTGCAACTCACTCTTCAGACAAAAACATGACCAGCTGCTAAAATGTCACATCCACTCAATAAAGAAATGACTGCAGTGGCAAGTCAGATTTTAGTAGGGCACAAGAACAAGGAACTTGCTTCAAAGGGGAAATCTTCCAGGAGAAAATATGCCCATCCATCTCACAACATCTCCCCTGGGGTTTCAATCCACAGGATAACATTGCCAACAATTTGTGCCGGCAGAAGCTAAAGTGGCAGTCACACTCCGGTGGTTGGAACCTCACTGGACACTACATACTCACCAAAGCCTCTCTATCATTTCTCCAATTCAGCAGGAGAAGAAATAAAACGAAAGGACTGAGTTGAGATAAGGGCAGGGAGAGATCACTCATGAGTTGCTGTCGCCGGCAAAACAGTCTCAACTTAGGGAAATTAGTTTAATTTATTATCAATCAAATCAGAGTAGAGTAATGAGAAATAAATCTTAAAACACCTCCTCCTTGACTCTCCCTTCTTCCAGGACTTGCCTCTCGAACTCTTCACCCTTTCCCTGCTGCCTGCCTCACCATGGGCTTTACCACAGGCCCGACATCCCACTGCCATTGCTCCTGCTCAGAAACTTTTCCCCCCTATTTATCTGTGTTTTCACAGAGGTTATACCACTGACACGGATGGCCTTGGCCAGCAGCAGGTCTTGGAGCTGGCTGGCATTGGCTCTGTCAGACGTGTGGGAAGCTTCTGACAGCCTCTCACAGAAGACACCTGTGTAGCCCCCCCATACCAAAACCCTGCCATGCAAAACCTATATACACACACAAAACATGGAACTAAAGATCTGATACTTACAGGCCGTGTGGCATAAACCATGTACCTTAACTACTAGGCTTCCTTCTCAAAAGCATTGGTACAATGCCAGTGGGCTGAAGGCACAACACATATTACTGAGTAATAGCAAACAGAGCTGTCTGTCTTGACCCATAACCAACAGAAAAGTGAGCACTTGTCAAGAAGATGGCATTAAAAAAGGACACTGTGTTCTGACAGGAAAGGTGATCATAAATACCAACTTGCCACCATCCAATTAACCCAAGTGCAGTAGCTATAGAAGTGCAAGGGATGAAGAAGTTTTGGACAGAATTAATCTGTTTAAAGTTGGTTTTGCCTAGAGTATATTTTTTTGCAAACTCTCTTCTCTTAATCATAAAGAATATCCTAGGGTTTCAGAGTAGTCCAAAAATATGTATTTAAAGGTATTATATGACTAAGCACTATATACTACTGCATTTTCCTTTCTTAGTGTTTTCTTTACAGAATTTTAATAGAATAGAATTCTAATAGAATTTAATGCATCCAGGGCCTATTTTCTATGTTCCTTTTGAAATCTATGAAACAGATTCCATGAACTGTATATTATCAACAGCCTATTGTAACCAAAGTAGTCTTCTTTACCAGACAAGCAAGAAGTTTGAGCTAAGGTTCAATAGGTCTCTCTAATCCAAGAAGAAAAGGAGGGAAGTGTGAGGATTTGAAAACATAAACAGTACCTGGATTCAACAACAGCTTAATTTTTTTTTTTTTTCAAAGCTTGTTTTCTTAAAATAGCAGATTATTTTTAGAGCTAGCATAATGTGGCTTTTGAGATGTGTCTGGAATCTAGATGAAGGCCTTTCTAATCCTGAATCAAAGAGGTTTCCTAAAATTTTTAATGGGATGTATTAAAAACACATGATCACTGCAGTATAGGAAATTCATATTTCTAATGAAAATACTCTAATTACTCAAAATAATTTAATATTCTACAGATTGTATGACAGAGCACTGATAGATAAGAAATAGTGGAATATTAGACAGAGATGGAAAAAGAGAAGAGGAGAACATAGTGGTTTGAAGATGTAGCTCACAAAGGAGGCCACCAGTACCATTTGCATGCTGGAAAGCAGAAACAAAGATAAATGACTCAACAAAATTTTTCAGGAACAAGAAGTTACAGGAACAGAGCAAATAACTGAAATGTCCTTTCATTCTTAAGCCACTACCTAGCAATTTACATTACCTTAACTTTGCTACCAAGGAACACTTCAAACACCCACATTTTACATAGACATAGGATGCACTAACTACTAAATAGGTCAAAAGGCTCCATCTGAAACTTGTTGGAAAAAGCACCAAACGTGAAGACTGACTTTTCCTATAAAGATGAGAATTTTATTAAATCAAGATTGGCTGCTGAGAAAAAAAATTACAACTTGGCTATTTGCATATTTATTTTGTGTTGCAGAATTTGCTTATTGTTTGGCAAAGTGGTATCAGCTGAGCCCCTTGCCAAGTTTGTATTATGTTAGTTAAAACAGAACTGCTGATGTCAAATGGAAACTTCATTATTTGGAATGGATGTCACAAAAAAAGCTGAAATACTTCCAGTACTGATTTTTTTTGCATAGTAGGTGTGGGAAGCTGTAGTGAGTAAGGAGGAGGTTAATGTCACAATTTGAATGTCCATACTTCTTCCTGCTATCTTCTTCTCTGCACTTCCTAGAAAAAATGTTATGAGATGCAAAAGGACACCCAGTATATCAAAGGAAACTCCTGTCTTAGAACTGTGCTGAGATCCTAATCCTACTGTAATACCAGCAGCACTCAGAAGATGAGTGTCCTCTAGGCTTTAGAACACTTTGAAATCAGTAGGAGAGGAACACCAAAGAACTTAGCAGAAGGATGCATTCCATTACTCAACCTCCCTTGTCCCTATGGCGACTCACTTATTCACATGAGCTGCCATGGGAAGAAGCTAGGTTTCATCAGGCCTGCATGAAGGGAAAAAGACCACCTTTAGAGATAGCCCTTTATTTGGAAATCAATGTAGCTACCATTAGGAACACTGAGGTAAAGGAAGTTCAGGGTATGAGAGGTAAGATCAGCCTAAAAACAGCCCTAATATGTCCATTCCTTGATCAAAGAAGAATTTTTGTGAATAAACTGGAGCGGCCAAAGGAATTTTGAGATGCAGAACTGTTGTGATTTAGACTATACAGTTTATGCTTATATACTAGAAGGAAAAATTTTCTTGCTTTTGTCCAGCATTTTGTGATTGAGCAACAGTCAGTAAATATTACCTAAGTGCAAGAACAGAGTTCCTCTGATCATTCATTATTTTGTCAGCAGGCTGCTGAAATTAGTAGGTCAAACTCTGACATTTCCACTCAGGAGAAAGCCCTACAGAGGACCCAGATCTGAAAAAGGATTTAGCTTGGTACTGCATGTTCAGCACAAAATAACATAGCCTTTAAAAATCAAATTTTAAAGAACTGCCATTTTGTTTAGGGGAATAAGAGTAAGATGTGCTTTATCTTTTTGCAATGATATGACTACAGCTCAACCTCTCCATATTTTCTCCTTCCTACAGAATTTAGCCATCTGACGAGTTGACTGGGAGAGACAATAAACTTGCAACAGGCTGAGCTTGTAAAATACGAACTGAAGGAGCAAGAAGGGTGATGGATGTCTGTGGCCAGCTATTATGGCTGTTGTCTGTGTCTTCAGGCAGATGGAGGACAGCACTGGCCGCATATGGCATGGGAGTTTGGGCTTGGAAGGCGGATACTTCCGATAAAAGGAATTAAAACCAAAGCAGCACGGTGGCTAGCAAGCCAGTCTGACAGACCAAACTGTTGATCACCTTCCTCATTTCTGCACCTCTACAACTTAGCCAGTCCTATAGGCTCCCACCTCCATTCCTAGAGCTGGCCTTTCAGCTCTGCCTGCAGAGAGGGATCAAAAAAGCCTTAGACTGAATAAATCTGCATTTTGGCAGATGCAGCCAGGCAGCAGTGGTCAGTGGGTGATGCTGGCTGGGGTGAAAGTCTCCTCAAAGTCTATGAATGCTGCCTGTTCCTTGAAAACCTTCATGGATAACTGAGTGCTCTAGAAAACAGTCATTTGGGCACTTTGGTTGCTCAGATACACAGAAGTAGAAGGTGATGGAGATTAGCAGGTGTCCCTAGAGTCTCTCATATAGCTTCAGTACTGAGGCCCACAGACGTACAGCACTTTGGGCACTGGGGTACAACAGGATACCCTTCACATCACACTGTCACCTGGCCACTGCTGCACCAAAACCAATGTTTTAATCTTTTGAACTAGCTGTGCCCCAGTTTCCTATGGGCTTAAAAGTTTCTATGTCACAATACAAACAGATGGGACTCTAATTTCTTCATGCAGAAAAGCCAGTTCTTTATTCACATAGCTTATATTTATAGGAAATACCAGAAGGCATTGTGTCAAATTGAATTGGTCAGCAATTCAGTGAAACTCAGTTTATTGGTTGGTAAGGGCTACTGTACATGTCCATCAAACTTTCTCTAGAGAGTTCACATATTTTGTTCACTTTCCTTGTTTATACAGGTCTGAACAGTTTCTTACCAGTACAAGTTGTTGTGCTAACTGATTCTCATTCCTTTAATTCTTTCTCATGGGAACTTACCAGGCTAGCTGTTAACTGCACTTAGCTGAAGTGACAGGCCTAAGCCATGATTTTATAAGGCCTTTCTTTTATAAGGTTTTTTAGCTATATGCAATAGTTATAGCATTTTTTTTTTTTGTCCTGACTAGTCTGAACACTAATCCTGGATAACCTTTCATCTCACATGGTTCACCTTCTTGTCATACCAAAGTTTGGACTTGTTTCTTCTCCCAATATATTCCCTGTTTCATTCCTCCTTTCATCCTTTTCATTTAAGGGAATGCAACTACACTGCAAATGGAGGGGGTTTCTCCGCAGTCTGGTAAAATCTCAGAATGATTTCAGCAGATACTCTGTCATATATCTTCTGAATGCTTACATTAAAAGAGGAGAAGCTGGATTTAGTTAACCTTCTCAATAAGCAACTGTTGACTAGATCATGGAATACTACCTACCTTCTCAACCCTGTTGAGATGGCTCTGCTTATGTCCATGCATAGAAGAGTCCTTTCAATGTCTCTGCTATGGATAGACTACGGCCTTCAAGAACTTAAAGGGCAACTAGAGCCAGTTCAGTAGCAACTTTAGTGCTGTCAGTTTAAAAATAGTATATGGAATCATAGAATGATTTGGATTGGAAGAGGTCTTAGAGTTTGTCTATTCCATCCTCCCCTGCCATGGGCAGGGGCACTTTCCAGTAGACCAAGTTGCCCCAAGCCCCGTCCAACCTGGCCTCGAGCACTTCCAGGGATGGGGCAGCCACCATTTCGTTAGGTAACCTGTTCCAGTCCCTCACTACCCTCTAGTATATAATTATACACTAGTCAGAAATTATATAGCATTTAAAACAGGGCCATTTATTATAAGAACACAGGCTTTCACAAGCAGAAAGAAAAAAGTTCCAGAGGACGAGACACATCATCAAGATTCAAAAGATTGTTTTGTAAATTGGTGGGCAATGTTAGTGACAGAGCTTGTCAGGCTATAAAGAAAATACAGACAAAACAAAGCAGGCAGTATGTGTATGCATGTGGGAGCACTTCAAGAACAACAAAAAATGAATGCTGGCATGGATTCTCTGTGTTTGTAGATACCATGTGTTCTATACTTAGTCATATTACAATAAGAAGAAGATGAGAAAATACAACAAAATAACATGTATCTGCTTTTTGCAATGATCCTGTTCATTTCTGTGGAATCCCACTGCTCCTCTGAATAAATATCACTATCCTCAAATTGCTTTATAATTCATTGCAATATTAATAATCAAAGACTCTCCTTCAGAAAATGGATATAGTTGTTTTGGAATTAGTAATATGAAATTTATGCTGATCCACCAAACACCATTCATGCTCTTGTACCAAAGAAGAATTCAGTACGTGACCTAAGTGAAAGAAGCTCCAGGGAATTCGTGTAACACCAGTCTGCATGCAAAGATAACCTATACTAACACTTAAAGGATGGATAAAACAAACAGATTGCAGTTCTGTATCATAAAATCACGATGGTCTTTTTTCACACCAGAACACAAGTTAACCTAATTACAGTCTCCCTAAATAGATGGGTACAAATGCCAGCCTGAATGCACAGCAGATTCCTGCGTCAGGGTTCTGAAAGTTTCAGAAGGATTTGCACAGTTTCTCATTAATGAGCCTCAAACACTAGCAGAACTGCCCCAGTGTGGGAAAAGAGACCATCAATGAACGGCCAGAACACATCAGGGAGTACAACAACTGGTTCAAAGTTTCAGGTTTATTAAAAAAAAAAAGGGTCAAAGATTTTAAAAATTCCACCCTATGATGGCTTTTAAACTTCTCGGATTTTCCATAATAAAATGAAAAAGTAATGAAATAATAATAATGATTTTATTAAATTACTCAAATTTTGTTAGAATTTTAATTTCTAGATATATTATTTATTCTTACATTTGGTCTATATTTTCATCCTCCCTTTTCCTTTGAAGAAAAAAAAAGAAGCAGAAAAGACGACAAAATGAAGTAAAGCAGAGATCTTACCATTTATAAGGCTAAACTTCTGATATTTATTTTATCTGAAGACACAATTTCCTAATACAAATAGCAACATTATCTTCAGTGGAAAGTGTTCAAACTCTAAAAAATATGTCCAGTTAAAATCTTGCTTTATAATGTTTGCAATTTATTTTTATCTTTCCTAGACAAATAAATATATGGGTTTCTCAAATGGAAATTACATGCAGAGCATAACCACTTCAAACTGGTAGCTCCTGTGGCCCTCTATTACCTTCAAAAAGACAAGTCATAATCTTCTGATTTTGTATACTATATATAATTTTGTATAATATATATTTAGTCAGTGTAGTTGTTGCTCTTGCTAAAGAGATTGGCTTTCCTTAAGCTCCCTGCCAAACTTAGGGAAGCGTTATCTCAAGGGAACAATAAGAAGAATTTCTATCAAGGGAGATAACACCATGGTCCTTTTAATAAGGGCTCTTCTTGACATTGAAACATGTGCTACGTGGTGGCAAGGGAAAGTTTAATATATTTTCCTCACATAAAGTTATTTGAAAGTTATATTGGTTTGGCGCTTTAAAAAATGCAATTATCAATTCACTTTTACCATTATTCACTTTCTTCTTTCAGGTCTTGGATTGTTTGGAGGTGATTTTGTTTTTAATGTTGCATACTAAACAAAGATGCAACCCTAAAGTAGTGGTTTCAGTATCACAGTCAGTGGTTAACAACTCAACAAACTTCACGGTGTCATTGGAGACATGCACTTCCCCCAGCCTTCAGGGCTATATTGCTCTCTTTCTTTGTGAAACTACGTAGGTGGTTTCAGGAAGAAAAAGGAACATGAAAGCCTTGCCATCTTTTCTAGCAAACACTTCTCCAACAGAATGATCTGAAATGGGAAGGAAGCATGAAAGAGGCTTTATTGTTTTTGTGAGAAAGGTTAATAGCAAGAGCTGCATTTAAGAAAGAAAAGGAAAAAAAAGGTGAGGGAAATGAAAAAAACCCAGAAGCTGTGTCTCAATTTTGATCAAAGCAATACTGTAGTAGCTGTGCCAAGTGTCCCCCCATTTTATAAACATGAAAGATACAATACTTAATTAGTCTTTTCTTTTTTTTTATTTTTTTAACATCCAACTACATGCAACAAACAGCAATGAAAACTCTCTATGTGCCATCGTCACTAACCAATGCACCATCTGAGAGGACTCCAAGAAAAGGAGTGCAATTGAAACCCTACAACATTTTCTCTTTTCAGGTTTTCAGGACAGATGGACAGTAAGGAGTTCTAAATTACTCTGGGAACATAACTAAAATCTGACTTTTTTTGGGATTTGCAGTTTTTCCAACTATCAGTTGGGCTGAGACTCTAACTCATTTGCTGGAGACTACTAAACAACTACACAACACTTGGCATCTCCTTTTATTACCTGTTTGGATTGAGATCAACTGCTAACTAGAAATTAAGGGCATTGTTTAGTCCAAGCAGCATTCCTTAGACTTCAGTGTCATTTATCTAGAAATACATTTGGCTTGAAAACTGATCCTTTAAATTGATCCTCTGAGTCTTCTTAACCCTGTTAGCAGTGGAGGATTGGGTATACTGCATTATTTTCTGAGATTTGCCTGTGGTTTATTTGCAGAAGCCACTTTTCTATCATTGCACTGACACACAAATGGAACCTGCACTTAACCCCGCCACATTTCCAAGCTGAACACAAATCAAAGATTTCCACTCTTCATCGTCAAAAAGATGAACTATTTTCTGTCCAACTCAAACAGCCCTACTATATCCAGATCAGTCGCTTTCCAGAAACGATGTAAGCCACAATACCAGGTCTTGACCACTAACGTCTCAGAACATTTCCCTCTTCTGACTATGGGTTTATGTGCACTTTTCTTGCTGTGACAAGCAATTTTGAAAACAGTCTGCAGTTCCATTTGTGTATGTGGCTCACAAGTTATAGTGCTTTTTGTCTCGTATACCAGCATTGGAACAACAATCTGAATTGCTCCTTCCTGAAGAGCCTCTCTTAAAACTATGAAAAGGAAAAAATGGGGGAAATTAAGGAGGAAGCAGACCCACAAAAGCATCAACACTATGTACCAAAATACTACTGCTTAGCACAGATCAGTGTCTCTACTGAATGTCTGAGATAGCTGAAAAAGAGAACAGATGCAATGACTCATGTTACTAAAGGTACAGTGCTTGTGATCAGAGCTGAGTTTCCTGGATTGTTAAATCAGCAAGTTTCTTAAATGCTGAATTAAAGATGTTTTAAATAGTATTTCAAAGTTACAGTTGGTTACATTTGAGCATGCTGACCTTAACAATGTCACATTAAATATTTTCTTTTAAATTAAGGTAATAGCTAAGCTCTGAAGACGGGTATTGGTTTTCACTTCGTTAATTTTACTGTTAAATGAGAAGTAAAGACACAGAAACAGATTAGCAGAGAGCATGACAGAAGGGCCCTTTCAGCTAGCCTGAACCATCACAATGCCCATAGACCCACTGGTTTCAGGGCTAGGCAGGCTGGGTGTGCAGGAGCCCTGGGCTCAGGGTGGCTCAGCACCCAGAGCTGCACACTCAGCTCACAGCGGTGGCCAGCACACACCATTGTGACAGCCACGCTGGCTGCTGGCCACAAAACACAATCAAGCTTCTGCACAGGTACAGGGGAACCTTTTCTCCCAGTAGCAGAAGGGCAGCTCTGCAAGCTCCTTTTCTGTTGGCTGATGGAGTGTTGACACTGGGTATCCTTCCAGCATGATAAAGGGAAAACTTATGTATGCCAGCAATAACTAAGGCAGCAAATGACCTACTTTGGTTACTGAAGTTTAACCAGATTGCAACACAATACAACACTGTTATCATGTAACATAAACCTGCAGTTTCAAGAAGATTACTTAGATTTGAATTAGAAATGAAAATTAGTTGGGCCATACAGAGACTTTTGTAATAGGAAATTCTCAAAAAACTCAAAGTACTTCAACCTAGGAAAGCTAAAAATGTGAAAGTAAGAGATACACAAAATAATGTATGAAACTAAGAAGTTAAGTCAAGCCCTTGGATTAATCTTTTCTGATTAACAGATAGCTAGTGAAATTATGTTATCTATTTCTTTTCTTTTTAAAGACAACATTAGTTCATAATCTAGGCACATATTTGCTATAAAATATTTTTTGGGACCATTGCATTAGGAATTAACATTCTCATTAACACAGAGGTAACAAAAATTTCTAAGGGTGCAATTTTCTTTTCAAGAAACCAAGAATAAAGACTCTTGTACTCCAGAATATAAAATGAACTGATAGTGCTTAAAGAAATCTTTTGCAAGAGCCCAAACCCCAAGCTGCTTCCTCTCCTTGTGTTGGTTTTGCTTGGTAAAAGCTAATGGCCAAGAAATTCCCATCTGGAACACATTGATAATTCTTCTGTGTTCAAAATTATCATTCCAAATATAGGAGCTCTTAAAAGTTTTTGTCATAGATTTGGGTCCTATTTCCACAAGCAGTAAATGTTTAATCTGATTTTTCAAAATTAGGCCCACTCATCTCATATATGATCAAAATCCTTCACCTTTCATAATTACAAGAGAAAAGTGTTAACCATTAAGACAAGTAAACAGCTTTCCTCATGCTCTCTTTTTGAAATTATCACATTCTACTTGCTCACAGCATTTATTACACAGTAAGGGAAGATTCTCACTGGGTACATTCTGAAAACACCAGTAGCGTGACACATGCCAGGTAAAGAAGGACAGCTGGCAGAGCATTTAGTCCAGTGACTGGAAAACAGCAAGTCATTTGTTTTTGTGAGGAAAGTCATAGTTTAATAAATCAAATGGAGAGCTTCATGTCAGAAGATCTTAATTCTACCCCTTATGTTGGAAGGGACTTGCTGTGTAACTTGCAGGACGCATAATAGCAATTTTCCTCCTCTCTCTTTTTCAAATGAGAACAAGTGTATTAAGTGGATACAGACTTATTAAGTGGATACAGACTGCTCAGAGATCCCAGAATGGGAGAAGTACAGACAAATGCAAACCTCACCCAAGTATTGTTTGACCTCTTATAGAGATATTTACAGATTTGTTTTCAGGCTGAACAGTTCCTGATAGCAGGATAGCTTGTTTCACTGCACAGTCCACCCCTCCTGTCTGCAGCTGTTCTCAGGGGACACATGTAATCATCACTTTTGCCATCACATTTGCCATCACGATGGCAATGGTGATAATGATACCGTGTGCACTAATGAAAGGCAAGTACATATTTCACTTTCTGTGAGGGTTGGTGCTTGAGTAACAGTGCCTGCCAACTGTCTCTGTCCACAGCACAACCTGTAATTTAGTTAACAAAATGAGCCATTTCAGAGATCAGTCATTATCCTGCCTGTCTTTATCCATTTACTGTTGCTACCAGTGATAAACATAGTTGGTCTTACAAACAAGGCTTTTACGGCTGGAAAGGATGGAAAAATAATAATAGAAAAAAAATAGGACTCTTGCCCAATTTGATCTGCCTAGTCAGATCTTTTTACCAGAGTTCTGGAACTTCTGCTTCTACTCATCCTAAAGTTAAGCAAAAGTATCTTGGACATACAATTTATTCTCAATTTTGCATCTTCACTTCCAGCTTCCTTGACATTTTACAGGTTTTTGTGTGGTAGCTGTGGTCTGACAAGAAATTCTCTCTAAAATCCCTTCCTGCTTTACATCGACCACGTGTTTCAAAACCCATATGGATGCTATGGTTCAGTTAGTCTCCCAGCCAAACAAATTTTTAGGGGTCAAACACTTTCAGTGGCCATAAAGAAACAGTGTTTGTCACTACTGATGTTTCACCTCCCATTTACATGAAATTTGATGGCAGAATTCAGAATATTTTGTTGATTTACTTTTCCCCTCTGTTGATGGAACAGGTATATATCCAGACCCCTCTCCTAATCAGTAGTGAGACCACTGCTTACAATTCAATATTAGTCAAGTGCTGAGTGAAATTCTGAGCATAAATTATTCCCCATCATGGTCTACAACTTCAAAGTCTCACTCATTTTCCCCCCAGTATTTAGTTAACATTTGGTACTGCATCATCCCTTAATTCAGTTGCCATTAACTCCACTCCTGTATCTCCATTAAAAAAAAAAAAAAAAAAAATCTTTGAAAATTGTACATCACAAGAAGTGGGAAGAAAGATTTGGTTTAGCCTTGAGGGCTTCAGAACACTGTCAGAAGAGCCCTAATTCATTTTTTGAGAAGCCACTCAAGTCTCCCACTGTCACTGCTGATGAGGGGCATGCACACTCCCTGCTCCCTGAATGCAATCAACTTAGGTCTTAATGACTCTCCAGATGATTTTAAACGTCGAGAGCCATAACCTAATCACAAGGATTTCCACCAAGATTTGATTCTGAAAATGGTAACTTGAGGAGAAATTTTATCTCCAGTCTGAACTCCACACAAAGGTACTGCATTGGAGCAAAAAAAAGGGATGATATCAGGTCAGGATTTTCCCTGTTCATACCACAACACTAATGCTATGCTGCTGTTTGATGACAGTGGTGTGCAGTTTACTTTGCAAATAGCTGTGAAGAGCTGCAGTACCTACTGAAAGACACATAAATAAACATACATTATTCTCAGAATACAATACAAACTGTGGTGATCTTTCAAACATTTACTGAATAGTTTACAAGTAAAGCTGATTTGCTAGCAAAATTATGCAACTATTCATACACTATCCTATAGAGTACAAGCCTACAGTACTGGAAGGTAAGAGAGATATCTTGGATTTTGGTACTTTTCTTTGGTTTGAGTGGGGTTTTTTTTGTTGTTGTTGTTTTGTTTGTTTTGTTTGTTTTGTTTATTTATTTTTAATATTTATCATGCTTGTGCCAACGAGGCACCTG
Source organism: Phainopepla nitens (assembly GCA_013400175.1). Classification (NCBI taxonomy): domain Eukaryota; kingdom Metazoa; phylum Chordata; class Aves; order Passeriformes; family Bombycillidae; genus Phainopepla; species Phainopepla nitens. Next base: position 161,772 of record VXBQ01003824.1, read on the forward strand.
CAAACCCTACTTCACTGGTAGGCACTGTAACAGAAATAAATGTCACACATTATTAAAATAGGACAATATAAATCCAGTATTCTTTCTATAAGCAATCAAATGTACTAGGACTCTTTGGATCTGCAAAAATGTAATAAAACACCAGATAAAAGAAAACAGATGTCAGACAGAATTTCAGAAGGCCTTTCAAAAGAGCACTTTACAAAAAAACCCTATAACCATCGTAACAGGAGAAAAAGTGCTGTAAAGGATTAAAAATGATAAAAACACAGTAAAAAAAATTAGGATTAAAATTGTGGGGTTTTTTTCAGTATGATAAAGAAAACAGTGCAGGCACTCTGCTTAAGCAGCTCCACCTCACCTAGCTGTCAGGGCTGTGGAAAAGGATGTAAATAAAGAAATCTGCAGCTGGCACAAAATTACTTAAGTTGTTTCTTAGTAGAAGATCTATGAAAATGGTCTATGCAATGGCAAATTAAATTTACTGTTGACAGATGCAAAGAAATGCATGCTGAAAATAACTAATAACTGCATGTGTATTGCCAAGTTCCAAGTTAACTGGAAGCACCAAAAAAAAAAAGGCCCTGTGTGTGCATCTCAACTTGTCAAAGTCTAAACATGAGACACAATATGGGATGAAGATCCTAAATGAGGGACACAACAAAACCACTCAGGCAGAAAACTTCAAATACTTGGGAATTTATTGTGAATAGCTTCTTTTTTTATTATTTTTTTTTCTGAAACCTCTGCTGAGTTGTTCCGTATTTCTGATACAGGCAAATTTTGACATTAAAATTTGTCAGAAACCAAACAGCAATAGAGCATAAGTTAATCTGGGACCAAAAAAAGTGATATCCCTTAAAGAGACAGATTTTGAAAAATATTTCCACATATATGTCAGCACATGAGAAGCCACTGTAGCATCATTAACCCTGGATCCTACAACATGTCCAGATGGATGCTGATTAGAGCAACCACTGGTCCAAAGAATAATATTCACATCTATGGCATTGCAATGCAATCCAGTTTTGCCCTTTACAGCATTTTGTCAAGATGTACATAGGTGAGGCACATATTCAACCTCCTTTTACTTTTTCCTTTGATTACAAAGGAGTCATTGCTCAGACTGAAGTCTCGAATTTTCCAGATTGTGACACATCTCTGATGGGTGGATGATTCATGTCAAATGCACCAAAGCCAAGCACAGTCTTACACCAGTGATGCAAAGATGCTTAAAGCACAAGTCAAGTGTGTTTATTTCTTAGGGGACCCTATTCCAGGCAAGGCAAAAGAACTGCTTGGCTTTGTGGGTGATGCAAACAATGGAGGCAGAATTCACGTTGCATTAAGTGTTTTGTAACAACTTGCAAAGCAGAGAATAGGATCTGACAAAGGGGTGGAACACGTAGGAGGAAAGAAATTTTCCAAAGATTTGGCTGCATATCCATGGGTTAAATATGTAAAATGTGAGAAACATAAGAAGTAGTTAAGGAATGTAAGCTACAAAAAAATTACTCCTCTGCAAACTCAGAGTTCCCTACTGACATAATTAGACTAAAAACCAAACTATATAGACAGGGCAGCAAACTCACCTTGGGATGTGATCTAGTTTAAGTAGACATGGGGCTGCTAAGAACTAAGGTAGAAGAGAGAAATGCAAAGGGGTTCCTGATTTTCCTTACCTTGCCCTTGTTCCAAGCAGTTGTACTTGTGCAAGTCTCATGAGTTTAAAAATTTATTCCTTACCAGAGCAGGATCATTACATTTCTATCTGTCCCTGCTGGGATAAAAATAAGGTCAATGTGTCACAAGCAAGATGATCTCAGTGTGCAAAAAGGAAGAATATTACTAACAGGAAATCACTGAGCCACACATATGCCTCTCAGTCCTGCACACTATGAGAAGATTTAAAATTCTGAGATCAGAAAGAACAAATAAAAAGGAAAGAAGGAAAGAATAAATCAAATAATAAACAGCCTTTCTTCACAGCAGTAGACACCTTCAGGTTCTTATTAATGCATTCAAGAAGAGAGGATAAATAAGCCACATAAGTATCCCTAATCTAAATCTCTATATCAATGTTCTCCATACATAACCCAGACCTGTTTGAAATGATTGTCTGTCCTCTACTGATCTACATTCTTTTCTGCAGAATGTACCAATCTAACCATTTACACAGTTTAAATTAAAAATGTCCTGATTAGCCTGGTCAAATTTTTATATGCAAAACTAGGATTGGAAGACAGTACGGCTATTGATGAGTTTAACAGAGTGGGTAAGAAGGAAATGGATATTTTTACGTATACCTACATTAAAAAGAGAAAAAAGAATTCTAATAGCAGGTGCAACCACCTTGTCTTCTCTTCCCCTGCCTCCATACCTTCATCCAAATAACTCAGTATTAAAGTACCAGGAGAAGACATTTCACATTACTGTAAGATCAACCTGACAGCTTACCAGCTGTTTCTTTACTCTTCATCCCACAATGGCATGAGTAATCCAAAGAGTGTTCTCACTTTCTCTGCTAGCAGCATGGTTACCTGCTGTTCCCTTCCCCATGCCTATTCCCTGAGCAGTGAAGTACTGCCTCTTTTATATCCCACTCACTTTGCAAACCACAGGATCTGATATTGTGTAAGAGCAACTATTACCTCTATCTCATCCTAGAAGTTCTCGTGCTGGGAAAACAGCTTCCCATCTCTTTTCTCTAACATCACTGCCCCAAAGATACATTGGTCAATTTTTGGTGCTATTACAGTACCTTGGCCTGAAGAAGAAATTTCTGGCCCAACATGTATTTCAGCTGTCTCCTTAAATACTAAAAGAGCAAAAGTGAAAGTGTTGAATAAGAGATAAACATGGTCAGTTTGGGGGTAGGTCCTTGTCTCTTACAGCACCTAGTGGTGTTTAAGAATGAAAGACACCAGTGCAACAGGCTTTGAGAGGTGTGAGTCTTGTACTCTCAAAATACAAAGCTCTTAGAAAAAAAAATACTATAATAAAATCACTACCTAGGACTTGAGCCAATCCTTGCAGATATGTGCAACTTATCCTGAGTTGCAGTGTATCACCTGAAGTCTAGAAGTCTGAAGAAAGTACATTTAGTGTCGCAATCAATAGCTGGAAGGACACTTGAAAAGCAAGTGTGCCTCAAATTCTCTGGTGAATCTTATGGGTTAACACCTGCCATGTCCCAGTATATCAGCCTGAGAACATGTAAGGGTCCAGGATGTGTGCAGCCTCACTCAACAGAAACCCCCCCCCCATCTTGGGTTTTTTTTTTTTTAAAGGATGCTTTTTTCCCAGTTGCCTGTGCCATTCACTGTTTTCTGAATAATTGTGTCTGTGTAAAAGGTAAAAGGCCTGTGGGATCTGTTTGTCCTTCTGGCAAAGCATGCAGGCATGTCCTAAAATGGAGAGCCAGACTTCCATTGTGTTTGCCAGTGCTGTACAACTGGCCTTTTCGAAATGCTACAAACCAGAAATGGACTAAAGGAGGATGGCAGCATTTGCCAAATGGCATTTCCTGTCAAATGAGCACAGTGGTCTGGATAGCCACTTGGGTGAAGAAGAAAAAAGCTATTAGCACTGGGATAGAAACAGACAGCCAATATCTCCACCCACACAGATGGAGGAAAATAGAACACCTCACTAGTAATGGTTTTCAGAAGGGACACAAAGCAGGAAACAAAAGAGGACAGACACCAACAGCACTTTTTTTTTTTTAACAATAGTTTCTTTCCCCCTCCCCCCTTGTCTAGTGTCTAATCCATAAAGAAGCCTAAATCTCTTCTTAAAAAAACCCTCTGTTCCTGGATGCACTTTACAGACAATGAAATATGAACATAGGAAAGCACTGTGCTTAATAAAAAAGGACTTTCCTGTCTCATTCTCTGTAATCATATAATATCTCACATACCAAATAAATGGAGAGAAAACATAAAAAAGAAAGAAGGCTCAGGATTCAAACTGTGAGGCATACATAATATCAAGTTTCTTCAAAGCTTTTGACTGTCTTTCTGCAGCTCTCTCAAAAAAAGGTAACAAACAAAATCAACAGTAATATTACTGATACTGCCAGCAGTAATAATTTATCCTGTGACAGAGCAAGAAGAAATCATCAAGAAAGTGGCCTTGTCACATAGTGACAGGACAGCATTCATAGTATAAAGGATACATGGTACAAATGAGCAACACAATGGGATGCAGGACAGATAATGCTTGGTTTATCTGCAGAAAGGATTTGTTCAGCAGTAGATCAGACAGAGAAAAGAGACTGATAGAGGAGACAAGGAAACAAGAGACAGAGACCAAGTCTCAGAAGGAGGGAAGCAAGAGAAAAGAAATTGATCACCAATCGACAGAGACAGTAGGAAGTTTTCCGTATTTTTGTTATCTACGTTAAAATTCTTTGAAGAAAACAATTACAGAACAATACATTGAAGTGCCAGCAAAAGATATATTACAGTACAGTCACTATCATTATCATTGTTTAATACAAATTCCTTTTCTATACAGTCACAGCTCAAAGACCATCACAAAGCATTCTGACACACTTTGAAACCACGACATGGCACAAGGGTTAGCAACTAAATGAAGGCACAAACAAAATTTGCAATAAAACATGTTTAAGAAATTTGGGCCTAGGAACTAATCTGCCAGTGAAAAGTCAGTCCTCTCAAAAAACTATTAGCTTGGGAGAATTGCCATGATGGGAAAATACAGGTTTAAATTTTAGGTGCCAAGTGATTACAGCCCCATCTGAACTGGGCCAAGGAAGCAAGACTAGCCCACTTTTCCCTGCAAAAACACACAGAGATATTTAAAGACCACAAGCACAGTTGGAATGTCAGTTCTACCATCTGTCTTAAATGGTTCCTCTTCAATAATGGTTCCACTCAACACAATTTTGAAGCCCTATTTTTTTGTTGGCTCTGACAGTAAGACAATATTTTAGCCTACAGTCTTTGAAATGGTCTTCAGCTCCCTTCACACTTCCTACAGCTTGTTGAAGAAAAAAGATTACAGTCAAAACCAAATGCAGCATCCAGGATTTATAATGGAAATTAGCAAGAAACTCACATGCATTTGTTGAGTTTGTTTTGGTTCTGTGTGTGCATGTTTGTTTTTATTATTCAAGACTTTTCACAGAAAAGTCAAAGACAACATTTCACAATCAGGTTCATGCAAAAAACCCCAGTAGTGATGGGAAAAACATAGGTGAAAACAGTGCTAATATGTTTGACAGTAATGCTTGCTCTACCAGTCTCCAGAAAGCTTGTTTCACTTGTGTAGACAGCTCATTATACCAACTCTATTCACAGAATCATGATCAGTACATATCAGAGGATAGACAAGTCAGATTTTAATGGTCATACTTCCTGAGAATGTGCCTGTTCCTTTGTAAAACTCTGTTTTACTTCAAGCAACAAGCCCCATATTTCACTTTGGCAAAACAGAACTGATGGTTCCAACAAGATCTGTGGTCATTCTGCACTTTTATTATAGCACTTGATTTTAGCATAGATTAAATTCTCCATGGATTTTACCAAGTGTAAATTTTTTAAGTTTTGAAATAAATCAAACTTCTCCCTTCATCTTCCTAAGAAGAGCAACTGTGAGAAATGAGAACATGCTGAAAGTATGGAGATGACACCTAACTGATACCAAATTATCAAATTTTGGAGGTTGCTATCTAATAAAAATTCAACCCACTTTTATAGAAACTGTTAATATTGATGTTAAACTGTCCATCTCCTTGAACAGTTCCAGAAAACGTAAAAGTTTAGCACTGGGAGTGGGAGTTAATCCTGTATGGGAGACAGTGAGAACCTCACACCATGAATTGTAAATACCATGCTCACTGTATCCAAGCATGACTCATTGATCTATCTGCACAGATGAATTGCATCACTCCTGAAATGAGAGGGAATGTTACATATCCTTACTAGCATATAGCAATGTCAAACGTCACTTTGAACCAGGAAATGTTTACTCAAACAATGGAGAAATTAATTTTAACATAATCTGACCCATATGGAAGGCCAGTACATTTTTCCCAATTTTCTTGACTTCCCAGCCATGTTCTTGCTTTAGGAATTGCATATATAAGCACAAAGCAATATGAACTCCCTTTAGTTTTTGGAAGCTACTGAGATCACAGGCAGGCATGCCCTGTCTACAGCTGCACTTCCACTTCAGCGTGCTATGGAACATACAGACACAGGAATAGAGCACATCAGTAGGACATTGCTTTCAGCAATCAGCTCCCTGCAGCAGGACAGGTTCTTCAATACCTTCTCTGGATGCAAAGACGGGGTTTCTCTGCCAGCCTCAGTCACTGCAATTCAGACGAGTTCATAGACTAGAATATTCCCATACCCAGTAGTGAGCAGAAGCACTTTCAGAAGAGTCTGCCCATTATCCCAAAGCTTTGGTCTCACTGGGAGCACCTAGCGTTCTCCTGACTATAAACAGAACCTAGAAAACACCACTGGGCTTGAAATGCAAGATCACAGACAGATGGTGATATGTAAGCCATATAGATGACATTACAACTGAATTACTTTTCTTTAAGGAGCTGTTTTTCATTGTTATCATTCTCTGAATATATCAAAAGAAGTGACAAAATTTAGCAAGTCTTTTGGTCAACCGTTTTTAAGGAAAATGCATTATCTCAAAATACACCTACATCTGCCATCCTTTGCTATCACATAGCAAGGCTTATTGACCTCAAGTGGCCCAAGTATGTTTTCAAGCAATTATTTTCAACATATGTATTTGCCTCTACAGTTTTGTTCTGTGACCATCTAGAAGTATTGTTTAAAAAAATAAATCATTATGCCAATAATGCCTGAAAGAAGAAATATACACTAAATATGCTGGAGTTATAAAGACCCCAATGAAATCTCAGCACTCTGAATTTGAGAAAGGTGGTCAAGACATGGGTGTTTTCATTGAATATGTCATAGCTTTGTTTTCTCCTAGCCAGCAAGTCTTTAAATGTATTGTGTGATACCTCCACTCTCCATAAACAGGCAGTATGGAAGCTGCCAATCTTGTCTTAATCAAAACACTGGGACAGAAAGATTATAACATTGTACAGTATTGCTACTGAAATGCTTTCCAGTGTTTATTTTTTTAAATCCTAGTTTTTCATGTACTGCATTCTCATTAGATTTTGATGTAGTCAGCATCAATTTCTAAACAGCAATAGTAAACCTCATGAATCATTTTGGCAAAACCTTCCTTGAAGTGACTTTGACAAGGCAAGAACTTTTGCCAGCTTTATCTTTTTGTCTTTGAAAACAGGCACCATCACACATTTAAGTACATATTCCCCCACTCATAAACAGCAACATACTTACAGCTAACTTTCTACCTCTTGCAGTTTGAAACTTCAAAAAATCACCTCCCTAATATGTGCTTCTAATTAAATTTCAGTCCCTAACCACAGCTGCTGTGATTCATGAGTACCCTGCAAGGTTCAGTGTTAATTAATGAGGGCTCTTTAAATTCTCTGAGCTGGGGTGTGGGAGAGAAACAGGGTGTGTGCAAGACATGAGGACTTCTCACAGCTGGTTGTAGGGTGTTGTGATGGCCCTCTGGGAGGCAGCTCAATTACAGCATGCATCCAAACAAGAATGAAAAAGGAGGTGGGGAACTGGGAACAGAAACCCACACAGTGTATTATTCATGAGCAAATATATAATTATGCAGTCTCATGAATTAGGGATCTACACGTTTAAAGAAAGACAGAAAAACTGTGTCGGAATATTGCTTTGCAGTGTATTGGCTTAATTCCCTTCTTCCTGCAAAAATTTAGAGGTAAAGTGGGACACAGTCAACAGATCCCAGGGGCCTCTAGGCAATCCAGGGACAATTTCTGACAGGTACAATCTGAAGTATTAATAAATTTCATGGAGTGTGGATTTCTACAATCCTTTCTGGGATTGCAATTCGAGGCTGCAAATGAAAGCACCCAGCAGCTCAGCATCTCTACAGCTAAGAAATTTCAAGGTGAGATTCTAGAGCTTTGCTAAATAAGCAAAGCAGTTGGTCTGGCTCACATGCACGTAAGTTCATAAATAATCACAGTTATTATCATGTATTTGTCTTATGCACGGGGTAGGCTGCTCGAGACACCACAATTCTCTCTTCAGCTAAATGTCTGCCAGTCGAGAACAGATCTACTCCTCATAAGTTGCACAAAATATTGATCTGAGAAGGCTACAATTGGCTGGATACAAGGATGAGGATTTGACCTTCTTGGCATTTGTTCTTCAGTATTTATTTTTTATGTAATTGCTCTATCCTGCCTCTCCAAAGCATCTTCCATCCTTTATGTCTGTTCTCATCAATGCCCACAGTAACTATAAGACCCCAGTATCAGGATCTGAAATTAAGTAGCTGATAGCTAAATGAAACCTCAGAGGGGAGGTTTAGAGGAACAGAATTTAAATTAATGAAGAGGGATTTGGCCTTAGCTTTCACAGTGCTTCCTCTTACAAAATATTCTTTGGTACATTTAACAGTCCCGAGTAGTCATATCCTGAGTCTTTATCTTACCAAAGGACTGATATTACAGGTGCTCTGAAAACTCCTATCCCACAGGTGATAAGCACCATCCTTGCACTTGGGGTGGAATCACATCTTTCCCTCTCTTTCAGAGGGAAGCTTGCAGTAAAGACATCAGCAAGCCTTCCCAGAATCAATTTCATGCCTGGTCCTCTGAGGACTTGAACTAACAGTGGACAGGCAATAACCACAAAGCCTCTCAAAACACATTATTTTTTCTTGTTAGTAAAAATTCTGCATAGGATTAAAGAAAAACTCCAGATTTTTAAAGTAACAGGAAAAAAAAAACCTCCTCTAATTCAATATCTATCCCAACCTAGTGCTTACTGCTCCTTGCTGGTTTGGAAACCCTAACCCAGGGATACTCAGTTATTGTTTTTAATGAGTGTGTAAGTACCTGATAACTTAATCATTACTTTTTCAAGCCAAGGACTGGCTCTGACTCTGCTGTGCTAGTCTGAGCTGGGTACTCCCTTTGCAGGGGCACACTGCAGCTGCTCACAACATAAAAAGACAGACAAGAAGTCTGAAAGCAAAGCTAGCATGTTGTTGTGGTCTAAGCAGAATGCATCCACTGCCTAGATCTAGATCTGAGTCAGCCTCAGGAGAAGCCTTAGACAAAGCTCTTCAAAATTTTCAGCAGGCAGAGAGGGCTGCTCTGTTAGTAGCTCCAAACAACTGGTTTACCAAAGGAAACTCTTTCAGGATACAGGTTCTCAGCTCTGATTAACATCTTCTGGATTTTAACACTTGGATCTTGCCTAATAAACACAGAAACTGCAGATATTCAGCCACTGGAGCTTTTTTTTAATTATTTCAGATAGCAAATTGAAGCCAGAATGGTCTAGGAACAGCACATTGTCTTCTGCCTATTTCTGTCTCCAACAGGTGATAGTTATCACCAATTCCTTCTCAGATAATTTTGCCATTGGCAAGCCCTCTATTTCCCCAGAAGCAATTATAAACTGGTTAGTCTTGTTTCCTTAATATAAACATAATTTTTGATACTTATATCTTAAAAGACAGGAGAAAAAGCTTTCATTTCTTTCCCCCAGTACATTCAGGCCCTCAGCCTGACCCCCTGGGAGAGCAGGATTTTTCTGTCATTTAGACTACAGGAAGAATCCAAAAACCACATCAAGACTAGTGATGCGTGGAATTGCAGCCCTACATTAGCAATTCCTAAATATTATAGTAAAATATACCCTTTGAGCTGACATAGAAGAGGCCTAGTTTTCCAGAGTCAAACCAGAAGGGCTCCAGTCCAATTGAGCTCTATAATCTCACTTACTAGATTTGTCATACATTTTATCATGTTCTGATTTATCCCAGACTAAGGCTCATGGGGCTGCCATCTTCCAGAACTGTTCTCTAAATCCTGAGCTGCTAATTATATTGGACTGGAGACAGTGAGTACCAGAATCTCACACCATTAATTGTAAATACCATGGAGGTAATTTGAATGCTTCTTTCTACCAGACTTTTTCCACTACAGATCCACTGCCTTTCTAGCACTCATTCATTTGTTTCTGAAAGGGTCATCTTTTAACCCAGTCATTTATTTCAGAGGTACAAGAAGCTACACACACATGAAAAAATCTGCACAGGTTGGAGGCTTTGCTTCATCTTCATGCCTCTGATTCTCTAAAATACTCTTGGGTATAGGCAGTTCAGATAACACAATGAAGAAAATTATTTGTGCCTTCATCTGTGTTAGTTTTGGTTTTCTATACCCTTTTTTGACCTTTACAGTACATAGGAGGTTGTTTTCTCACAAGGCTTTCTGAGCACATATAAGACAATGATGGAAGCAGCATAACCTCTTGTAGCACTCACACAAAATACCACTACCTCCTACAGAACATTTTGCAACAGATTTGAGATTTGCCATTAAATGCTAAAATCTTTGGCCAGGAGTGGAGATAGTTCCTCTACCATAAATTGCAAAGTATCTATTCTGTCACATCCTTTAGGGCCACTAATATAGCAATTTCACAGGGCTAGCATTTATTTCAAATAAATTGAAAGCCCATTTAAAATAAACCATGGCATCCACAGACCCGAGTATAAAATTGCACTTGTATGTGCTTGTTCATAGCACTCAGCAGCAAGACACGAGAACTTTTCTCTGTCCTTCCATATCCCCTTTTTTGTCTCACAACTTCTATCAACATGGAGGGAAAGTAACATCAACTTTGGTAGTGCTTCTGAGGCAATCAAGCTGCTCAACAGAAAACCCCCTAGGCAAATGCTCTATTATCCCTCAAGACAACAAGGAACAATTCTCTGTATAATGCAATTACTTCCACCTTAAAGACATGTTAGAGTATCCTATGACACATTTCATCTACCCATGAAATTTTCAGGATGCAGGACTTTTCTCTGTTGCTCCCTGGGGATCTGTCCCTCACTTCCTTATGTGATCAAATGGCTGAGATCTCCAAAAAATCTTAGAGACTGAACTAACACTTGTTTGAGGACTACTGCTGACATGAATGTTTGCTATTCTCTCAATATTCTCCACAATGCTATGAAATAAAAAAGAATGTATGTATGACTGAAAGCTCAAAGAACAAAGTCAGTGCGTAAGAAATTAACTGAAGCCTTGATGTCCTCACAAAACTGCCAAGAGATAATGAATTTTTGCTTGCTTGTGGAATGTTGTCCTCCCAATTTTTATATTTGGAGAGAGGATTGAAGAAACAATATAAAACTATTTAAGGAATAGAAAAGCTGTCTCCCCAATCCAATTCACTAACAACACTTCTTTATTGAGACTTGAGATAATAAGGCTTATAAAATCCTTACATTGAAATGGAATTAGGATTTAACAAATCAAACCCTTCTTCCTAGATCTCAAAATTAACCTGGCCATGTGTGAAGACATTAAAAGCAGAAGGGCAAGCTCTTCTTACTTTTAGTCTTAATGACATTTTAATGTTGCAGAATTCAGTGGAAATATGGCTTCACCCCGTTTCTTTTTTTTTTTTTGCTGTCAAAATGTAATGATGTGTAGTTTTATGCATTTGCCACTTTTAGAAAACCAAGAAAATGTACACACAAGAAATGTAATAGCATGATATCAAACTTATCAGTAAATTTGAGCTCTTTAATCAATATTTCAAAACATAAAGGCACAGCATCTTCATTACAACACTCTTTAAGAACTGAATATTGTCCACTTATAATCTAGCTGTAAGGCCATGCAAAGCTTTGCAATGGATCCTCTGTAACTGTTGATGATTTTATAATGATAATCATGACTTTTTCTCCCTACAAGTTTCAAAGGCAGCAAATACCAAAGTTATCTGTTTCTTATTAGAACACTGGTCCATAAACTTTCAAAATAATTTGCCTCTCACTTAGAAATGACTTAGAAATATGTGACTTAGAAACATGTACATACACACAGACACAGGTGTATATATATATATGTACACATGCACTGTGGGGGTGTGTAACAGACCTATATATTTATTTACAGTGCCATTCCCCAGTTTTCAGACCATGCATGTGATCCTCTATAGGCTGAAAATCACTGGTTTTACATTCCCATCTCAGCTCTTTCTCCTAGGTTTCCATAACTTTAAATAGGTCAAATGGTGCTGAGAAGTGAGCACTATTTATAGGTTGTTAAAGAATAAATGCCTTTCAGAGTTTTTTCTGAGAACAAAATTAGTCAAAGAAATAACTAGATTTTGGCTGAAATTGACATTGATTTACTTAACTGAAAGCTATGAAAATCTTACAAACTCCTACCCCTCACCCTTTATAAATAAGACCATTATTCAACCAAAACACAATCTTTTACAGAACTATTTCATTCAAAAAAAAATTTGAGCAAAATAATTTGAGCTTCTTCCCCCTCAGCTATTCAGAGTTCCTTCCATATAGACCAAGGAGTTATGCTGTTGAAACACTGACTTTCATAATTAGTCAGTGACCTCTTGCCCAGTGATACCTGGAAAGGATACAAAAATCACATTTTTGCCTCTCACTTTCTGGAAAACGATGCAGTCTTCTATGTTTTTTAATATAATTATCTGAAATTATGGCATATGTCTCAACTTTTTAGAGATCTCTTAAAAAGCCAGTTTATCTTTCGAAGTGTCCTGGAGACCCATGTACAGGAGTACCTCATATAAATTTTGTTCCATTTCACTGGATGAATTTTAAATGTCATGCAGTAGTCACCTTGAGAACATAACAAGGAAACACTTTTGATTATGTCAAATCTTCATGATCTTCAGCTTTGTAGTTAGTTTGCCCACCCTCTAGATCTTCCAACTATCTACAGTGCTGCCTTGTCTTTTTTTTAGTCTTGAACTATGAAAAACTTGTTATTGCTCCCATCACCTGTGATAGTGTTTTCCATTTTTGTCAAACTTCAGCAGAGGAAATGCTGACACCCCAGATGTGAACCATGTTCTTTGCTTTGAGATATATGTTTTTCCTACCTAGTGTACTGGGGACCTCCAGAAGATGATGTGTTTGGGGAGGTAGTGATCTCAACCGGACCATTGGCTCTGTTGGACCTTGTATTTGGGGCTTGAGAAGCCCACTGCAGAGCAGCAGAGGCCACTGCAAGAGAACCTGTGGGAGTGCCCTGTGCCAGCCTGTGCTGTGGGCTGGTGGGTGATGTGACAGAGATAACCTCGCAACTTGTCAGGAGTAGTTTGTTTGCTGCTCAAAATAAAAGCGCTACAGAACAGGAGAGAGGCAGGAAACTCTCTGCAGACAGGATCTGGGCAAAGTGCTGTGGGAAAATACATCTGAGCTGCACTCAGTGTTGCACAAAAACAAGGTTCCCAGACTCTGAAAGAGTGTAAAAATTGCTCACTATCTATATTCCTCTCTTACTGGCTATCTTATTAAGCCATTTGCTGCCTGTTCTTTTTACTGAAACCCAGAAAGAGCCTTGCTTTTCTGATATCATGCTCCTTCCCTTCTGCAGAACATCAAGCTGGTCCAAGAGGCCCAAAACCTTGCTGGAATACTTTTACCTTCACATACAAGGACAGCAAATATTCATCTAAAAGATCAATTTATTCCTCATACTAAGAGAATGCTTCATTAATTGACATGACAAATACGGGCTAGGAAAACACACCATTAATCAATAAGCATTGGAATGATAGATGTAAGTTGAAGGCTTTACAACATCAATTGGCATTTATTTCATAGTTATGTTATTTGTCATCTGTTGTTCATGCAACAGTTCTTAGGCAGCCTCTGGAACATATATAAGTATGACTGCCAGCATGACTGTGGCTACTCCATGGTGCAAAGGGTTTGAAGTGATGCCCTTACTTGTTCATTCATTTTCAGCATATATTGTTATATTGCAGTTTACAGGCACCTGGTTGATTTATGGATTATATTAACTAGTTTTAACTAAACTAAACCTTGCAAAATGGACTACTGTCCTAAAAACATTCCTACAAAGAAACCACAGCCTGAGAAGACTGATAATGTGAGCACGAGTGAACAACAAAAAAAGGCAGAGTTGACACTGCTTCTACTCCTAGTTCAATCTTCTCATTAGCCACTTTATGAGGTAAAAAACAGTGACAACCTGATCTGACAAGAACTAGGCCAAATCTGTTGTAATTATCAAGATTATTTGGAATATGCATTTTCATCCATGGTCTTAATGATAAAACTTGCCCTAAACATACACTATGTCTTGAGATAGTATGAAGCCTCAACAATTAGCAAGGCACTTAAAAACTAGGCATCCAGAACATGAATACAAACATCTTACTCATGCAATATCCAGCACTTTACAGGACCTAAAGACTGTTCAACAGTAAGAGGTCCCTCACTTAAAAATGAAAGAAAAAGAGCCACATAGCACTGGTAAAATGCTTGTTCCTCCTGCCATGCCAAAAAACAACTGGAATAATGCATGGAAAACAACATGGCAACAAGCTTAAACGCATTCCTTAGTTAGCAAGACTTTAAACCAGCAGATTCTTTGCAAAACTTTTGTACTGCAGAGATGTTGTCTGGTTATCTTGTGGCAAAGTGCTTTCACTTAGCTATCCAACTTAAGGATGAGTTACATACTTTTCTTTAACAAAAAACCAAATGTTCCAAATTTGCTGACCTTTTTTAAGATGACAAATGGCTGTCAGCAGTATACTACCTAGCAAATATATTGAAAAAAACAAACACAATCTGTCCCTTCAAAGACAGGTGACATTTTAAGGATGACTATGAAAAGGTTTGCTGTTCTAAGAATAAAGAAAATTAAATAATTATTTCAAAATATTGTTTGTCATGCTAATTTCATCCTTTTCTAGTTTTGATTTTTGTATACATTTAATAATACACACAATATGTTACTACAAATAGTATACATATGTAGTAGTCCAAGCAGAGTGATGGCTAAATAAATACACATATGCAGAGGGTGTAAGCTCAAAGACTTCTTAATGATAAGGAGGTGAAATCAAAAAGGTTTGGAGATCACTACTGTAGTGTAGTGGCACATTACCCATAGCATGCTATGGGATAAGGAGTGGTTCACAGAGTAAAAGGAAATTGCAATTAAGAATACCAAAACCCAGAAAAAATGGAGAGGAGTACTTTGCAGACAGCCTGCAAAAAATAGCTGATTGAGCTGGTAAAGCAGCTGGCAAAGATCAACCTGTGATAGAGCTGAGGAGGAAACAGGTTTAAAAGACAGTGCAGACTAGCAGGGAAGAGGGAATAGCCTATCACAGGTGCTTAATGCACTCGGAATCACACATTCAAACATCAGCTGTGAAATGCAGCTAAAGCTGTGCTGCTTGTGAGGAGATGCTGAAGTGCATTTCTGCGAGTGCCCTGTGCTTATATGACACAATGGCTTTATCTCTGCATATAAACACTGCAGCTGCTGAAGGGGAAATAAAAGAAGCTTCTTTCTAAGCAGCTGAAATAATACATTTAAAGTGTACCATTGCCTCTTTGATAGGTCCTTGTGAGACAGCTGAGAAATGATGACAGAGCTGAAAACACTTCCTTGTAAACTGCAGAATTTCATCACTAAGTCTATCAATCAAAGTTCCATTTCTCATCCATCCTACACATGTAGTAATACTTATTACCAGAGCTGGGAAGCTGCCACACTCCTACTTCACAGCTAATCCTTGTTTTAAAGAACCACAACAGCTATTTACACACCACTGATTCCCTTACCACAAGAGATGCACCCTTATTCACCATGCCCTCAAAGACCTTTATCTTGTTTGACTAAAAGGACTAAAAGAGATGAAGGACTGAGTACCCTAAGAGAATGGAAGGTAGTACATTTAAGGACTGTTTGCAGGAATGATTTTTCACAAGTTTTAGCTGAATGCCCCACAATCAATATCAGCAACATAAGAGGGTTTTTTTCCCCCATTTTGAATATTCTTTAAATACTCTTAGTTAGACACCAATCTCAGTTAAACCAGAGCAAATTCTGCATGCAGCACATACTTCATAGAGCAGGAGGTATGAAACAAGATCCAAAACTGGCTATATTTTTAAATTAAACTTTTCTGTGTGGCAAAAAGTTGATTAAACCCAAAGCACACTACAAGAAATAGGAATACAGTGAATTCAGAGGAAATATTGGGAATCTACCATAGTATTATTCTGTTTGATGTTGCTAAGAGCAACAAAGAGAAAATCTAAGAACTACTGCATTCATGGTAATGTAAATTGAAAATAGCTAAACGTAGTAATTAAATGGATGGCCTCTCCCTTCCCACTGAAGCTAAAAGATCACTTCCATCAGCAGTAAAGGGCCTGTAACTCACTAAAGTATCATCATTCCCTTCAGAAAGGTGTGGAAGCACCTCTAGCAACATAGCCTGCCCTTTACTACTTCTAATTCTTCTAGAGATACAGAACTAAGCCAATCCTGTGACATACCTCTAGTTCGTTTCTTATTTCTCAAAGCATGGTTTGATTAACAGCAATAGATGGTTCTTGTTGCAAAAAGGGCACATGTACTTACACATGATCCAGTTTTCTCCCTTTTACAGGTGTCCTCCCTTTGTTATTGTTAGGTATGGAGTATTCAAACACCCAAACAATACTAGCTTGCTCAATTCCACCTTTCAGCTCTATTCCACCTCTTATGAGGTCCAATAACTGACAAAATTAAATGAAAATGAAAGCATGATACTGTGCTTGCAGCACCTTTAATTCATTCCTTATGGTTAAATCTACTTCATCTACCCCAAGCATTTGCATTCTTCAGAGAAGCCAAGTGCAAATTAACAGTATTTTCAGGTTTTTAGCAGACAGAGCTTTCTGAGGGATGACACCCTCACTCTTGGAACAGGAAACAAGACATCTCAAATACCATGACAGTTGTAGGTAAATCTGACTCTGGTAGATATTAGACTAACATGAGATTGACCAGCATCTACATAGTTATCTCACCACTATATTCCCCTAACTTTTTTTCTTATCACACACCTTTGTGAACACCACAAAAGCTTATCAGTTGAATTATGTAAACTCTTTTCTTGTAAATGCCTAACAGTTATTTGAAGTGACTCTAATAGTTAAATTTCCCTGTTCAGTATTCAGCACATTAAAATTTCTGTTTCATGATTTGTTCATTAATGGCACTATAATAACTCAGCACCTCATCAGCTGCTCTAAACAAGCATTTTTTTAACTAAATAATAAATAATTCGTACATATTTATAATTAATAAATTAGAGAGCAGAAAGATCAATTGTTGTGTATGCTGTATGAAAAGGACATTCCATTAAGGCATCAACGGTGCTGTTGCCTGGAATATTAACGAGGAGAGAAAAACTGTGTACTGGTGGAAATGTAATGCCTTCAATCCAGGCTTTTCTTGTATCAGATTCTGCCCCAGTTTTTTACATTATTTATACTGATTCAAACCTATGTTTCTGCTTGATCTTGCCAACTTGCATTACAACTAAACCTAAGTCTAGCCTTCTGGCCAGCTTGGACACAGTATTTACCCTATTTGCAGAACTCTGGGCAAAAGATTTCTGGACTGTCTAATTACATGTTAATATGTCTGAAATGGAGCTCCTCAACTCCCCTCTCCATGTCTTTCCTTTTACTATCACAGAACACTTCCTACTTTCTTTCCTATCACTTACAGGAGTCATAGCAATCAGAAGAAAGTGTTGCTTCTATCCTTGCTGGCTATGCCTAAGTTGGGCTGCTCCCTTTCTATAACTCCTTTGCAAATACTGCCCCAGCTTCCCTATGGACTACCATTAAAATTGCCTTTCCTGCTCAGTTAATACAATCCCCCCCTTCCAGTTTTCTCTCTTAGTTTGTTTTTTTTTAGTTTGGTTTTTTTTTTTTTTGGTCATGGGTAATGTATAACAGCTTTTCAATAGACTGCAACACAACATGCAGTAATTCCAGCAAGAAGTGAAGAAAATTCCTTTAACTGAATTCAGAGAGACGATGATATTACTTCCAGGCACAGATGTACTGGGATACCAAAAGCAATATCTTTTATCTTGACAATCAAGTTTTGATGACAACATGTGGGCAAGCAGGTCAGGTGAAGCAGCAGTACAATGCCTGTAGCTTACATTTCCTTTCCCTTACATCTCTCTCCCTTTCCACCCTTCTGTCCTCTCTGCAGTTAATGTGGAAGGAAGAAAAAAAAAAAAAGAAACAACAAAAAACCTGATGGATTTCTTGATGCATTTCTGAAAGAATTAGGTAATTAAACTTGAGCAGAATAGAATAGTATTTTTCCAGCTATCTTTCTCGGACATTTTTCTGTTTTTCAAAAACTTGAAAACATCCACAGAAGTTAAGATATGACTCCAATGCATGAGAAATCACGTGCCATTAGTCACTGTCATGGATTTTCTTTTGTCCTTGATTCTTCTGACTGATTGCACTAGACTTAACCTATTAAATATTTAATTGCTGTCTTTTTTGGCCTCTGTACATCCCTAACTCCCCTTGAAGCCACCTATGATTGTTCATTTTCTCATTTATCACTTATCAAAATGGTGCGGTCTAAAAGCATTTTTTTTTAAAGGAAGATCCAATGGTTCCATTTTCACCTCCTATTTTTCCTTTAAAAGAACACAGGATGATGGCTGCTGTATTCTTCCCAGCTGACATCAGCACAAATAAAAACACAGTGCATTTTATTACAATTATCAAAAGACTAAAAAGGATAAACTTTTACAACAATCCATATTCTCTGAAAGCAGCATAAAATGTTTTAGATTACATATTTTTGCAAGGCCTGTAAGAGCAGAGCAAAAGAGGAAAAACGAGAATCTCTTAGGATGTCTTCCTAAGAATAATTGATGGATAGATGCCAGCAACTGCTACACAAAAGAAAACCACAAATAGTCTCATAATAATTGCATGGCTGACAGTCTCTTCAAAGTACCTTGATTAGCATCTGTTCTGGTCCCAGTACTGAAATATCCACAGCATGGAGACACTACCAGCTGTCACCAGCACAGTTCTGAGAACAAGACTCAGAGACATTCAACCTGCTTCTTAATCTCCTGAAAGGTAACATCACCTGCTTGATGGATGAAGGGGAAGCAGTAGACACAGTTTTTTCCTGGGATTTAGTGTAAGATCTTTGATACCACCCCTCAGAGTACCATTCCAGATGAGTTGCCCAGCTGTGGGATGAGCTGTGCATAGTGTGCTGGGGTAGGAACTGGCTGAACAGCAGAGCTCAAAGGGCTGTGGAGGATGGGGCTACATCTGCCTGGCAACTGGTCACCAGAGCTGTTCCTCAGGGTTCAGTTCTAGGGACAGTTCTGTTCAATATGTTTGTCAGCAATCTGGATGCAGGAGTTGAATGCAGTATTAACAAGTCTGTCAGTAACAAACTGGAATGTGTTGTCAACCCTCTTGAGGGACGAGAAGCCTTGCAGAGGGCTCTAGATAGATTTAAGAGCTGTACAATCATTAATGGTATGAAACTGGACAAGTCCAAATACTGGATCCCACACCGAGGATGGAGAAAGGCCAGGCACAAGTATAAACTGGGAGAGGAGTGGCTGGAGAGCAGCCCTGAAGAAAGGGATCTGGTGTGCTGGTGGGCAGCAGCTCAGTGTCAGTCAACTGTGTGCCCTGACAGTCAAGACAGCAAACCACATCCTGGGGTGCATAAAAACCAGCACAAATAGTCAGTCAAAAGAAATGATTGTCCTGCTCTATTCAGTGTTTGTGGTGCCCCACAATTTGAGAAAGGATGTTAAGGCCTTTGAAAGTGCCCAGAGGAGGGCGGAAACAGAGCTGGTGAAAGGGCTGGAAGGCACGTCAGGAAGTGGTCAGACAGTTCGATCTGATCATTATTGTAGGTCCCTTCCAACTGAAAATATTCTAGTCTGTTCTAACTGGCATGGAAACTTGGAGGAAAACAGCTTAATTGCAATATTCGCCTTGCCCATTCCACAATTTCTCTAATTCTGCAGTTCTGACAGGCCACTCAACTCGTCACCACCTCACATAAAGAATCAGACTTCCTCAAAGTTCATGTGACTCAACTTTAGTAAAAGTATTTTCTTAACTTCTTGGATACTAGTTGCAGGAAAATGTAAACAAAGCTTCAAGACTCAAGCAAGACTGAGTTACCTTCCTGTTGAGATTACTGGAAGACAGATAAATGACTACAATAATAGAAATAATTGTTTTGGTATTGTCCCCAATACCAGCAGAAGTGAGAGGACTACAGAATTAAAAGCTTCAGACTTTGTATTTTGCTTTATAAAAAGGGTAAAAAATCCCTTAATCATCCCCAAGCACCACTACCCTATATCACAAACGTGCCAAGAAAGCTGGCATTAACTGTTATTTCTCTGTATTCACGGCATAACTGTCATCCTGTACAACTGTTATTTCTTTTTATTTCTAGTTTCATTCACCATTAAATCGCCAATCCTGATTCACAAGATGCTAATGCTAGAGACAAATGACAAAATGGAAGCCAAAGAATGGGTAAAGAATCAGCTGTAAAACTAGTTTTCTTTAAACTTTTAACAGCATGGAGAAGTGAATAAAACTCTCATATCAGTACTTACTGGTCTTTTGTTTGTTCAATTTTCCTTTACAACCTGAGGAAATGAGCTCATCATGGTTGTGTCATAGACATCTCTCTCCTTCTTTCAACTCTTTTTTCATTTTGTCACAGTTACAGTGGGCATCTGCATTTTTCTTATCTTTGCCATATCTACATTACACTTTAAAAGGCTTCAGGCTGCAAAGACAGATGATTTATTGGCAAAAACTTGTCACTTTCTCTTCAGGAATTTGTGCCTTTCACTAGTATTTTGAACAAATGATAAACTATATAAATTACTTAATCCATGAGAAAAAAAAATTCATCAAGGCAGCTAGACAGAAGATATGGTTGATAGTTTTTTCTTTAAAGTAGATTTTTAAATTCTCTTCAGGACGGCATGAAAACAGATGGGAACTGTATTTCCTAGTCAAGTGCTGACAACTCCTGAGTGTTCTAAGAGATGCTTATTGAAAATGTAGGGACCAGAACACGCCATGCAATTTAACTCCTGCTCCTGAGATACAGGACCTCTTCTCAAAGAGACAGCTTGCCTGTGTGACATTTGGTTTTGTTTGATTTCTCTTACTCCCTGCTTCCTTTTGCATTTTTGAATAAAATTTTATCAGCTTCCAGTTTACAAACACTGGGCTGAAATAACAAGAATATCTCAACAGTTTATGTACATGGCTCAATCCCTTCTATTGGCTGTACTGAGAACAGTCCTGTCTCATGCAGTGCACAGCTTAAAAACTGAGCACAATCTCCTTTTCATCAGAGGCTGACATCTTTGGTGTGATATCAGAGAAATTGTGAGGGATGCTACATAACAATAGAGTAACATGGTGGTGACTGCACATTACTAAGATGATCTTTATTGTGGGCTGATTGGGTCTTTCCACACATTAAAGTAACACACAGATTCAATTTCATAGCAGCAAGTTTGCACATTTATGAAATAAAGAGTTGGTATTAATGTCCAAAGTTAAAAACATTCAGAAGTGTTCTGTATTTACAGCAGTGTACATCCACTCTCAGCCTACACTTCTCAGTATATAATCAGTATAAACTTGCAACATCAAACGTGGCTTCTAATCCTATTCCAATGCATCCAGCTTGCAGTGTGATGGATGGGAACCACTAAGGAGCAGTTTCACAGCACAGTGATGGGCCCAATGTTCACAGAAGCAAATGTCACCTAGAGGTTTCTGTGACTTGGCTAGAGAAATCAGAGTGCACCTGTTTCACTGTTATTGAGTCCTGATCTGACTTGGTTTGACTCAAGTCTTCCACAGTCCTCCCCATCCACAGTTTCAACTACTCAATTTCATTATTTCTTTTGAGTTCAAAGGATTCCATAACCCATTATAATACATTACAACTAGAAACAATTTTATCATACCAAAGTAGGCTTTTTTTTTTTTTACTAATTGCTGCATCACACCAAAACATCACAACACTACAGCAGATTTATGGCAGGAATCCAGCCTTAGACAGAAGCGAAACAGTATTTTCAAGAATAGATAGATTTTGCTCACTGCAAATATGTTTTTCTGTGCCTATGGATAAGAACATCTTTTCATAGGCTTATAGTGAGGACCTCCATTCATATTTACTGTTTAAAATAATAATTCTCTTATAGCACAATAAAATGTATGTTATGTACAGTATTTTATTGGAAGGAAAGGAGATTATACACTGGAGCCAAAGTAATCACAGCAGTACCACAGTGGTTGCCAATGGAAAAATAGGAAAATACTGACTAGTTGCAGTGTTGGTTGGCTCTGCAGAGAAGCTATTAGCATTATTTGTGACAGTAAGCTCAAAAAGACCAAGCAGAAGATCTAAGTTTCCTCCTTTTGTTTGGCCATCACTAATATCTGCCAATTTATCTCACACCCCATTCCCAAACAATTATCACCTCTTCTTGTCCTTACATAATGTCAGGAGTGGGATACTTCACACTTCACATACAGTGTGGGATTTACCTCCCACACTAGGGGTTCCCTTCCTGGGAATCCCCAGTGCAAAGTCTGTGCCAGGGTCAGGAACCAGGAATGNTCTTATCTTTGCCATATCTACATTACACTTTAAAAGGCTTCAGGCTGCAAAGACAGATGATTTATTGGCAAAAACTTGTCACTTTCTCTTCAGGAATTTGTGCCTTTCACTAGTATTTTGAACAAATGATAAACTATATAAATTACTTAATCCATGAGAAAAAAAAATTCATCAAGGCAGCTAGACAGAAGATATGGTTGATAGTTTTTTCTTTAAAGTAGATTTTTAAATTCTCTTCAGGACGGCATGAAAACAGATGGGAACTGTATTTCCTAGTCAAGTGCTGACAACTCCTGAGTGTTCTAAGAGATGCTTATTGAAAATGTAGGGACCAGAACACGCCATGCAATTTAACTCCTGCTCCTGAGATACAGGACCTCTTCTCAAAGAGACAGCTTGCCTGTGTGACATTTGGTTTTGTTTGATTTCTCTTACTCCCTGCTTCCTTTTGCATTTTTGAATAAAATTTTATCAGCTTCCAGTTTACAAACACTGGGCTGAAATAACAAGAATATCTCAACAGTTTATGTACATGGCTCAATCCCTTCTATTGGCTGTACTGAGAACAGTCCTGTCTCATGCAGTGCACAGCTTAAAAACTGAGCACAATCTCCTTTTCATCAGAGGCTGACATCTTTGGTGTGATATCAGAGAAATTGTGAGGGATGCTACATAACAATAGAGTAACATGGTGGTGACTGCACATTACTAAGATGATCTTTAT
The DNA here is from genome assembly GCA_013400175.1 of Phainopepla nitens. Lineage (NCBI taxonomy): Eukaryota > Metazoa > Chordata > Aves > Passeriformes > Bombycillidae > Phainopepla > Phainopepla nitens. The sequence goes on from VXBQ01003824.1 coordinate 185,159, forward strand.
TGTGGGCTGATTGGGTCTTTCCACACATTAAAGTAACACACAGATTCAATTTCATAGCAGCAAGTTTGCACATTTATGAAATAAAGAGTTGGTATTAATGTCCAAAGTTAAAAACATACAGAAGTGTTCTGTATTTACAGCAGTGTACATCCACTCTCAGCCTACACTTCTCAGTATATAATCAGTATAAACTTGCAACATCAAACGTGGCTTCTAATCCTATTCCAATGCATCCAGCTTGCAGTGTGATGGATGGGAACCACTAAGGAGCAGTTTCACAGCACAGTGATGGGCCCAATGTTCACAGAAGCAAATGTCACCTAGAGGTTTCTGTGACTTGGCTAGAGAAATCAGAGTGCACCTGTTTCACTGTTATTGAGTCCTGATCTGACTTGGTTTGACTCAAGTCTTCGACAGTCCTCCCCATCCACAGTTTCAACTACTCAATTTCATTATTTCTTTTGAGTTCAAAGGATTCCATAACCCATTATAATACATTACAACTAGAAACAATTTTATCATACCAAAGTAGGCTTTTTTTTTTTTTACTAATTGCTGCATCACACCAAAACATCACAACACTACAGCAGATTTATGGCAGGAATCCAGCCTTAGACAGAAGCGAAACAGTATTTTCAAGAATAGATAGATTTTGCTCACTGCAAATATGTTTTTCTGTGCCTATGGATAAGAACATCTTTTCATAGGCTTATAGTGAGGACCTCCATTCATATTTACTGTTTAAAATAATAATTCTCTTATAGCACAATAAAATGTATGTTATGTACAGTATTTTATTGGAAGGAAAGGAGATTATACACTGGAGCCAAAGTAATCACAGCAGTACCACAGTGGTTGCCAATGGAAAAATAGGAAAATACTGACTAGTTGCAGTGTTGGTTGGCTCTGCAGAGAAGCTATTAGCATTATTTGTGACAGTAAGCTCAAAAAGACCAAGCAGAAGATCTAAGTTTCCTCCTTTTGTTTGGCCATCACTAATATCTGCCAATTTATCTCACACCCCATTCCCAAACAATTATCACCTCTTCTTGTCCTTACATAATGTCAGGAGTGGGATACTTCACACTTCACATACAGTGTGGGATTTACCTCCCACACTAGGGGTTCCCTTCCTGGGAATCCCCAGTGCAAAGTCTGTGCCAGGGTCAGGAACCAGGAATGAGACAAACAGGACTCGCTGGCTTCGGTCTGCAGGTGTTTATTATTTCTGTATCACAGTTCAGAGCCTTAGGTGACAACAGGTCCTGCACACTTCAGTGACATGTGCCAACAAGACACAAAATGGACGATTTCAAGGATTTTTATATAGATACCTTATCCAATTAAGTTTTACAATGTACCTAACATATATTATGTTTTTATTTTTCTATCAATTCCTAATTATTCTTCAGTCACGTTACATCTGCACTGTGACTTTGTCTAACCAATCACTGTGCCACCAAAACTGCAGAAAATGGAGTAGATGAAGAAGGAAGAAGCTGAGTCAACATCCAAAAGTCCTCCCTCTTGTCTTTCATCTACCTTCCATACTAAAACCCAAAATCTACTTTTTCACCCTGTGATCAACTACAATATCATCTACTATATACATTAACAAAAACTCAACTTCTCACAAAGTCCTGGAAGCTTTTTCCATGGACAAAGACTAAAAGCTGTGCTTTCCTGAGAAATAAAACCTCTCAGGACAGGCACAGGAGATATTTCCTGTGTCCTGAATTCCCACAATACAGTTCTAGGGCCTTACTGACAAACACACCCATCGTGCATGACATGGTCCTTTTTAGGACTTTGCCCGGGCCAAAATGATTCAGATGCAACACACAGATGCAGGTAGAGCTACAGAATACAATGCTAGAGACTTCACTAATGAAATCCCACCGATGTATTGCACAAACTCTATGCAACCTGGTCACCGTTGCTATTTAATATAACATTTCACTGGAGATAAGAGAAGCAATTAGACTGTTGAAAACTGTGTTAACATCCCTCATAATTCAATACTGACCATCACCAGCACTACAATATGTGGCAAGACATAACTAATTTTGTGTGCAATTCCTGTAATAAGGCAAAAAAGAAACAAAAAGTGATTGGAGGTGAAAGTGTTATGGGATTATTTGATGAAATAAACCAGTGTTTCACCAGTTTGGCCAGCTATATCTATCTTTTATCCCTTTCCAAAAAATAGTTCCAGTTTTGATAAAATACCATAGGCATATTCATAGACGATATAATTAATTGCTCTAATAGCAATATCTTTTGAGACTGAAAAAACATATTCAAGTAGTTATTCCACCAAAGCTCTCAGGAAAGGGATTTTGGACATTAAAAAATGCATGAGAATGTGAGAAAACAAACAAACAAACAAACAAGCATAGTTAAGATATTTGAAGCCTCTAGTTCCAAATTATACACCCTTTATACAACACTCTAATTAAGTCAAACCAAACCAAAAGCCTTGACCTGAACACTACATCAATAAATATACAACATCTGAATAATAAAAGTGCCAACAAGAACAACAGAACAACCAAAGCTGATAATAATATTCAGAAGGAACATAAACCCTTTCAAGCAGCAATGCAGATATGCAATAGTAGATTCAAAGTACTCACCCTGTAAATCACAAAGATTCTTAATACCGAAAGGTTTTGAAACAGCATGTGTAGTACAAACAGTGGAACTTCCACTTAAGTATTAAAAAAAAAAGGTAAGCAAAAGACAAGTAGAATAAAATACCTCTAAATTATGAATTTCTTTTGCAAAAGAAAGACAAAAAAAAATCTAAGAGTAATTTCTAGAGAAACCAGAAAACAACAGAATAAACAATCTGCTTAAGATTTGCCCAAGATGTTTGTGGGAGTTTTGGACACAAAGATGACAAAAGGAAGGACCAAGGAGGGAAGGATTGAGTTCTCTATTGAAGGCAAGATACTCAGGCAGAGAAACACATCTGTGAAAGACTACCTATGGCCACCCTGTCCTTTAAAACTATCTAAACATTTCTGCATTACTTGGTCTTTCTGTTTACACTCATGAATAAGTGAGTAGCAGTCTTTCTGCAGCTGGATCTTGTATACACACTTACTCACTCTGGCTTGTGTTGGAGCAAAATATTTACTCCAAACAGCTTCAGTGCATTTCTTCCACCTGAAATAAATATGAACAACTTTGAAAGCTGAAAGGTTCAAAGTTTCAAATTTATTGGATTAATTTAGAGACATAAACGAAACAATCCTATCAGATTATGTGCCTCAATTTACAAAGCATATAAGAATGCCATTAAAACTGGCTGTAGGTCAGCTAACTTGTGATTTTATAAATACCATGCATATAGCCAATGGACAATGAAGCGTGGAAGGGCACACACAGATGTGTTTTTAAAGATCTGTTCATATTTATTGCCTCCAGTAAAACAAACAAACAAACAAACACATTAGGGCTTTTCCTGGAAGATTTCTTTTTCAAGCAATAATTTAAAGTAACTCCTTTTAGTATTTCTGTTGATGGACAGTGTTGGAGGCATGTTGCTATAAAAATATTTATCTTGCTCCCAGGAAAGGTGCACATAAGTGTTAGTTAGAAAATTTAGCCCTGGTGGGTCAGCTACATCAATTCATTGCAACAATTACAGTCACAGTTCCTATTTCACCACTTGAAGGCCACTCTGTTCTGAGGAAGGTGCAAGAAAAAACCAGTTATCCCTCCCTTGGGAATGCCAGTTTCTAACTGATCTCTAGATTTTAAGTGAAGTTACCTTTTCTCATGGTCATCTCAGACCTTGGCTAACGTAAATAACTAACTAGGAAAGCTGTCCAAAAATTGGTAACATTTGTGGTGACAGTTTTCTAAACGCAGTGTTGCTGGCCTCAGCCCATCTAGGTCTCTGGCATGCTCTACACACAGCCAGACTCTGAAGGAGTTCAGTGTCACTAAGAATGTAACAAGAGCTAGAAAAGGGAACTGGGAATCAGGAACACAGTAAACACCATAGACATTTCATCCTTAACTGGGGCTTTGTATCACTCCCCAATAGATAGTTGATACTGACTTCAAAATTCTAGGAGCTGGGACTATTGTGCTGTGGAATTGATATTACGTAGACTTGAATGGATAATAGTAATAATACTACTAATAATAATGGAGCTCACTGAAACCTCACAGGTCATTTTCTCAAATGTCATTTACTCTGGTGATTTTCTTGTCCTGTTAAGGTGGGCTTTGTAATGCCCACAGAAGTTTAAAATTATTTGCCTTCACGCAGCTGGTGACTCAAATTCTCAGAGCTTTCCTGTTCTTATGTACTAGGAACAAAAGAATGCAGCTGTTGATTTCAATGTTTTTGTTTAAGGAATAAGCTCTTTCAGGGATGTCTGTGTACATTTTTGTGGTTTAGTGATTAAATAACGTTTACAGACAAAAGTTTAATAGAAGTGTAGCAATGCCTTGTATTTACAGATCATCTTTTGTTAAACATCTCAAAGCACTCTATGAATACTCATGACATGAGCCTCTTAATTGGATTTTGAAGGAGGTAGCAGGTCTATTTTGCAGAAAGGAAACTTCAGCACAGTAAAAGAAGAAGAAGAAAAAAAAGACTTTTCCAGGCAATATGTTCAAAACTATAAACAGATCTTATAATTCTAAATCGTGTTTAATTACCAGTCAACTTTACACTTAGACATCAAATCGTTACAATTCTGTGTCACCTCTTCTTAGAAAGGTTGCATTGCAGTAATTCAACCAAGCAGCACTGAAGCTGTAACATCTCCTGCTTAACCTTTCCTTTCTCCCTGACTGCCATAGACTCATATATAATCCACTGATGTCTCTTTCTGCCTTTTGGCCTCCTACTTGACAAGCTGGTATAACCTGTGATTTTTAGTTGACAGACTGACAACAAAAAATGGGTGGGATCAAAGATACACACTCATGTTTAATTAGCCTTCAACATGACTGCTTCATGGAGAGCAAGGAAGTTCATAAACATCAAAAAGAACTAAACCCTCAATATAGATCCATATTCTTAATTTACTGCTGCCATTGACAGGAAGGCTGCTGTAGTGAGGAACTAGCCTGCACTTATGGGTCAGAACAGAATGTCAGAAGTTAGAAATAAGCAGATATAGGCAGCCCATTATTCTAAAAGACCAAGTCACATCATTTCCCCAGCTCATTGCTTTTTCACAGCTTTACATCTTAAAGCTTCCAATCACTTTACATCTCGTATCACATCTCTCACGAGCTATTTACATTTACAAATGAGAACCTAAAACCAGAGAGCAGATAGGTGCAACAGATATCCAGATGAACACGCTGCAAAACAGTGGCAAAGATGCGTCAGCTCAGGAATGCTGGTACACACTCTTTGAACCTCAGCCCATTTAATCTCAGTGGATTCCTCCAGATAAAAAGGAGCAGAACTACTGTACTTACACTAGGTTGCTGAAATAAACATTAAAAATGAGACTTTTAAGTGAAAACTCCAGCTCTTGATGAATACGTGTCTTATTTCTAAGCTGATCAAGACGACAGATCAATGCCAAAAACTTTTGTGTGTTAAGGCACCTGTTTAGTTCCCATTGCATTCTGGTACCATATAAACCACCACCAATCAATTTTTGCATGAGAAGTAAATTTGCAGAATGACTAGGACAGAGATGTGCCTAACGTTTGCAGATGTAGGATTCACTGCTTAGAAACACCTTGGATAATTTTCAAACCACTTCTCCTCCTCCCACTTCATTTAGTCTTCATTCATTACTCTCTTTCCCCCCTATACTCCTTCTGTTTTCATTCCCTCACCACAGCCACCTTGGTTTTGTCTGTGTGGTGATGAGGGAGAGAATGTGTCTCTGCATTTCAGCAAGACAATTTCTCTTCAGGTAACAAAAAGATATTTGCTAATTTCTCTCTTGAGTGGGTCTTGGAGATTTTCCAAGGCTCAAACAGATATTTCTTTACTTCTAGAGCATCCAGCTATTAAAAAGTTTCAGCTTATAGTTCAGAACCTTTTTATCACCCAAATGAGGCAATTCTTCCATCAGTTGGCATGATCTGCCAGCAAGAACTCCAGAGCACGTTTCTCCTGCACACCTCTTGTTCCAGGGTTTGACATAATAGCTGGCATCCTTTCCTTCTCTTCCATGCCTGGCAGCAATGGTATCGGTGCACACATGGCCCCCTTCCCCTGCCATGCCAGCCCACCTGCACAGAGCACGGCTCCTGCGGAGCGCGGCCGAGGGCGCAAACACACCGAGAGCCGCCAAACGAAACCGGGCCAGGGCGGGCCCTGCTGCTCAGAGGGGGATTGCTGTTCTCAGAGCGCTGTGAAAGCAAGCAGCCAAGCCAGCTGCTCCCTGAAGCCTCCTCCAGGCCACAGCTGCTTCCACGCATGTACCCAGGCTGCTGAGTTTCAAACGCTGCTTGAGCACAAACACGTCACCGATGTCTGTTCTATATTTTCCTGTCCTCAGCTTGCCTAAGTAACGCGTGGCATTCAGGAAGCCAGCTGGATATTTCCTCCTGACTTCAGTTGGATCTGAATTGTGCCCCTGCTGAGTGGTATTGTGGTGATAGCCTTTGGAAGAGCAATGACAGAACAGCTTTTAGCTGAGATGCTGAAACACCACGTATGACATGGAAGAACAAGCTGGGAGTGTGTTGGGACCTTAAGCTCTGTGTCTGTCTGTGAGGACTGACACACAGTCTGAGTGATGTGCTACAGCAGCCAGGCTGCAAAACACCACACATATTTAGGCAATCAAGAAAGATTTATCTATTAAATAATTGCTGGCACCCAAAGATAACTCTTACTGAGGGTAAATACATCCTTACAGGCAGGTTCTAGACAGACTAACTGATGCACCACGAAGACAGGAGATGCTTGCACAAGGCAAGGGTATTGTGTTGTTAGCCCAGACAGACACAACTTCTGTAGTCTTAGCTAATGCAATAAAGACTAACTTGGAAGAGAGTGATCTAATTCAGTTTTTCTAAGGGATAAAACAGTAGTCAGAAGAGCTTCTTTCTACTTGTTTATAAATTATTTTACCTGCGTATATAATCCTTGTCCATAGGAAAATTAGGTGCATCTGTCTTTACTGATTGATTTAGCTTTTTTTTTTTTTCAACCCTCTAACACTACTCTAGGCCTTCACAGGGCACTGGTGTATGGGAACTTTTACTTTAGCTGTTACTACTCCCTTACAACTGGACACCTTCCCCTCTTCCCTTCCTTCCTGTCTGTTTCTTACTTTGCATCAGAAATATTAAATCCACCTACCAGTTCTCCAGTATACTTTCCAAAAAAAAAAGAGATATTGCTGAAATTATTGATGACTGAAAACAAGTCTTTAAAGTGGTGGTGCTATTTCACCTAGAACTGCTCACCCCACCCTTGATATGTCCCAGAGCCTGAAAAACCAAAGAGTATTTATTTACTTATGAAGCTGTTATCTTTATATCTCTATCAGCTTTGGCAAAACATAAATATTGAGTTTTTAACCTGGTCAATTGTTCAACTATCTTCTTTCCTCAGACTAAACCTGCATCTCTCAAGATTAGCTGCATATATATACATATATATATATTTTTTTTTTAAATGAGGCTGCCTTTAAGATTATCACAGTTGTACAGTGATTGTTACTTGAATGCAGTTACTTGCTGTTACCAAGATTTCACCCCAACTCTAAGTCAGGAATCAGTAGTACAAAAAGTTGCAGGTAACTAACATATCAAGAGAACACTGACTATACTAGAAGTGAAAGAATGTACAAATAAATTCAAGTTATCTTTGTCAGGATGAGAAAAGTTTTCAAAAAAGAACAGAGGCAGGACAGGATCAAGCAGCATTTACTGATATATGAGACAATGGATGCACAGCTATGGCATCTACATCAGTATTTCCCACCAGCAGCTCAACATTCTTTAGTAGCTGCAAAATAACTTACACTTCAGTGCAATTTTAACCACAAAAAAAAAAAATGACCACTTTCTTTGTTCCTCTGAATAGGAAGGAATAAAAACTCAATCTCCCACAGGAGTAGCTTCTATGCACAAAAAGTAATGTAAGTAATTTATCACTATCCTGATGGTCTTTTCTAATGAACATTCTCCAGCTACTGAAAAATAACACAATAATTTAACACACATTTTGCTACCTGAGTGGAAATGCCACTGACATCTTCTCTTTACTTAAATAGAGAATACAGAACAATGAGGGTTGAACCATGTAGTACCTTCCCTGGAGAGAAACAAATTTATTCATACGTGATCCTCCCAAAAAAAAACCAAAAAAAAAAAAAAACCCACTGGAGCTAAATTGCTGAAATAAACAAAATATTAGATGAGTAGAAGAAAACGTATTGAAACTTCTAGTCTCTGGCTTACCAGTTCCAATCTATGTAAAAAGAGGCCCCATCACTATTAGATGTTAAGGGGACTGCATGAAATCAGCACATGGAATTTAGTTCAGGTGACAGACAGGTCGATCTTACAAAAGCACGAAGGAGACAATAATTGTTTTCCCTTGCTTTTGATAATTTCACTGAAAAAAAGCCCAAACCACTGACACGGATTGCCTCACAGACCCTCAAGAAGTCATTCAATCAGATACAGCAACTTTTCCATAGATCATACTTGTGACATAATTGTTAACCAAGTTAACAGAAATCATCATTATCCTTTTCACAGTTGCCATTAGCACTGAATTCAGTTAAAACACTAAGCAAGAGTATAACATCAAAACAGAAGAACAAATCCACAGGATAAAAAACAACCAAGCAAACCAACAAATGAAAAATACCCAACTGAAACCAAAATCCCAAAATCTCTTCGAACTTTTCCACCAATATTATCTCTAAAATCCCACTGGCATTTGATAATATTCTATGAACATGGAAAAAAAAAACCAGTTAGTAAATATTTCTGAGAAAGGTTCATATGGTTTGGTTTCTGCTATTACTTTGACTATTACTTCATTAATTATTTGTATGCAAGTTTAGTTCAGAACTGCATATGCCTTGCAGCTTGAAGAGTTTGATTGCTGCTGCAATCCCCCACTTCCTGGCTGTATTGAGCAATGAAGCTGTCCAGCTGTTCTGCGGTGCCGAAATAGAGATTCAGTAAGGAGGTGATGGCATCAGATTTGATTTGTTAGTTTGTAGTGTGGTTTGTAGAACCCATGAATCCTTCTCATTAAATAACCATCCGTCATATTGGGGATGATTAACTCCTGAAGTCAGAATTAAATCAGCATTGAATCTGCACTGCTATTAGTACAGTTAATTTTCTGTTTGATGGCTGATATGCCAGGTGTCCATTGTTCAATGTAACTGGAAAAGCGAGAAAAAATAATTGCGTGCACATGCTCTTCTTATTTCAATAATAAATTTCTGAATTCAATTTTAAAGAGTGGGTGAGAGCAGTGGGAGTTATAATGGTATTGACCTTCCCCTCTGTGGAGGATGCTAATGCTGCAAAACAATCAATATACTAAGAAGACAACCAAAAAAATGAGGCCATTTTTGCTTTTCCTCCTTGAAGATTTTCATACTGATGATGTGCCAAGAAACTCATTTTACATTAGACCAGAAATTCTTTCTATACAAAGAAGTGCAATATTAGCATCTGACAATCCATTGGAGTCAAGAGAGCCTTCTTAAGAAAGAAGTGAAATGAGAGAAGCTGCAGAATGGAAAATTTGACTTTTTGCATGCATAAAATAAAATTCCCAAAACAATAGTTCCTTGTCACAAAAAAATAACTAGATCAAACAACAATTCTCTCCATTTTCCATTGAAACCACAGTTAGAAACCTATAGGCTGCTTCTAAAGGAGAAAAAAACCCCACCAGCTTGCCAGCTAAGCATTCTTTTTTCTGCTGTTGCCAGCGTTTTCTGGACAGAGTACAAGGTTTATCCTTTTGTTCATTAGGCAACAAGGTCTCGGCTGGACGTACAGTGAGAGCCAAAGTATTCATAGTCAGGATTTAGAAAATCAGCTTTTGCACGAGAACAGGAGATGGCAACTATATCACAGACTGTTCTTCTAAGAAAAATACTAAAGAAGCTGGACTTTTGTTAATGCTTCAGTGCTGGGCACAGCTCTCTTGTAGTGCCTAACCTCAGGCCACTTGTGTTTTATCCCTCTGTGTACAGAGCGCAGGACAGGTTGAAAGCCAGGACTGCAGAGGTGAGAGGAAGAGAGAGCTGAGGACGGGGTCACGTCCCCGGCGTGCACCTTCACAGCAGCAGCCTGGGCAGGTGTGAGAGCAGCCTGCCCACGTGGCTGACCCTGGACCAGTGTCACCCACCGACAGACAGCCTTGTCCTTCTGCCAGCAAGCATCAGAAAGCTAAGCACATCCAGCCTGCCTGCAAGGTGGAACTGCTGTCACGAGGGAAATGGGCATTTTATAGAGGCCCATTAGCCTTTCTGGAATTTATAGACACTGTTGGTCTACAAAAGAATAATTAAAAAGGTAAAAATGCTTGTAGAATACACCCATAGGAGCAAGTTGATGGGGCAGCAAGCACTAGTGCAAGCCATTAAATTCTGTTTTGGTAGGTGTGTTTTTGCCACGATGGTCCTTTATTAATTCATTATTTAACCATTGAGAACTTAAAAGCTATACTTGTCTTTGTGTACTTAACCACACAATTGTTTTAGCTACTCCTTCCTCCTACTTGTTAAATTTATCAGACTAAGCACTGGTAAATTGTCAGGAGTAAGTCTTACTTAACAAGGCAATTAGCCCAACAATTAGTATATATACAGGATCTGTCCCCTCAACCTGTTCTAAAAGCCAAAACCAGATGAAATACTTTTCCTGAAAGCAAAACCAGTCATAGAGAGTCATACAGTAAATGAACCTACTCAACTAAATAAATGGAGGTACTTCTCAAAACCAGTTTGGCATCCACACATCAAATATTCAATAGTATTTACTTGATTTTTATTACAGCCTTCTGCCATGCCATTGCTGTTATTCTACTGTACAGTTGTAGGCAGCTCATTTTCACCATCAGGGACTCATTAAGAATCAGCAATTTGATGCTTAATGACTTGTTAACCCTGAGTAAATATATTAAAATAAATTCAAATTGAATTGCATTTGGCTTCTTTTTTCTTTTCTTTTTTTTTGTTTTGGTTTTTTGTTCAATAAAATCTTCTGTAGCAAGAGAAGGTACCATTTAAGAAAGAATTTTTTGCTAAAATATGTTCCAGATTGTTCACGCTTACTTTTCAACACACAATCCACCTTTCTATGGTTCACACTCTTATATTTTGTGTTATTTCCTTTCAGTTTATATAGTTTCTTCAGCTATGGTGTTAGCTCTAATAAAGGAAGACATTTGGCCTATTCTCAAAAATGTCATTTAAATACTTGAGTAATACCTTCCCCTTTATTCCATTTTCACCCCATTACAAATACAGGTTTAGAAAAATCCACTCTTGTTCTTCTTCAGGGTTTAGTTTTATAAGCAAGGCATGTGAAATAAAAACATCAACACCCAGACTGTTCTACTTTGATTTTTCAATGCCTAAGGGCTGCTGAATCTCAAGCATTCCTATACTCCTCTCTTTTCATTTACCTTGTCCCCACAAGAGGCAGTTACTGAGCTCCAGCTGGTTTAAATCAACTGGACAACAGAAAAACAAAAATAAACATCTGATGGACATCTACAAGTCTTAGTCTTTGTCCACTGGGTGATTCAAGTGTCTGAAGCTTTGAAAGGAGCTGTTTGATGTTGTATTTTGGCCTGCTACAAAGCTCTTATGGCCAACTCAAAACTACCTGTGGACAATCAGAAATGAGGTGCAGCTGTTCTACACCATCAATTTCCAGGCACTGTCTGCAGGCACAGGAGTGAAAGAAAGCAGACCTCCAAATTATGTTATTCTAATGACCACCTTACTTCTTGCTCTGCACTGCACTGTTCTCCTGAGTTATACTGCTCTTCTCTCAGGAGTTATCACTAAATAACAGAAGTTTCTTTTATTTTATGCACTAGAACTATCCATGCTTGACAGAATACAGTTGGTGTGCTACACATTTGTGGGAAGCAGCTCCCAGAGTTGATAACAAAAAGATGTCTGCAAAACACTACAGTGCTGGAGTTTTTTACCATATCTCTTCTGAACTTACTAACAAAACTAGTGTTGAAATCATTAATTCAGAAACAACATGACTGCAACAGAATGGGAGAGATTTTATTTTTCTTGTATGTTGTACAAGTTCTGGATGCAATGTCAGCTAAGGAAAGTGCTGATATCCTGACCCCAGATCAATCCTCTGGATTGTTAATAGCACCAGCAACTGATAAAGGAAATAAATGCTGTAAAAGTAAGTTACAAGAAAAGGTTAGGGGTGACAGGCTGAAATGTGATATCGAATTTTATAGGCAAACTGAAGGGTGTATATATATTCAACTATTTTTATTCCTTAATTTGGCTTATTAGATTTTCTAATTTACAGAAGCCATTACTGATTTGGAACTTTAATTTTTTTTTTTTAAGTTTTCAGTATTTTTACATAATCCTGCCACCCGCAGCTAACAAGTTCAAATACCACCCTCAATGAGAAAAAGCACAGGGAAAACAAGATGCAGATGGTCTTGAGTGGAATAGCTTGAAAAAGATTTGTGACGGCTTTTCTCCCCCCATGGTTTTACTTGGCAGATTTCACAGATGAAAAAGACAAAAAATGTCACTAAACACAAGCAGAAAGATTCTTTCCAAAAGTGCAGTGTTTAATTTAGTGGCTGTATGCTGCTCAAAAATACTTTCCACAAAATAAATGAGACTTTACGAGTAAGTGAAGAGGTCTCTCTTGGATCTCTAGTTAACCATGGATTGACTCAGTCAAGTTTTATTCTTTGATACTGTGTATATTTTAATTTGAGAACATGGCTTTGATTTAATATTGAGAGACAACTCAGAGCTTCATTGAGTCTTACAGGAGTGCAGTTCCCTGGATAGCACACAGCAACTGTTGGGTTCAGAAAAAGAATACTAATTTAAGTTATCCCATATAATTAAGAGAAACAGATACTGCATACTCAAGCTAGAATTTGGTGTACTATGGCAAGACTAATACCAGAGTTTTGGAAAGAAGTTATAGTGATCTGACCAAATGCAAACGACTTGAGGCTGCTCCTTTACTTCTGTACAGAGCTGAGCTAAGAAATACTGCTTCAGCTGATAAAAAAAAAACAAAACTGCTGCTACAGAGGTCAGGTATTTACATCCAAGGTTTTGAATATTTGCTTTTTAAAATTCCTTATGGACAGTTGCACAAACAAAATCCTAAAAAGACTTGCTATTTTAATTGTGGACTGTCTTAGCAAAAGTAAAACTGAGAGGATGTTTACTAATGACAGGTAATTGACATGCACATTTCTCCAGAGTGAAAAATAGATAAAAAGAGTTCCTTCTCTACTGTGGTAAATAATCAAATGGAAGTATGGTTAGAAGAAGGGAATACAGCATCACATCCTAAACCAACATTTCTGGCCCATGGTACCATTCACTCAGAACCAGACTCACTTTGGAGAACCAATGCCTAAATGAACAAGCAAGGGATTGGCCCACTATGACAGATCCTTGCAGTGAAGACAACAAAAATACACTCTCTTTTCCCTAAATAGTGTGCCAAATAGACAAATCAGTGAAATGCAATCTTGTCAAAATTGGCTGGGGTGGCATCGACTGTATGACAGAGTACTGGCTGACCCAGATTCATCCAACACAATGTGATGAGAATTTTGTGCTGACACAGAGATGAAGCAGAGAAAAGAGCACAAAAATGTGCAGTTTCTAATAGAAAACACCCATCTTTCCACTGTTATTTTCATCTAGGGAAGCCTGCTAATCATACAAGAGGTTAAGGCATGCTCTAGATTTCTCTTATGAATAGGAGGGCCTTTATTTCATTCTTATATATTAGAAATAATGAAGAAGTCTAAAATCAATTTTTATCATTAAAAAGCCAGCTTAACTCTGAAGATGTTGTTTACCTACTTCTTCTGAGGTCATTCTTTCTGTTGAAGAAGGATTAGCCTATTTCTGTACTCTGTCATAATAAGTAAGGTCTGTACTTTTTTCTATCATTCTCTACAATGAGATTTAATATTTAATACTAAGTAAGGTATAGCTTGACAAAATATCATTTTTTATAGCCTAAAGACCATGCAACTCCTATTGATTCATTTATTAAACAGATTTAGGCCAGTACTACCTACTACCTCATCAGTATTTAACAATGTTACTCACAGAAAAAGAACCAAGGATTGCAGAGAGAGCAGTGTTTATATTTTATATAGGAAGCTAAATCCATTAACAAAACCCCAACAAACCAATTAATCAAAAAAACCTCTGCCCCTCCCACCCCCTGCAAGTTCCTCCCAAAATCCCCAAACCAAACCAAAAACCACAAAAAAACTCACAAAACCAAAACCAAACCAAATCTCTACCAATGGGAAAAGAGGCAACTGGCGACAACAGCAAGTTTGTCTTGAATTTTTACTTGTATATTCTTGTGAACAAAGTATACAAAAAATATCATAGGCATTTACTTGACCATCATTCATTTACTATAACTCTCTCCCAGGGCAAGGCTGTCTCACTTCTGCTGGTATCTTAGCTGATCTATTACTGAGACAGAATACAATTCCATCAGTAAAGACACAATGTTTATGTAGTAGTTTTCTGAGGGAGCACTTGAAAGCCCTGAAGTGAAATAGATGACAAAAATTTAGAACATTTTAATTATTTAGTGAATTTCCTAATGCTTTCTCCTGCTTTATTTTGTAGTATTCAAATAATTATCAGTACAAATGGAAGTGGCAAAAATCCCAAATCTATAGCACAAGAAATTATGCATTTAGGCTTTTGCACTCCCCAGTTTGCTGACTCGCAGCAGCAGGAAGTTTCTCCTCTTAAGCACTATCTCAATTTTCCCTTTTTTTGCCATTCTTTCCCCCTTTTTATAATCTTTTGTTCATCCTATGAATTCTTTTCCTTTCTTGGTCGTTACACTCAGAATGGTTTTCTAGAGAGGAGAGTGGATGAATTTGCATCTCCAGTGGAGTTTTATTTGCAGGATTGAAATTAAGGACATTGCCGTTATTATTTTCATTATTTCAAAGATACATTGAGTTTTGGTTTTGCCTACAATTTGCTCCAAATTCACTGATAAGGAATTGATTTCTGAGTAGCCAACCTTCTCCATCTAGCTTCCTCCTTTTGTTGGAATTGTGCTACAGCAGGCAAATAAAAATTAAATGTCTAAAAGGTTAGAGTACAAGTAAAAGAGAAAACTCTCTATTGACAACAATAATATTTGGGCATCCATCTATTTTTCTAGGTAATTGACTGCCTCTTTATGGTACCTTCAGAGACTTGTGACTGACTTCTTACACAACTACCAGCACTATAAAGATGTAACCAGCTCTATCCTTTAATTTTACAACCACCATCACTGAGAGAGCAGCTGTCTATCTGCAAAGACAAATAGCCAGTAAGTTCCAGGAGGGCCATGCAACAAACAGAGCTACTGCCAGAACAGTTTATAGGCAAAGTCAAGTTCAAAGGAAAGTAAGTGCAGGGAAATCAGCATTTTGAGACTGAAGCTGAGGTGGGGAAGGCAGGCTGTGGTTTTTACCAAGGACCGCATTTCCTCCTAAAATAGTTTTTACCTACCTTTTTCATTTTTAAAAGGATGGAGAGGAATTGGGATTTTTTGCAGGTGAAAAGCTTTCCTCAAATTATATCTGGATAGGGCTAGCTATAGAAAGTCACAGGGCATATAAGCAATATGGCAACACTACAGATGGATGCTGCAACTTATTTACAGCATCTTTTGGTCATCTCAGTCTTCCCCTCCAACACTGCCCATACAGCTTCTATCCACTCAATACTCATTTCTTGCACTGCCAGGTTACCTCACCCCTACAATATCGCTGCACTGCTCCTGCCCGAGCCCTCTACAGGGCTCTGCTAAGGCATGTGAGTGCTGACCTGCCTGCCAGTACTTGGTAATTCCTGCCTTAATTTTATCAAACCGTTCTGCTGTTTCAAACCTTCCTGATACCTTAGCCTTGCACCATCCTTGCTGTTGCATCCCTGCCCAGCCTCGAGCCCTGGACACTAAACTCACCTCAGTCTTCAGTTCCTCCGCTACTTTTGTTTGAACGTCAAAATAACTTTTTTCTGGTATGGTGCACTCCTTGATTCCTAGACCAAGACTTTCCAACTCAATTCCCTGAAGTTTAAATACTCTATAAAAGTTCACATTCAATATCCATCTACCTTCAGGCATTAACTCTTGCTGCCAAGGTGGGAAAGTCCATTGCATGCTCTGAGGTTATTGGTCCTCCCCAGACTCCCTACTTCCAAGTACAAGAAATGTCTCACTGTAATTCATAGGCATGAAACTCACCTTAAAGGAAAAAAAGTTGGACCTCTCACATTCCTCTAGTCCCATCTGCCCTCCCACAGATGCACAGCATAGGGACCACTACAGGTTCTGCTTCCTGAATAGGTGATGCCAGTGAATCTGTTGTTGAATATATATTTGTGGATGCATTTATTTCTCACAATCCTAGGCATATGTAAGGGTGGATTAGACAAAACACAGGTTACTGTCAGGTGAGGCTCTCTTGTTTCTAAATTGCACTTAAGGGGTGTGCAAAAGGAACAGAGTCAAAGATTTGTTATCTAGAAGCAGAAAGTAAATTTGTGTGATAAAAAAATATAAAAAATTTTTGATAAATGAGAAAATAGAGAAATGATCAGTACCTTTGAAAATCAGTTATCTTCTGCATAAAATGAACAAAGCACATAGCTATATGGTTTAGTTCATGAATGATTACAAAACATTTTCAAATCATTACTTAAAAAAATACTCGAGACCTAGAAATTCTCAAAGCTGATCCATTACCTAAATGACACGGCATGCTAACCAACCCAGCAGCTCTGCCAGAGGTCAAAACAAGCTCTTTCCTTGGAGATTAGCTAAAACATGAAATGCTTCTACAGAAAATATTTCAGCTCTTTGACTGACCATATATTGTTCTTCTCGATTGCTGTCTGGCTGGGCACATAGCAGACAAAAATTTGTTATGATCTATATCCTGATCAGAAAAAGACAAGTGTGTAGTAAGGTTACACGTACGAAAATATTTTCATTTAGTTGTGTCGGTGGCCTGGAGCTTCTGCCTCACTATAATTTTGGAAAATATTCACTGTGGAAAGAAACAAACTCAAAATGAAGGAAGAATTCATTTCTCATGCCATCAAGGCATCTCAGAAGATTCTGAGATGTGTCTATTCTTGTCAGACCAGCCATGGTCACAATAATGCCACAGAGTAGGATATAAATGGGCTGCCTAAATGGGAAAAGACTATTCATCTTCCAGGTATCTTCACAGCCTTTGTCAGGTAGCTGTTTTCATATCTACACATTGTCTCTCTTTGTGTCAGTTAAGTCCACATACATTACCCTGCAGCATATGCTCATCTCTTTATGGCTGCCCATTTTATTCTGTATATTTTCCCATTTGTGAAAAATTTGACCATATGTCTAAAGCAGCTATACAAGTAATATCTTTCCCATGTAACTACTGCTTATAAGCTTTTAAATAAGCTTGTTTGAATAACTCTACAGAAACCTTGAGGAAAGTGAGTTTTTAAATTAACTACACCTTTCCCTTTCCTTCCCTTTCCCCCTTTAGTCCAGATCAATCTGTATAAGGTAATGTCAGAGTGGGACAAATCTCTTTCCAGCATTCCCAAAGTGAAGCAATTCTTCATGCCTTTGCTCTTTTCCTAAAAATGGCCAAAAAAGAAAAAAAAATGGTTTTGCACTGTTTCCTGCTGTGTAGATTTCTTCTTTCTCCTTCTTTCTGTGAAGAAAGGTAAGTCTGTTGAAAAAAGAAAAGAAGAATGAAAAAAGGCATCTTTGCTGACTGATCCATTTCCCACCAGGCAGTCTGTTCTGTCTGAACTGCATCTTCCTACTTGGACTGTGAGCAGGTGATTGATTAAAAACATTTGTTAGTGACTGCAAATGGGAAGTCAGTCTTGACTTTGAATAGACAAGAAGTTGGAATTTTTTCCAAAGGAATTTATTCAAATTTTATGCAGCTGGATATGTCTGTTAGGGATGAGACTCAGAGGTGCTTTGAGAGAAAAAAGGTCAAGGTTGTAACAGCTTTCTAGATGATGGAGAGAGACATGCAAAGTCCTGAAAAGACTGGCACCCATCAACTCCCATCTTCCAGCCTAGCTCTGACATTCCCTTTTCATCTGTGTAGGAACATCCCCTCTCACTACCTTGGATTCATTGCCCTATACTGAAGTGCAGTGCCTCTGTGCACTCCTAATCTGTTACCAAATCTGGTTTCTGCAATGACCAAATTGATGCAAAATCTTAATGTTCTTTCTGAGTCCATCAGGATGACAGGACTGTATGAATAATGCTGTTAGAAGAGTATCAGCAACGTGTTTGTCAGCATAAGACCCCTTGAAACTCTGAGCTTGGCTGCAGCACTCAGAGCAATGGAAAAACAAAGATTTCTCTGGGAACTCAGGGGAGCTGTCACAGTGCTACCTGTCACAGTGTTCAGGTTCCTCTGGGATAAGTAGGTGATTACCTGACTGAGACCAGGTGACAGTCCTTGACCTGTGTTACGGACTTCAAAATCCCAAGGCAGCAAGCCTTGGACTCTTGCTTTTCTGAGTGGAAGCAATCCTTGATACAATCTGACCTACTTTACCTGTAAATAAACAACAGGGACAGATACCACTGATCAGCTACAGATTGCTTTTTGCTGCAATGAAATCCCACCGAGGTCCTGGGGACGTGAATGCCATACAGTGATGGCACAGTGGTGTTCAACAGAAATACCACGGTGGATTGCTTAAGTGGAAGAGAGCATTCAGCCTAGTTAGGAAGTGACAAAGGATTACAAGTCAGGAGCTGCCTAGAGCAGACCTCCAGGGCAATGTGATTAGCCTGACTTTAACCCCTGTGCCTGGCCCGAAAGCAACAACAGCAGATGAAAACACTGGAACCTCTTTATGATCTACTTCAAGAAGTGATTGGCAAAAAGCAGCAGGAAGAATGCCAGTGTGTCATTTTGAGCCCATGGTGGAACAGACAAGATTCCATCACAAAAAAACATTTCTACTTCTCTGACACTTGCTGCGACACAGGGGACATAATATGCATTACTGAGCAGCTTCACTACAGGAAGGAGCAACTTAGGGAAAGCTGGTACAGCTGAGAGGAACTGTGCAGAAACTCTTCAAAGGAGTAATTTCAAAGAATTTTAGACAGTACAAATGGAGAAAAAAAAAAGCAAGAAGAAATTCTATAATATTTGTTATATCCAGGATCAATGGCTGAAAGCAGGAAAGGAAAGTGCCTGTCACCCAAATGCTTTGAATTTTTCAACCATAATTCAAGCTGATCCTGGATTTAGTCTTTCTGCTTATGTTTGAGATGACTGTACTTGACTTCAATTCCTGATCTCTGCTTTGAGCAGAAAAAAAGGCAGTGTTAGAGACAAGTAGTAATTAGAAAATAATAGAGGGAAGAATTTACTATTCTGTTTCAGTTTTTACTCTGTCATTTGCCTATAACTTAGGCTTCACTCTTCCCTCCCAAAGCCAGTGCCCATTTTTAAGAAGATGCTGAAGGAACACATCTATGATTTACTGTAACTCTATATTTATGCCAGCCTCTTAACTTTTCATTGCAAGATGAGCTTATCATGAGTGAGAAATTTTTACAGTTCTGTGAGACATTTTACTGTGATGAGGTAGTATTTTCTGTAGCCTTTTACAGTGTGGAACAGTGAGGAATACAAGACATCTTGGATGGCCTGCTGTAAGATTTTCAGCCCTGGTTCTATTCTCAACAGGAATAGAGACCTCGAGTCTGGACTTAAGTAACTTCACTGAATGGTATGATGATAAGCCCGAACATTTGGCAGCATTAACATTTTATTATCAACATATTAGCGCAGCTGTCTTTGTCTATATTTAATATTCTTCAGTTTTTGCCATCTCAGACTCATCAATTTTCACAGCAGTCAGACACCTGCACTCTGACAATCCATCACCTTATTTAAATACCAAAGCACGAGAGGCCTCTTACCAAGGTTAGAAATCCAGGTCTGTAACATTAAAAAATACACTTGACCATATGGACATTGGAATTTTATCATAGAACACTCAGTGACTGCAAGGAAAAGCAGAATCAACATACCTGAAGATAAAAAATAAAGTGTGGTTGTTTATGAGACATTTTAGATTTTGCAGCTCTATTTTTTGTTGTCTTGGTTTTTTTCTTGGGTGGGAGTGAGAGCTACAATTGTTACCAGCTATAACTTTTGAAACTTCTGTTCATTTTGAAATGGTACATCACTGAACTTCAACACTACTGCCTCAGACTTGAACAGGGTACAGTGGAAATTTTGTTCTTTCTTCACTGTGCTTATAGTTACGTAAAAATTTTATTTATATTGGTATAGGAAGCAGGAGAATTAGCTCTAGACACCAATGATCTTTGTGTAATCTGAATTAATTCTATTTTAATGAAAATTTTGCAGTTGTTCTATTTAAAACAGGGTAACAGCAAAAAACTAAGTCTAACTCTTGGGTTGAGGATACAGTCACTGCAAAGTATAAGCACCTGTTCAGCTTGAGACATATGCAAATATAAATCTAAAGTGAAATATGTTACATGGTTTATTTCATGATGCAATTCTTTCTTCCCTCCCAATGCTTTGAAAACACTACAGCAGGCTGAAAAAAAATCACAGGCAGAGCCAGTAACTCGGCTCCTGTGATGGCTCTAATGTCTCCCTGAAACACTTTTCAAAAATTGTGGTGCAAATGTTAAACTTTTAATGAAAGGGAAGAAAAAAAACCCCCTAGTTCTACCTCTCTGCTTTGGAAGGAAACAGCTGTCAAAATACAAGCAGGTCACATGATGATGTCCTGTTAACCCAATTTTACAGAAACCTCTCAGCAGCTAGACAATAGCAACCTTTAAGATGTAATTCAGCCTCCACCTGTGCCATTACTGTCAATTATGGATACTTTAAGTGTTAAAATTGCAAAAGAGAAATTAAACTGAACTAAACAAAACCAACCAAACAAATAAAAAATAAAGGGCAAAAAAGGGGTACCATTAAATGCAACCCTCCCAACATTCACATAGCCCTGCTACACAGTTGGAAAGAGAGAGATTGTGGCTGGAGAGTTGTGAACACTTTTCTAAAGTGGTATTTAATACTAGTCTGCACCTCAAGTATGGCAATCTAAATTCCCCTACAGAACAAGTCTTTCAGTTTTCAAGGCATAGCAATTTCTACCCATGCTTAGAGAAAGAGTGGGTGTTGTGAAAACCAGAAACTACTGCACAACAGAAGGTCTTATGTTCCACCTAAATATTTAGCTAGCAAAAGGAAGGTTAAATAGCTGTGCTTTTCCTATCCATAAATTTCCCTAGAATGAAGAGAGGTGGGAGAGAGGAAGAAAAGTTTAGCTAGAGGATAACACTGGCCTCAAAAGAAATGGCAGTACATGGGCTAAAAGCACAGCATAGGATGCCAATTAGAAACTGTGCCTCCTCATTACAGGATTTGGGTTCCATAACAACTTTTCAAAACACAGTGGAAGAAAAAAATTCAATCAGTTCAGGGACAAAATAGTATTATTATCGAAGGGAATTAAATGACACAGCACCTTGCAGTAGCAACAGCTTGGGATTAGTGACCCATGGGTCTTTTGCAGCCCTAAAGCCTGTATTGTACAGGAAGGAAATTAAACTATGTCAGTAAGAGAAATCATTTAGACCACCACCTAGATCACAGTGACAACATTGTACTTGTGCTTCCTGCAGCCTTGCCGAGCACTCAGGCACAGAGCTCCCACCTGAAACAGGACAGGATCAGCCTCAGTGATAACACCAGGACTCGTCCTGTGAGCTAACAGAAATCATACACAGTCAGGGAACTAACTGAGAAGATTTACTGAAAAATGAGAAATAGATACTATGCTGTACCATTTATTTGCTATGAGAACTTGTTGGCTGTCCTGGAAGGGTATAATCTTCCCAGACAACCCAAAGAAACAGCTGTCTGACAATACAGTTTGTCAGAATAATCATTATCATGCTATTACATAGCAAGCCCTGTGAACCCAGCTGTCTTTTTAATGGTGGCAGCTCAAAATCTTGCTGTGGGAAACAAACTCATTCTCTCACTCCCACCAATGCTAAATGCCATTACAAGCCAACATATTAATATCACTCCACTTGTACATTGCACTATGATGCTTATGTTTAAATAACACCCTCAGATATAGTATGAGGAATCTGAACTTTCTGATGAGACTGAAAACTGGCTGCAGATTTCAGGTTTTTCATGTAATGACTTGTTTTCCTCAGTCTTTGCTGTATACAACAAATCTGGGAGATGAGCTTCCAAGTTTCTGGTTTAGTTTAGCAAAAATTACCATTTCAAACCTTTACCTTCCTGGAAAATAAATCTTCTCCCAAGCACACAAATGTCTGCTTTGTGTAGCAAATCCTACTAAATATATTTGAGACTTCAAGGAAAGAGGAAAGAACATGGGGACATATACGAGTGTTGCACAGCAGGACCAGCGAGACTGGGGGACAGCTTGAACATTCTAAGAACAGGATTCTGAAATTGCTTTGTTTCCCGGTTGCAAAGGCACTGCAGAAACCACAAATTATATATAAACTGTATGTCTCCCACGATGCTTCACTTGAAACCTGTCACCTGTTTATGCCACATGCTGCCGTTCCAAGTTAACTTAAAAAAAGCAACCAACCAAAGAACAACAACAAAAAAAATCAGTAGTTGCAGAGGCATCCAGCTTACACCCCTCCCCGCTATAAGCTATGGAATTCTTCCCACCTAAAAGGTCTCAATTCAGTTTTGGTTCAGGCTGGATACTATGTTCAAACCAAAATACAGCAGAAGTGTCTGCTGGCTTGCTAGACTTCCTAATGCTTACATGCCTGCAAATTATCTGTGGCATGTATGCAAATGAAATAGTGCAATGAAACATGGAAACACACAGGACTCAATTAGTGTTTCATACAGCAAAGCACTTAGTCCATTCACTTACATCTCAGTGTGCATTACCTCACAAGGAGCACAGAGCCAGTTTCACTTCTAGCAGTTGTCTACAACAGAGGAAGGGAATACTGTAGGAAGCAGCTTTGGCTGGAGAATTATATCTCAAAGTCTATTCAAGTCAATACATGAACACCACAATATGACACTTCTCATGCTGTACAGTATGTGCTGTTAACACCAAACTTTAATTTGTAAAACCATTGCTTTCATCATACATAAATCTTGCAAATAGTGGGTAGTTCCAAATCCCATGATTTTGTGGAGTCCAAGAATATCCTAGGAGAAGACTGTGTTGAAAGAACACCCGTTACAGCATTTGTTACTAAATTACATCCCAAACTTGAGAATAATAGTCCCTATTATGTAAAGCTTATAATTCATCTTTTCATTTGACATCTCCTTTGTGCACCGTGGAACCAAACAGGCTGCCTTTTCTGAATGGAACAACAGTTCTCGTTTCATGTGTCTCATTGAAGCAACACCTCTATAGAGCAGATGGATCTCCTTTGCACTACACTCTATGAAAAGAAGTGTCATTTAAACATGAGGCCTTTATATCAACTGCAAATGGAAAAATAACCAGCACGGCTTTCTAATCCTGGCAGAATCTGACTGCCTGATTCTGTTTGTATGCTTTCGTGGATTAAAGTCTGAGGAAGAATAAATGAGGATAATTTTAAAAAAGCTAAAAGCCAACACTTATCCCCCTAATTTGTCTTCTTTCCCCTGATATTAGCTGGAAGATAGTGATGGGCTGGGTGCATGCATACAATGTGCATACAGACCCCTTGCACAACTGTAGAAGAAAACCTAATTTCAGGAGTACAGCTAGATACACAGAAATCAAGAAGCAAACAATGTCTCTACATAATCCCATATTGCTCTCAACAGCTCCAGCAGTGTTTATAGGGCATCTGCCCTGGTAGCACAACAGTGCAACATTTACAGTCCCACACTCTCTCTACTGCACAATTTAAGAAGAAACTAACACACTACTTGAGCAATTGGGTTTTGTCTGGCTGCTGCACAATGCCATCTGGGTTACAGGGTTTTTATTCTCCAAGTTATGAAGTCAGCATGACACAGAGATATTTTGGAGGATGGCTACTACCCACCGGTCACAATTTGAAGCCATTTTCTTCCACTGATAGAAAAGAGAAAAGCATTCAAGCAATGCAGCTTCTTTGTGGAATTGACTTTAGCCACCTAAATCTAAGTGACTATAGTATGCCTTCCAGTTCGAGAGAAGAAAGGGGAGGAGAAAGAGATCATTAAATTATTATTTTAGCACACACATGGCAGCTGAACAAAAGTCCTGTGTGATAAGAATGAGGCACTTTTTAGGTTCTTGAAGGTAGAAGAGCGTAATATTGACAACTGGTGTAATACCAAGAACAGTCTTCTGCCTCTCTGCTCTGAGGAAAATAAGGAATACACATATACATTGAACAAGCTATCCCTATTCCAACAGAAGGAAGCACCCACCAAAACAGACCTTTTCTTTCACGCAAAACCCCCAGACAACTATCAAAAAATAGAGCTGAATTGACAAGCATACTGAGATCCATAAGTTTCTAATGTCAGCTGTCTTTCAAGGAAATATCCTGGGATGTCCACAGGTCAGTGTGTCCCTTACTCTCTCGAAGAGTAAGTGTGGTGGTGCCCAGCCTGTGCAAGTTCTGCAACGACATCAACCATAAATGCTTGGGCCGTTGGACTGCCTCTGTAGGTATGCATGGTTTGAGAAAAGGGGATTGCCAAATCGAATGAACTAAGGAACAGACTAAACTTTCAAGCAAAGCTTGAGAAATACCCTACTTCTTCATAACAGAAATCAGTACTTCCCACATTAGGACAGAGCTGGAGATAGAAGTGTGCAGAAAGGTTTATGGGAGAGCCACATACCCCAAGTTTATGTGCTAGTATGTCCACAGAGAGGAGCATGTAAAGGATTAGACAGATCAAATCCAAATTAGATTATGCTGACAACTTCCTGAGGAAATACACTCTGGTGAGATTTCTAGGCCATCAATCTCTTACAGATTCTTATATGAGAACTCTTAAAAGAGGTTCATATCAGGCTCAGTACTCCAGAGCCCTCTCAGCTGTCACTGTTACAGGAAGATGGGTTGCAGTAATAAATCGGCCAGGGAGGACAGGCTGCTTTTGGCTACCACACAACTATGCTGGGACTGTGATCTTTCCTCTCTGGCAGCTATGTCAGCTTCCCCACTAGTTATGCAATACCCATCTTCACATAAGAAAAACTGTCATAGCTCTCACTGTGCTAAACATTACCAAGATCAATGGCACAAGTGACCTTTTTATTTCAATAATGTAGGCAACACTGCTCAACAGAAATCTACAAATGCCTTTTTATTTTGTATGTATGCACATGAGTCCCTATATTTACCTATTTAATAATTACCTATATTTAATTACCTATATTATATTTACCTATTTAATATTTACCTATATTTAACATTTCAGAGAGACACACACATCTATTTAAGAAAAACTGGTTTAGGTCTAATGATCAGAGATGGCAACACTCAATCTCTCAGGACATTTTACTATGTCTCAGAAGCAGGTAGCTTGTAACAAGTGCATCACATCCTGCGGAGGATGTAACCAGGACAATTGTTTATTCCATTACTGTTTTCTTTGCCTTATGGCGGGGGCTCTACTGAAGAAGAGGTTTTTGTCATTGGGAGAGCAATTCATAGTGTTACCTTGTCATACCCAACAGCCAGGTATCCTTTACTTTTTTCACTGCTATAGGTGGCTCAGACACCACATTCTACCTTCATTTTCCCTTAAAGATACCAGATTTCGTCTCTTTTCCTCCTAATACTCCTCTCCACATTGCACATTCCTTTTCTTGTTTTATTTAAAACTAGTAAAGCTGTTATTCAGCAGCTGGGAGAAAAGAGATTTGATGAGACTCATCTATTGCTGAGACCATGCTGACCTGGATCTTTCACTTTTCTCTTTCTCTCCCCAGTGAGCTGCAGTAATAAGAGCTCAGCAGCTCTAAAAGCAATCGATACAGAGATGACGTGGGCAATTACCAGCCTGGACAACTCAAAGGACTTCCAGTAAATAAATAAAGAAAAAACAAGTAAGTTTTCTGAAGCCAAACAATTCCACCAGAAGCCTTTGTTGAGGTGGAAAGTCACAAGGGGTGGTGGTGGTGAAATAAATCAATGTCCAAGGCAGATGAGGAAGACTGCAAGGAGGGCATGGGAGGTAGCATGCAAGCTGGCACAACAGAAACACAAGGACCCAGAGACATGAGGACCAAACGTGAGATTGTTCCAGCAACCTGTCTGCACAGTTTTAACTCCACTGACTACAGCAATACAGTGGAATGCCATCACTGACTTGCTATGTTTACAAACTCAGTCATACAAAGGTGTTCCTTGAGAACATATTCAGACAGCCATTCTATTTCTCCTGTCCATTTCAACCCCCATCCAGAAAGCCAACAGCATCACAGCATGCAGCTTGTACATCAATACTTCCCTTTCCCTGGGGCCAAGACTAAATCCATTTCCCTGTGGAATGCTGAGAGGGAAAAGCTCCACAGCTATGGCAGGATTCCACATTTTTCCATCATTCTTCAAGATGTTAATATAATTCTGGGGTGCCATAAAGCTCAATCCCCCATATTAATCATCTCACTGATTATGTACTTCCACCAGCCCCATTAATGTAAAATAGTGCTTACTGAAAGAAATTTTTAATAGCTGCCTCTTGTATATTGGTTGAAAGAAAAATTCTCCCAGATCAAACCATTTGCATTAGTTTCATCAGAGCAATTCCTTTTGCTTTCCCCATCACCCTATTTTCATTTATACAGATATTCCTTAATCCTCCAACTATCTAATGCCTTTGCCTCTTTTTACCCCTTCATCTCTGACACAGAATGTTTGAGAAATCTGATGTTTCTCCCTCCGCAATCGAAACCATGCCAGAGGCAGCAAACGAGATGTCCTGAGACTGCAGCGTAGCCCAATGGAACTGTTTTTCACGGCTTGCAAAGCTGTTTCACCACATGGTGCTCTGCATCAAACAGCTCTGTACAAGCCTTCTGCACCCTGAGGGGGTTCAACTCAGGCTTCAGCAGCAGCAGGCAGGTGGTCTGCAGCATGACTGACACTTCAATACTTACTATAGGACTGGGGGCGGCAGGAAGGCACATACATATTTCTTGTCTGTCAGTGACAATAGAAATGGGAAAACAAGTGACACCTGCTGCTAATGACAAATGATGAGCTCAGGTTCAGAAAGGCTCATTCACACTGCAGGCAGTATTCATGTGATACATGTGGGCTCAGAGACACAGAGCAGCTTAAGTCACTGGCAAAATCTGGATGAAGAAAACAGGAAGATGACCAGGAAAAAGCAGAGTGAGCTGCAGATGGTGCTTTCTATGTTGACATGTTTGCACCCTTCACCTCACAACTTCTTTGAACTGAAATTATGCCTACATACAGCAACTGGATGCTCAGTTATTGATAAGAACTGCCAGCGTTGAGATCTGTAAGGTTCAGGAAGCAGTCAGTAGAAGCGCAGACTGTTACGCTGTTAGTGCAAAGATAAAGGCTAGGTCAGGATTAATCTGGGATGACAGAGATAAGCAGGGGTCTTAGCCATGGGAGTTCCAATATCAACCACCACATATGAGGTTTCTGCCTCTTCATTAACATCCACGTATGATCCCAGCATTTCTGTCATGAGAGAGTCTCCAGTAGCCATCACTGCTTCTGCGAAAACACTGTCCCCATGTTCCTGTGCTCTGCTAGGGGTATATGCATCTGCTCTGAGGCTAAAAACAGAGCCTGGCCAACGTGATTTCTATAGTAACAAGATTCTCCAAGGGGGCAACTGCTTCGTCCATTTTTTTCAACAAAACCTTCCCTGGTACCAAGTGGACTTACTTGCTCATTTGTCACTGTTTTTTGAAACAGATGGCCATTAAACTGATGAAATGTGAGGGAAATACCAGGGCTCACTACACACTAGGCTTAGTGATGCCTTTGAAGACTGGCCTCATGGCATATATCAGCTCCAATGCTTCTTGGAGATCACTAAATGGACCACATTTCCTCCTCCCTATGTTCCTTCACTTTTGCTAAATCTGAGGCAAAAGCAGTGTGAATATTCGTGTGGAGTTTTTTAGAAGAGAATCATAAAAGTGTAGCTTGATGAGTTAGGTTTGGATTATTGACAGGAAAGTTAACAAATAATTCTGGCTTGAGTGACAAACTTGGATATCAGAGAATAAATCTAATGGAAAAGAAAAATCTATCTGTCATTCTTGGTCCCATCTGCAGAGCCTGAATTGGCAACTGGGATTTATTTTCTTAATTCTGAGCAACTTGGAGCTCTCCTGTGATCCCTTGTATCACCTCTCAGGCTCCACAAATAATACAACAGCATATTGCTTTCTAAAGCAGAAAATTTCACCTTGGATCACCACCTCTTCCAGGTTATTTGGTTTTTCTCTCTTCATTCTCCTCTGCCTGTCTACACTTACCCCATATATTCAGAGTGCCATGTGCAAAGTCTTTGTCCTTTGACCAAAGAGAAAGGCAGACAAAGCTGAACTCTGAGAACCACCAAGCCTACTGACCCTGTGCACCTGAAACCCCAAACCAGGTTCTACTCCAAGTCTGTACAAACACAGCTGGGTCACTGCAAGATTTATCACAGTATGTATTGGAGGATCAGCCTCAGAGTATCTACTGACATGTTAAACCCTGAGCCCTTTTGCTGTGGGGGCGTCTTGAGCTACATTTGTTGATTATTCTTGCAGTAATAACTAAGCAGTCTAACTTCAGGCATCTCAAACCACAACGGTCTAGCAGAATTGGGCAACAGTCAGGGATTTATGGACACTTAAGGCTATTGTAACTCACCAACAGTCTCCAAATACCTTTTCTTTCACAACTCACTAGCTCTCCCTTGGCTATCATCCTCAAGACTTTTGCTATAAACACTATAAAGTTGCATTGATTCTTCAGAGCATTAAAGATGAGTATGAGGCAAATACCTCCAAAATGCATGTCATAAAAGTGAATCTGCTATAGCTGTACTTTCATTTACCATTTAACTTAAAACTAGTGATCAGAAACTCTCTATTGCATAAAGAAGTTTCTGTGGTGCTAATCTTACAGTGGCAAACAATTTTGAAGTGTCATACAGAAGTGTGCTTTCATTCATACAAGGTAGGGTATGGTGACCAAGCCATGAAGTACAATCAGAATAAAAGCACAGGTTAAAGAACAAAAGCCTCAAATCCCTCCTGCAAAGTAGACTTTTCATCCATAATAGCTCTGCAGTATAATCTAACTCTAAGTACTGACTGCAGGAATACATGTTGGCTGGTGGTTAGGGCATTAAAAAGAGAAGAAAAACATATCAAAATAGTTATTGTGCACCTTGACATTAAACTTTTAGTTCAGCCAACTAAAGCAAAGTGTAGCAAGGAGTTTATCTTGAACCAAGTCACCAGTGCTCCCTACTTCAGAGTAAGCTGAAAGACAAGCTACAGCACCCTTCCCAAACTACTGCAATGCACGACAATTTGCTCCTCACCCCCACAAGAGAATTAGCCCAGAACAAGGAAATGTGGGCATTGGATCCCCAGAAACAACTCTTTCATTTTTCAGATATTCTCCCATTCTGCCATCCAACTTGCTTATGTAACAACACTGCTGCCTTTTTTTTTTTTTTAAGAATTATCCACAATTATCCTGGCATGTACAATTTCCCAGCCATGAACTAATTTAAAAAATAGTAGTGAAGCATTTTTGCTGCAGAAAATCAGGAATAAAACTCTCTAACACCCTTTGTAGTATTAGAAAGCAGGAATTATTTTATTATCAGTGCCAAGAGTGCAGGGGATATCTCCTCCTATCACACACTGCAGTTATCTAGTATATCTATGTAACTAGTAAATATTCATTGCATTTCTCCAAACTCATACATATATGCTAAATATTCCTGCAAATTCTTTTACATATTTAAATCACTTCTTGGAACTCATTTACATTAGAATAGGGTTCTCTTGAGGGTTTCTGGTGGTTGTTTTTGGGAACATCCCATTCTTCAAATTATCCCTGTATGGTCACAAGCCTCCAAAAAATAAGTTTCTTCTTCTTGAATGCATCCCAGCTATGTGGTATGACCAAGATATACCTTCTCATCAGCTTTGATCAGACCAAGAGTATTCAGTCTCAAGGCTAAGATATCCACTTGCAGACATTAATCCATAATATGGGTGAATACAAAAGTAAGCACTGTCTGTTAAAATGAAAGGAATTTACAAGACTTAAACACTATTTACTACAATTAAAGATTTTCCCAACAGCTTTCCAACCTTTTCCAAGAAAAGCCTGTTATTTATCATGATGTAACCCTCTTCCCCTGCAACTACTGCTGTTAACGTTTTCTTCCATCCTCCTTAACAGTTTTATCTGTGTATCAAAGACCCAAGGTCTGTCCTTGACACAAAACAGTTACTGGGATTAAACAGCTGAGAAAACCAGGAGAAAATCTGCAGAAAACCAGAAAAGGTAAAACTTACAGAGAGAACTAAGTTTAGTGAGACTAAATCATTCCTATCTCCAGAATTCAAGAGTGCAAACACAACAAAAAAAAGCTAAGAAATCCTATGAAAAAATCAAGGAACTAGTCAGGTCTTTTGCTCTAATTGGAGACCAGTCTAGAACATGTACTTGGATCAAACTAAACACCACCTTCCTCAGGATGCTTCCTACAGATCCTGGACTTTACTTGCTCTGCTTCTAAAGTACATTCAAATGTTTCAAGGAACTCTCAGGGCAGGATATCTGCTTGATGCCCAAACAGATATCCTGCAAAGCAGGACATACAGTTCCCAAAAGAGTCACTTAGAAGTAACAAAGAACCTACTGCCTATTGACTCTCATAGTGGCTGTTACCACCTTGGGTCCCTGTCCATCCTGATGTGATTGGGGCACATGAAGCACTTGCTTTGCTTCCCATCTCTTACCTTATGGCTACATCATAAGGGTATCATATCTCGTGGTCTCTTTTCGAGGCAGACAATGAGCTCTTTGTTTTATTATTAGAGTTACATCACATTAAAGTGCTATTGATAAAAACGAATAAAATTATCCATGTGGCTCAGATGAGTCACTGCTGCCTCATCAGAAATTTTCCAATAAAAATAAAGTTAGGGCACCTTCACTGAAACATAAAAACTGGCACAGAAGAAATTTTTCAAAGTGTCTAAGAACTGTCCTGAATATCTTACTAAGTGTAGAAAGCTGCACATGCTCTATTAGACTGCTCCCAACCTACACAAGTCAAGGTTTATTCAGCTTTAATCCATCTTAAATGATGTTTAAGTTTCATCTCATGTTTTCAGCAACTTGCAAACTCAATTGTGCTTTATGCAATTATCTATTTCTTCTATTGACCCCATATCTTCTAAAATAGTTCATTCCTAGCATAAAACCTCTCATACAACAATCCCTTCAACACCTATTTCCTTGAGCTGCTTTTGATGTTTGCTGTCTTTTATAGATCTTCCTTATCTCACCCATTTTATTGTGATCAAATCCCCGTAACTCAATCTTGTTGTACTTTTGCCACTAATTTATTTAGTGATTTTAAAAGCAGAAGCATGTGGGTGGGTTATCACCCGAAGTCCCAGTATCTAGATTGAAATGGGACAAGGTAGTGGGAGAATGAAACACATTGGATCATATTCTCTGAGGAGGAAGCACGCTTCAAGGTGTTTTCCTACAGAACATTGCCATAGGCTAGGAGGTAATGAAACAAAAAACCTTGGAGAAATCACAAACATTAGAACTAGCATTGATCAGCTAATAATGAAATTTCTGAAACATGCAGGGTAATTGGTGTGGGGGGGAGAAACGAGTATGATAACATTAAGAAGCTGAAAATGCTGGTGACAGCAGGAAATAAGCAAATCTGTTCTGACAGAACAAGAATGGATGTGAATGTCTGTCACATTAACAACAACTAGAAGAAACTAGGCAACTGGCTTTTCTTTCTCCCCCTCCCCCCTCTTCCCCCCATTTTTTTTTTTTTCCTGAGCATGCAGTCAAAGGGGCAATGAAGAAGGCAGGTTACATAATATAGACAAGATGACTGATATCTGTTGTTCGCAGTCCTCTTGGAAAGACAGATCTGCTGAAATAATAAAAATACTAGCTTCCTATTTCCCAAAAATCAAGGAACAAGGATGCTCTCTGTTGTTATTGTCATTAAATATTTATACTGCTGTACATAGAAAAGAACACAGGTCAGAGCACAAATGTTCTGTGCAAATATTGCAAAGGATAGTCCAGACCCAAGAACACACCAGTAAAAATAAAAACTCGAAAGACGCTGGTGGAAAACACAAATATAAGGGTCAGGGAAAAAGCTGCACTGAAAAAAAAAAAAAAAACAAACTATCTATTCTCTCTCTTAATCATTCCCATCTTCCACCACCGAAGAACCTGTTTAGTGTCCTGTCACCATAAATCCAGAGTTCACTGCCCAGATGAGGGGAAAAAACTTCAAAATCCCATTCACGTCACCTCCTTCCCAAACTAGTCTTTTTAGCACAGATTCACCTATGCTCTCTCTCTGTATGATGTAAATTCCATTCTCCATCCCAGCCCTCTGTGCCTTCTGCCACAGGAATGACCGAGTCAGAAGTGGCTGGGGGACAGAGCAGGTGTGTGAAAGGAAGGTGTTCAGAGCACAGAGTTCTGCCATGGTGCCCTGGCTACTGCACTCCTCTGACATACAGCCAAGGGGCTACCTGGTCCAGATGATGTAAACCACCTTATGATCCTGCATTCCAGCAGCAGGTGTTCACTTGAAACAAATACACCTCTGAAATAGGTTTAGCCCTGAAATCATAAGAAATGTTATTTTCATCTTTGTTGGGGGGAAAATCAAGGTTAGGAGAAAAGGAAGACTGAAAAACCCCACAACCTCACCGTCCCTACTGAATCATTTTTACAGAAATTAAAAAATTATTTCACTTTAGAAACACAAACACTTTCCTGGTGCAAAAAAGTATTTTTGCTTCCTAAATTAAATACACTTCCCATTTTCCCTAGACGGTAATAAAACATACAGGCATTTTCTAAGCATTTCTGTATGTCATTCTGCATTTCATGGCTCCAGAAACCTAAGACACAAAGCAATTGGGAACTTTGGAGTCTGTAGCTCTCCATGTCCCAGGTTCTGAACCAGGCAAGCCATCAAGAACATATCATTATCCTATAACTTTGGAACATCTCCAGTCAGTTTCTTTAAAATACCAGAAAAAAAGGTAAAAGATGGCATGCAGGCTGCTAAATGGGTGCCCTCCAGGAGGCTACAGAGGTTTCCATTGAAAATTTACTCACTTTTTTCCAATTAAATATTCACCTTGATAATTTATTTTTTTTTAGGAAATTAACATTTCCAATTAGAGAATTCTTGACCCACATCCAGTGCTCATTAATCAGTGTATATTACTGAGCACAGAGGACTAATACATCTGTGTATACACAGACATGCTCTTCCTTCCCTGGAGCACTTTGATGTCCAAAACAGTGGGCTACAATATTTCAGAGATGTACATGTTGCACAGCCTCAGGCATACTGCACCTGCTGAAAGGGCTGGCTAACTGCCAAACATCTTTCTTTTGGAAAAAGCATTTGCTATAATATCTGCTAATTCCAGGAAGGGGGCTGTGCTCTTCTTGTTTGGCTATGTCTTTGCATTTGCAATGAACAAAAGAAAGGGACAAGGCAACCATCTGTGGGTGCTTCACAGAAAAATAAAATCCCAGTGGACTTCTTATTACAAGGAGGAAAACAGAAAGAATAAGAGATAAAAAAAGCTGAATGAAACAAACTGACAACCTGATCTCACTTCTCTGCAGCAGACTTGTTAAACATTCCAGCCCAGACAACCTAGAAAGCCTTTGAAATAAAATTTAAAATCAAAAGGTTTTCCCCAAAGCATTTGCTTTTCCTTACAACAGTTTTGTTCTATCTAGTTTAGAGAAAGGGAATCCTATTCCTCCCTACACATTCTTATAGTCCTAAATGGAACATAGCCAGGTCATCAGCCAGACACCAATGGTCAGATATATTAGAGGCATTTGCATTTGGCAACTAGAGATGATGAATACACTGCAATATTTTGAAATAATAAGTATTTCCAATTAGGTGCATATGTAATTGCTATTCTATGATCAGGTTCACTCAGCACTGGAATTCATAACATAAGGTAAACAGAATTTTCTAAGTCCCTTCTCTCCATGTGTTATGCTATTTCTGTCCACATAAATAGCACATTTAACATCAGCAAAACCCACACAATCTGCCTCCAAATATAGTCTCACATCTCTTAACTTTATCAGCATCTCAAGATTATTACTAGCATGAGCCAAAATACAATGGTTTTAAAATGGTATAAAACTAAGGCTTCACACTAAAACAAAAGAGTGAATCAGCAAAAGAAAACACAGCCTCCTCCCCATACTGAAGAGTGAAGTAACAGATTTCTCTCTGGAGATTTCCAGTAATGAATTCCTGTGTTAATTGAAGCTGCAGACAATGCATGAGATCATATGGGCCTCTCTCTCTTCTCTCTCTAGGTGATGCTGTGCAGGAAAGAGCTTTTAAATCAGGCAGCAAGCATAATGAACTTCAATTTCCCTTTGACAAGGGCAAAATTACAAACATACACTTCACCTCCAGACAATTAATTAATTTGTTTACATGATTTCTTTGCTTTGTTTTACTTTCATGATTGTTTTTCTCCTCCATTCTTTAAGACTTTTTAACTCTCTAAGGTGTAGGATTAGCTTTTGATAACTCATCCTGGTCTCAGGCATGGAGACATGAAAATAAAGCAGATTTTTGCAGCAGGGAAGGGAGGCACTTCCCTTCAGGCTTACTGCTAGCACCTAGGGACAATGTAAAAGCACACATGCCCATTTTGTAGAGGACAGCATCAGCTTTTGCCCTTTTTTAGCAAGGCAGACACAGTTACTGGAAAATGTTCGCTCATTTATTAGCGTGAAAAGAGGGACTCAAACTGCTGGTGTCTGCAAAGACCACAGTCTGACAGTCAGAGATTAATGTGACTGACTTCCCGGGGCAAAAGCCTTCCCCACCAATGGGATGCAAAGGAGAAGGCATCAAAGCAGCCAGCCAGAGGTATGCACACTAATATGCAGCCTCCCAACACTGTGTTCCCACTCCTGTGGGATAAGGAAACCTGCCTCAAAAGGGCTTGGGAGTAATGGGGAAAAGAGAAAAAGCACAGTGGACTCAGCGAGGACAGGACTGGTAGATTTGAGACAGTGAATATAAATAATTCTTTCTTTTAGAAAGAATGTTTCTTCTACATAACACCACACACTAAATCCCTCTAGCAATATCAATACTGCCTACATTACCACAGTAGTGCATGTTTAATTTCATTTCTGCTGCTACAAATATAGGCCAATAAATTTGACAACACATCTGTTATTTACTTGCACTCAACACACGCATATTCATGACATTTACTTTGCCAGTTTTAAATTTAACAGCTTTCCTTTTATTTATATCTACTTAGTGTTAGTGAAAAGTGCTCTGGTGACTTTCCATATACATGCAGTAAGTGCAGCACATTTAGCAACAGTAAAATATTGCTTGGCTATGTACCATTACTGCACATATTTCTGATTACACAGAACTAAAATATTTGAAAGTGGTACAAGAGTGTTGCATCCCCTCACTTTGAGTATAACTAGTAACTCTATGCAGCTAAATCATGCCTGCAGTTGTACCATCAGCAGAACGCCAGGAACTCATTTCAGTGCTCACTGAGTTGCTGACACACAGTGAGGTCCTTCATAGACTGTGATTTGCATCACAAAGCAGATTTCACATGAAATGTTGGCTCATTCCTATCCTCTCCATCCTTTCATTACTCTTTTAGAGTAAAATATGAGTAGGGGCTTAAGAAGTTGCGACCGCAGATATAAAGGAAGCACCACAAATATTACACAGCAGATTCTCCTGAGCAGTGGGAGAGCTTTCCAAAGTAGTGTAGAGTTGATGAGTGCATCCAGCTCAAGGACATTAGCACAGGAGCACCAACAGGGAATAGTGCTGTGCACACACCCATGCTGCTCACATGCAGGAACCAGGGCTGTGACAGCAGAGCACAGATACACTGCCTCGCTCTTGCACTGCCCCTGAGTTAGGCTGTCAGTCTGCTGTCTCCTGAACCACAAATCCAGTATTACAGTGGTTAAACCATATAAGTTTGCAAACAGCGTTACACAAATTACAGAAGACCAAGGAGGGAGATGAAAATTCACAAATCAATACAAGAGGGCAGACATGAAATTACAGCAGTAAGATGACTTTTCCTGTCTGACCTCTGCCTTGGAATTCTCTGCATTTTCATGGTGCTACAACTGGAACAAAGAAGTTCATTGACATTTGACAAAGCTATACAACTACTATGCATTCCTGTAGCGTGGCTTTTTTCTTTTCCTATTAGTTATAGTTGTTAACTGTACAAAACTGACTCCTTAAATAAAAGATCACAAAAATGTTAGAAAAACTCAGTAACTGTGCTGCTTAACAACAAGGCCCTCAGCCCATGGTCAGACTTTACAGATTCCTCAGATTCAAGTATGTCTTTTGCAACAAAAATGTGCTAGCAAACTGAAGACCATACCACAATAATCTGCTTTTCTAAAATACAGTGTACAGAGAACTGTGTAGACAAATACACTTCATAACAGTAGGACTGGTGCATGCTCAGCATGGGGTCTTCTAGAACCTATTTTATAGTTTTGCAAATGTAACAGCTTTGCAGAGACAAAGAATAAACAGTGCAGAGGAACCAACCATCTATTGAGTGGATGTGGATACAGCAGCCAAACTGTGAGAGTGTGTGCACGTGTCTTTTGGGGATGATGGTGGGGGGAAGTAGGACAGAGTAAGACAAGATAGCTCACCCTGCCCAAACTTTCTATCCTGCACTGATTTGGTGCCTACTTCCCAACCTGGAAAAACCCCACTAGCTCTGCTGAGGACCCACAGTAGGCTCCCAGCAAACCCCCCAGTTTCACTGGAATCACTAGAGGTTCACACTAAGCAAAACTCCAGGTCTGTGCCTCTAAATTACTATGTTCAATAGGTAAGACACTTTAGATATTTAAAGTTCACAGAACTGAGTAAGCAACAATGAGTAAAACAGTCAGATTTACATGATACATTTTTCTTGCAGAGCATCTTTGAAAGGTGTTTAAGGACATCCAAATATTCCCTCAGAGTAATGGTAAAAGCTGGTTCCTTTGAATTTTTTCAGTGATATTAACATTTGATCAGTGCCATTTCTGAACAGGTAGCAGCCCAATGCCAGGGCATGCTTTTCCATAAGAATTGAAGACCACATCCAGCTCATTTCATTAAAAGCTTTTTACACTGCACAAAACAGCAGCCAAGTCAGGTCACTCAAAAGCAGGATGACTGCAATGGTTAATTGAATTTCCAGAAAAGTGATATCTATGGTACAAATAGAGTATTTTAAAATCAGTAGGTTACATGCTTCTTAGAACTTCTATTAGGAGTATCAACTAATCTGTGTATAATTGATAAAGTCAAATTAGCTGACTTCCAATTCCCAACAGATACCTGTGGACATTACAAGAAAAGACAGTCATAGTCAAGAGATAGTCAGGCTGCCTTCACCTTGCTATGCATTCTGACACATATTTGAGATAAACCAAAACTGCTCAAAGTTGTCTGACAGGTGCTCAGCCATTCAACACAAAAATGGACAGCAAGCAGAAATTAAGACTATTAATGACATGTAAAGGCTCTTCAGACATCAAAATAGGCTTAGAGACATTTGAGAGATGCTCACAAGAAGCATTTTGATTATACAACTACAGAAATTCAACTAGGAAGATGTTTCAGCTTTGGGAAACCATGGAACCTGGTGTGCCTTTAGAATCAGGGTAGGTGCTTGCAGCTTTGAAACTGGGTTCCCTGAGAGATTACAAATGGGGTTCCAACCTCACCACAGGTTCTGAAGATGAGGCTACAAAATTTCCTCCCACGTGAAGAAGATATGGTAACAGGAAGAAAGGAACAATAAGGACATTTATTCTCTGTCCTAATAACTCTGGCAGAAACATTGAGAGTTATTCTTATCAGGTTTTGGGTCATGCAAAGCACAAATAATTAAGTTCCTATGCCCAGATCTGTAAGCATACAGAAGCAATATACATGTACTAATTATCAAGATGAACATCAATGGCATGACTCATCAAAAATAAATGAAGCTACTCTCAGCAGTATATTTTCCTCAAGGAAAGATGCTTAAACAGGAAAGCAGAATAAGCTAAAGCAGGCAGGCGTAAAACCAAACATGAGATTTCCCCCATCTTGCAATTCCTACAATAAGCATGAGATTCAACCTGTCTCAAAATCCCTGCTCACAGTCATTAAAACAATTTATTCTTCTTTCCATATCACATTCACAAGCCAGAGAAAAGATGAGCTGAGGTTAACTCCTCGTTCACTGAAAACAAAGCATCACCAATTCAGATTCTCACAATGGGCTTTGAACACATGGGAGATACATGAACAGACACCAGATAATGCCCCACTCAATCTGATTTACTTCCCTAAACAAATAACAGAAGCCTTACTTTCTCATGGTAATTAAAAAATTCCATCTTTCCCGAGACCATTGCAGGGTTCTGCATTTAAGTCTAGAATTGACAACCTCTCTACCTCTACAGCTCTCCACAACCTCCACTTCTACTTTTGATCTGCCTTAGGTAGATGGGTAAGACCTGAACAAAGAGTTAGTTCATGAAACCTGGCCCTAGAGATCCAGCCTTACCCTCAAGGTTTTTTTCTTCTCCATCCCTAATTAAAATTGAATTTATAATTACAAATACAGAGCATTTTCATTCTCTTCTCTCTATGCACATGTAGAAACTCACACTACACATATATTTGTGAATAAATACACATATAAATATGTGTATTGGTTTAATGCAAATTTCAAAGGCCATTTGAGTGTGTGTATGGAAATGAGTCATGAACCTTGCTTCAAAGGTATTTTCATTGCTCTAGAGAAGAGAGAAGCTCCAAACCATCCCAGAGAAAATAGGCTGTTGTTAAGGACTGCTGAAGTACTAGGTTTCACTAGTTAGATATCAGTGGTATCATGCATGTCATTAACTTTTTGGTGTGATCAATTATTTTGTGATCTTTTGACGATCCCAAGTAGGAAGAAACAGGAACAATGTCAAGCAACAGTCTTTAAGAGAAATAGAGAAGGTGTGGGTATATTTTTTAATCAATACAGAAAATCAGTAAGTGCTGTGATCCCACAGCTGCACACAAGTTTATCAAATAATTACAGTTTGAGACTGGCCTTTACTTGAGTGCCTAAAGGAAAATAGAACAAAGAGAATTCTACATCGAGCCTTAAAACCCCACTGAAAAATCCAGGTGGTTACTATAGTATTTGATTTTGCCTCTGCTGCTGATGTCATATATCTGGACTCCAGTACCTTGACCTGTGAGGCAATCTGTTGGTAAGCACAGTTTGCATCATTATGGATAATGCATATATTCTGTATAATAATAACTGTACAATGGTAAATGCATATATAATGATACAAACGCCACCAAGCATTAGAGTTATTTATACCTGTGTGATTCATACACAATACCACCAAGATCTGGCTAAGATTCCTTTTCCCCAGTAAAGGCCAGCACTTTGAGAGGCCAGCCTTAACTCTAACCATACACTGTTATGTCATTGTAGGCACCCATGACATGTAACTAAATTACACAATACAGGCAGTCATGAGACTGCTCACATTTAGAACTATAGAGTTTTCACAAACATCTGCTTGACTTGGGATATGTAGGTGAATAAACTCACCAAGTCCCAACTGTGCTTTCCTGTGAGTTTTTTAAAAAAGTCAGAAGATGACCTTGATCTTGCTTGACCCTAATCTATGTTTTCTTTCAAGATTTTGTATACCTCTGTAAACAAAAACACAGAATAAAAGTTCAGTTGATGAAATTCATCTGAATTTAAGAGTTGTTATTACAAAACTTTTACAAGCCACTAATTTTTACAGTCTTCAGATAGTTGAGGATACAACACTCATTTCTGCTAGCACTTCATAGCCATCTATAATTCTGCCACAAAGATTATTTTTCTAATTTGTCACTGTGACATGGTCACACATCACAGTGATCCTAGCTCTGCATTGCTCCACAGATTTCCTCTCTCTGCCCAACATATATGGCCTGTCTTTATTTTCACAGCACAGTCTGTCTAGTTTTTCTCTTATTAAGAGATCATTTCTCATCTTCCAAAGATCTATTGCTTCAGTCTCCACTCAAATTTACACATAGGCAACTTTTTGCCAGTTCTGTTATTAATACTTGGCAGGAGCTCCCAATTAAAAATACATGAAGTACTCCAGTACTCCCCTGCAATTTTCAGTTAAAATTCTTAAAAACCCTTGAAGTGTGGAGATCCCCACTCATGGCTGCCTCATTGTTATTCCTGTCTTATTCCTTATTCCCTTCATCTGCCTATGAAGGTATATCTGTTGTCTTTCCCTAGGTTACTAGTGTAACACTCTTGATAGAATAAAACATGTTGTTTTTTTTTTTCTCACATGAATCTAGTTACTTAGAAAATACCTGACACTCAGTTCCATGTTCTTCAGCTCAATATCTTTTTATCATTTTCTTTCAAACCATATCTCCAATGTTTTCTTCCAAATAAAGTAGCAGGTGATAAGCACAGGAAGGTAAGCAAGAAACTACTAGAAACATCAAATAGGAAGGCACTACACAGCTGTTTCTGAGCTAAATAGAATTTTGCACCAACTGTGATAAGGGATAACTTCAAACTACTAAATCCTCTTCCTCAAAGCCTACACCTAGCTAGGTTGAGCAGCTTCAATGTCCTCACAAGTGAATACACACATTCAGCACAGATGCCCCTGTTCAACAAATAAAACCTGAGAACCCTCACTTTTCTGCAAGTTAAGATTTCCTTCACCCTCCTCCTCTTTTGCAAGTGTATGTGCAGCCAACCATCCTAGCGAAGAGCAGAGCTGCATCCTCCGCAAGCAGTGAGCTGTTCCTGCAGCTGTTAGCACAATGTCTCCCTTGAGAGTGCTCTGAAGTGCTAACAGCTCACCATAACTTCCACACCACTTCTTCTCACACGGTTTTTTTCCCCAATTTCATTTAAGAGGTGAACTGTAAGACAAGCAAAAAGAATGAGTATTTTCTTCTACATTTGGATTTTTTTAATCTTCTTGAAGAAGTTTGCCCTTTAGAGTTTCTTCTTAGAAATCAAACACATTGAGAAGTATGCATCCAAATTTTTATAGATTTAAAACATACATAGAAGTATATATAAAAAAAAATATACATATACATGCATGTATATTTATATATATAAAACCAACCACCTTCAGATTGGCTAGATTACTTAAAACTGAATGCCTCTGCCCTAAGAAGCTGGAGACTCAGTCAAGAATGTAAAACCAGAAATGTGCAGGGAAACAGTCTCTTGATGTTACCTACATTTAATTACTCCTCACCATTCATCTATCATACTAAATAATCTCAGTATACAAGAAAAGGCAATACCTTCCTAAGCATGCAACAACACAAATCCCAAGGGATTCAGTACTGCCTTTCAAACCCTCTCCAAGCAGGGAAAAGGAGACTAGCTTTGCTTTCTGGCCAGTGATTTTCTTGGGAACCTTTTAGTGGTAGCCTTTTTCATGCATGCAGCAGGGTGGGTTCAGACTAAGCACTGCAGTCCAGTGCTCAGGGTCTACTGTTAGATACCACCAGGCTCCTGGATCCTGTATCTGGCCCTAGCAACAACTTCTGTGTGGCCTTGCTTTAGACTTGCATGAGATTCACTTGCTGCATCTGTAAAATAGATATAATAATAACAGTCTGACAATTTTCCTATTGCCCCAGCCAAATTTTCTGAGCATTATTGATTTATCCAGTAGAGGCACCTCTTCCAGTGATAAGCATTGTGAAATTGTAGTTTCTAGGTGGACATTCTTGCCCACGTTGTATTCACTCATTTCACAAGATAAGACACTGGTTCCAAAGCTGAACACCATCCCTTTTAATTTTGTATTGAGGGATATTTCTCTTGAGAATACATCTGT
Source organism: Phainopepla nitens (assembly GCA_013400175.1). Classification (NCBI taxonomy): domain Eukaryota; kingdom Metazoa; phylum Chordata; class Aves; order Passeriformes; family Bombycillidae; genus Phainopepla; species Phainopepla nitens. Next base: position 227,633 of record VXBQ01003824.1, read on the forward strand.
ACAAACCAGAACTACTGTACTCTGCCTTGCCTATGATGTACTGTAAAAATCAAAGGTAAATCACTCACTCCTTTACCTTATTTTGCCTGTTTTATTTAACAGAAGCATTGCTGTGTTACTGGAAATATATGCAAGGTTGTTCTTAGGGTCAGCTAGATATTCATCACCTCAAAGAACCCAAACAATGCAGACACACCTAACAGCCTATTCCAGTGCTACAGTGCCTTCTCAAAAAAAAAATAAATTATATATGATTGCTTGCAAAGAAAGAAGAACTGCAAGAGACTAGCTCTAAATTAAAGCACCATCTTTCAACAAACAACAGGTACATGTTCCCAACTGCATATTTGAGGAAAAACTACTCATTTCTGAGGTCAGAGGGAACAACTACTTTCTGGTACGAAAAAGAAAAAGAAATACCCTTATCAAGTAATAAATAAAAGGGAATAGTTTTAGCCCACATAACCATTGAGGCATACCACTGAAAGAAGAGAGGTTGAAGAAAGACTACCAAAAGAGATGACACGTTCATTGCAGACAAATAATACCTGGGATTTAATTCAAACTGCCATCAAGGCAGAAATCAGCAAAAACACCAAGAGTTACTATGTACCTACAGAACAATGTAATGAACATATGGAATTTCCCTTTATTATGGGTATTCCATGTTCTTTAGCAGGAAATGCATCATTATAGAATTCTCAGCCAAGGGATATGACTAAAGGCATCACTGCAGCATAACAGACTTAAACCCCTGCTCATCTGTTGGAAGCAGCTCATACACAGCATGCAGACTTTAATGATGGCTGGAAACCCCTTCTAGGCTTAAATCTCTTTGCACACTTTGAGATCATAGCATGACTGCCAGCAGTAGCTGCCTTAAAAATAACTCCTAAATGTTTATTCTATAACTGGCAGTCACCACTGTTTACTGGAGAATAAGGTGGAGAATAAGGTGGAGAATAAGGTGGCATGTGGAGATGCCACAAAGGGCACAAAATCATGGGTCATGGTTTTTTTGAAAAATCTATCACAAAGCTCCTGTCTATATGGTCTGGTTAAAAACAACAAAGTCTGAAAGCACCAAAGGAGCAGTTATCTTCAAAAGTGAATGCAGAAAAGAAGAATGTGGGATTCTATCATACATCATTACCAGGGCTGGTTCTGGAAATAGCATGGATGTACTCTTGTGGGGGTATAAAGGGAGTTTTTTGGGTTTCATTTTTTTGGGCGGGGGGCTGCTGGCAGTGAGTTAGTTCCCAGACAGCTTTGCTGTAAACTTCAGCTGAGAGGTGGCAAGTCCATTTCATGATATTGTTACAAAAAAAATCCATTAATTTAAAGATGTGGTGCTCAGCATGTGCCACTTCTTTGGAGATAATTCTCCATGTCTTGGAGGTATTGCTCATTAAAAGCTATACCAATTACTGTAACTTTCTCTTTTCAGATCTGCATAGAAATGCATAATACTAACATGGCAGGTTCTTTCTTTCTTTCATTCTCTCTCTCTTCATTTGCTCTCTCTTCAAAATACAGATGATCTTTTTGCACTTTAGTTTCAGTTACTTTTACATGGGAAAACTTCCCCTCACTGTTTCATTCTTCTCTCACCTCTAATGCCCAAGGGGCTATCTTGCATGAACTCCTCCAAAAAAATTCACAATCAGAAAGTTCACATGCAGGATTTTGAAGCTACAAGTTAGAATCAAAGGCAGGGATCTGGAGCAGTTTACATAAAAGCATTTTTTTCTTCTATGGAAAATATAACTTCTGCTCTATCTGCAGACCCAGATGTCACCTCCAACACACACAAAAACATCGTACACGTACACACACACTCACTCTTCAAAAATCTTTGCATAACAGCCTCAGTTGGGGTTTAAATGTTCTTTTTTTCTATTAAAGTAACTAAGTCCATTGATCTCAGGTGACTTAGACTTATGTAATGGGATGCATATGCTTAAGCCTTTTTGAAACATGTTTAGGTGGAAGAATGATTTTGTTTTGATTCCTTGCAGACAATATTTGCACCACCAAAAATCCATCAGAGTTACCAACAGAAATTGTTTCTTGAATTTTGAATGTCCAGTTCAGTTGTCCTCACAGCAAAAGACAAAATGGAAACACACTGGAGCTGACAAAAGATCACAGTAAGAAACTTCACCTTCCTATCCATAAAACAACTCAAGTAAATCAATATCTGAGTGTCTTTACCATTAATCACTTTAAGGAGACTTGAAAATATTTTTTCCCCACAAATGGTTTGCCATTATGCTCAAACAGATGATCCTTTGAATGAAAGATTGAAGTACTGAATGGAAGTAATGCATATAACAGAAAATGGTCTGGTTCCAGCTGCAGTTAGACTTTACACCTGCATGCAGTATTACAATGTCCATAGTGCTACAGGGAGGGGAAGAAAGGTCAGGAAAAAACCCTTCGAACTACCCAATTTTGTGTACTGACATTATAGGTTGGTTTTCTCAAACATGGTTGAGGTATTCTTTACCCAAACCATTTTGTGTCCTCCTATATAAGCCATCAGTCTCGGAAGCTTCTACGTTGTATGCATGCGACCAAGCCAACACAGACAAGTTAAACCACTGTGTTCTGAGGGCAAACTCAAACACTGAATTAATAAAACATCGACCACAGACTGGATTGTGGCATACAGTGCAAAGTGGTCCAAATTCTGCTAGGGGCTTCTATAATAGAAGCATTAAACATATGTGGTAATTTGATACATACAGTTTTACAGACAATTATGCCACCCCAGTGAACTCCAGTCAAAGTTACTCATTGTTTCTTGGCTGAGGTGTTGCTCAGGCCTATTCACTAACTCTGTTTATGTATTTCTAATAGGGATTTCTGGTACATTTCCAAGTAGCTTTATTCATTTATTAACAATGTGAACTGGGATATGCAGATATTTTTCTCTGCAGTCCCCAGGAGATCAAGGGGCACAAACTTGCATAAAGAAAGAGCCAACAAATGAAGTGAGTAAATTAAAATTGTAAGAGGAGGAAAAAAAAAAATTCAACCAATTGCCAGGTATTGAAATTATTGTTATTGAGAAGAATAATTACGCAACCTCAAGGAATAACCAAGCAGCATTTGTTTCAAAAGCATTCAGTCAGCTTCAGGTCATGTGTAAGCACACAGCTGTGAGAGGCTCCTTCAACTACTCATTGCCACTTTCTGCCCCTTTTGTATCAGCACTAATTAGCAACATGAAGAAATATCCTCTGCCTTTTTGTCATCATGCTGTTCAACTTGCCTTTTTTATTTTTTTTTTGATAGCATAATCCAGTGTTTGACATATGCTTCTGCAAGATCATATTATCTAAAAAAATATTACCAAGCAACCTCTGAATGAGGACTACATTAATGAGGACTACTCAAAGCCTGAGTGAGGGGTAAGTTGAATAACAGATACTTCTACTACATTAAAACCATTACAGAGCAGGCTTCTTCCTAATATAGGTGCTTGACATTTCCCATTAAAATAACTTCTTTTGAGCTATTACCATTGCAAAAATGAAAATGTTTAGGCTGAAGTCACCAGTGCTATCTGTCTGCCTTAAGTTGTTTGCTTCATGAAGTTTTAGCCTCAAAAGAATATCTGCTTCTTAACAGTATTCCCTCTTTGGAGCCAGGAAGAGTCCCCAAGACTTCCCAAACCACAACATTTCCATACCTTAAACATTTGTGAGCAACTGATCCAATCATTTCTCTCAACTCACTTAAGTGATTGCTCACAACGTTAACAACCTTGGGAAGCTTTCTTGAGTAAGGTGACATCTTTTAGTAGACTAACACATGGTACAGCTAGGAAAATGAAGTTTTAGGGAAATACAAGCCCTTCCTTCATGTCCCAAAGGGAGAACAGTGTTAATTTACTCCAACTTCCAGAAGAAAAATCTCATTTCCCCAAAAGCTTCCAGATATTTATCTGCTAGGTGGTCAAATAAAAGTTATTGCCAACATGCAAATCCTGCTTTGATCTTTAGGACACTACAGCTACAACGAAAACAACATTATTCCCATCAGTTACTGTGTTGCATTCAAATAGCAAAAGAAAGTGCAGTTACAATTAATATTCTAGTCCTGTTGTGACCTGGAGATGTTTCATGGTAAAAATCTCAGCTTTTTTTGGGTAATTTGCTTCTTTTAGTAAAGCCAAGGAAGTACTACATACACAAGAGAAGATTATCTGCATGGTCAGACACTTAAAACAGGTAAACAGAATTGTTTTACTATTCATTTTTACTTGCCAGCCATAGGCCCCAGGATATGATTTGCAGAAATACTGAGCATTCACAGCTTTAACTTAAAACAACAGGAACTCTACTTAAAAATCTGAAACACCACCTGGTCCTAACAAAATTCTCAAAACAGTTTATCAATGTACAATTTGATAAGGAGAACAAATTTGCCCCAAACACATGGAAACTCTTGACTTTAAGACTTCTGTTCCTTAATAATGATCTTCCAATATATCTATGTGCCTTGGTGGTGACAGTAGAGATGGAGACACACTGTCCACAGATGAGGGCTTGACTCACCAGAGTACTGATGAGCTTATAACCTTTTAACATCAGTACATAATAATACTGAAACATTACTGTTGTGGTTTAAACCCAGCAAGCAACCAAGCGCTGTGCAGATGATCACTCACTTTTAGCCCCCCACCTCAGTGGGATGGGGAAGAGAACTGGGAACCAGCAAAATCTGTGGGTTCAAACAAGAACAGTTTAAGAACTGAAACAGGGCAAAATATAAAAAATATTGTAACTGTAACGAAAAGGGAGATAATAGAGAGGAATAAACTCCCCAAAATGACTAGAGATGCACAATACCATTGCTCACCACCCACTGACTGATGGCCAGCCTGACCCCAGCAGGGATTGTCCCCTCCTCCCAGCAAAGTCCCTCCAGTTTATAGACTGAGTGTGACATTCTGTGGTATGGAGTATCCCTTCAGGCCTTTCCATCCTGGCCCTGCTCGCTTTTTGTGCACCTCCCCTCTGGCACAGCATGAGACACTGAAAAGCCCTTGATTTAAGGTAAGCACTGCGCAGCAACAACTAAAACATCAGTGAATTATCAATGTTATTGTCACACCGAACCCAAAACACAGCACTGAACCAGGTACTAGCAAGAAAATTAACTTCCTCACAGCTAAATACAGGACAATCCATCTACAATATCTTATTAATAATTTACAAGCAAGAGGAAACTTCGCTCCAAACATTTGATAATCTCCACAAAGATAAACTAGCCTATAACAACAGATAGCAGCATTGCATCAATATGCCAAGAGGCTGGATCTCAACAGTGTTCTGTAGTCTCAGAGAATGACCTTGCCTCATGCTCCTGAGTCAATAATGATGGCAACAGCACAGCAGGTGTGAGCCCAAACCCTAATGCTGAATCAATAATCACTCTGATGGGTCATGGCCCCACATCAATCTGAGATAGTTCTACATTATGATGTTGCAACAACTTGTATGATATTGCAAGGTCATCTTGCATTGGTTTGGTGGTGCCATGCCATGATGTTGCATGAATACCTACAGATACTTGCTTGTGACAGCAAATGAGTATAGCGAGAGATGGTAAATTTTGAAATGACCATCAGGGAGTCATCAGGCATGATGTTATTGATAATGACTGGTGACTTGTACATCACAAGGTTGATTTTTCCCTTTACAGGACAAATTCAGGTGAGTGTGAGTCCTGACTAGGTAACATTTTGCCAAAACTAGCAAAGGCACCCCTTTACCCAAGACTGTCCTTTCTCACTTTCACTGCAACCTGAGTGGACAGCAGGTACTTTGTTCTTCCACACTTTTTATCTGCTCAGCCATTTGACTGAATATGATTGACCTCACTGCAACCCGTGCAGAGTAACAAGATTCAAAAGGAAACTACTGTGACAGGGAAATGGCCCAATTATGCTGAGACCAGCTTTTTCCCTGGCAAAAAAAGATTCAAAGCATAACACATCAAGACACAGAAGGAAGCAGGCACCCAGTGATTGCTGTTGAAGGAGGAGAACAAAGGGATGGCAATTATTTTAATAATTTTCCAAGAGGTGGCAACAATGTTTCATATAATTGCAGAGGGAAGCAGAAATGTCAATAGTTCCAACCAGCCTTTCTTTCTGAATGGTGACTGAATCAGCTCTTCATTTAGGCTATTGAAGCATCAACTCTTTCCCATTAAACTATACTTGGGTCAGTCTGCTTTGGTCACACTCAGCTTAGATTGAATTTGAGAGTGATAATTACTGTGAATTCACATCATTTTTCCCAGGGTGAATTTGTTTCAGTTTCTTGATACTATTTCCCCATGCATGTTTCCTTATATTTCCCCTTTAATGATACATTATTTTCTTCTATTTCCTTACTATTGCTACAGTGATGATTGTTGTTGAAGCATTGTTTTCCTGAGATTCATTTCATGGGGTTTTATCTTTAAAAAAAACCCAGATATTTATTTATATCCGTACTATAAAATATAACAACAAGGACTGCTTTGAAACAAATACAAGAACAGCCAAGTAAGATTAAACAAAAGATGGCACAGCAATTACTAGTTCTTTTGTCTTTGTTTTCAATGGCACCTAGTAAGCAACAACCCAAGCAGGCAGTAGACATTGTGCTCTCTGTGTGTGAGTGTGTACTGGGCAGGAACAAGAATTGCTCTCTAAAAGCATGCAGTTTGAAAATTACATGCAAATTAGTCATATATGTTTGGAGAATACTCAGCAGAAGAACAAAATGTAACAGTGAGGAAGAATGTAACCCTGTGCATGCCCTGCATCGGGCTGGACACGGAGCTCCATGGAAAGGTTTGTGCACAATGCAAACATTCCAGCCCCTCCCATGGCACAACAAGACTCTTCCACAAAGGATTCCAATATGAGTAAATATTCTCCTTTCTATCATTTACCCATCTGCTGTAACATCAGAGGTGAACTGATCCAAAAAGCAGTTATACTAGAAGTGTATGTAATGAAGTTGGAGTACAACTGTGAATTTTAAACAGAGCTTGTCTCAGCCTCCCAGTACTGTGTGTAACCTGTTCTGGAGGTCCCAGCCCATCACTTCATATTTCATTTTGACAGTTCAGTGTATCCCACCCTGAGTGCTCGACCTGAAAATGTAGACATGTTTCAGATGAAACAGAAGGTTAATTAGAAAAGCTGAAGCCATTAATGAAGGCTATCAATTATTAATCAGTTGGTCCACTATTCTCTTTCCCCATATCCAGAAGTATTTCTAAGTCAGTGATAGGTTTCTAGGACTGATGACATCTTTTAGAAACTGTATCACTCTGGTTACATGATTACACCCCACAAGCAAAGGAGGAAAACATCAAACACGTTTGCAGACTGAAGACTTCTATGGAAAAATTCAAAGTGATGAAAGACAGAAGACAAAAACTACTTCACACCTCCAGAACCCTCCTGACCACTGCATTGCAGTGGACTCCGGCCTTGCATCTGAGTCACTGAGTGTTTCTGGTAAAGAAGCACTGAATAGATTCCATGTCTCCATGAGACATAGAATGTTTAAATGTAGGTTTGCATTTTCATAAAGAAAAATCACAGCAATAGCTGTTTTAAAGTAAATATATCAGTCAAATAATATATGCATCCTATGACATAAAGAACCTACCAGGAGTTTACCATCAACAGGTAATTTTGAATACTCAGACAATGTTGAAAGACGTTAGAATATTAGCAGGGAAAACTATCTTCAGAAAATGAGAGCAGAGTTTCTATTAATTGTCTTCACATACGTGAAATTTATTTCCCTTGCAAAATAAATCCATCATTGAAGAAAAATGTTTAATTAAGAAATGTTAATAGAAACATGCCTTTTCAACAATTTATATTAAGATTTTATTGCCACGTTAAAGATGAAAGCCTACTCAGTTGTGAAATCATCACTTACACAAAGTGCTAAAATCATCATCATTTGTTAACTGTAGAGTGAGGGAAAAAGACTTAGGAAATGCAACATGGAATTGGTCTTCAGAGGAAATGATGATTACCTTGGTCTTTTCCTTCTCTGGGATTCTTCATTACTGCTAGATGCAGGTTGTTTTTCCATTGCCATTTTTCAAAACTTAAAGATGTTTTCTTGAGTTATGGTTTGCATTATCATAGATCAATTTTAACTTCTAACTTGAATGATTATAAGTTTATTATATAATATCACATACTGACGTAGCCACTTTACAATAAATCAGTATACAAAATTGTCAAGAACTGGCAAAATGACATCATAGTCCTCCCCTCTAAGGTCATTAAAAATAACTTTAATCTACCTAAAATAAACCAAACTCTATTGAATGTACATTGTTATGCCTTCTGCTTCAGAAAATTTTCTATTCCTCTGTGCATCAGAGATCTGCAGAACAAACTTTATCTTTAGTAATACTCAATGTCTTTAAGTTCAGCTTTTATCCTCAGGAGAAAACTCACAGAACATTTTCCAAGGCAAAAGTTTACAGAAATTTTACAGAAGATACCCCACCATTGCACTAATTTTCTATCTCTTTTTATCTTATCTCCCACTTGGAATAAATCATTGCTTGCAAATACTTTTCTGTTGACCTTTGTCACTCTCCTTCAGATAAAGTTTCAGGAAGTCCTGGATCATTTTAGACATTGACTTGCAAGTTTTTAGTGGATCTTTGAGAAATGTCCATTTCATCCTTCTAAATGGACCCTCACTGTCGCCTCACACCCTTATTTTGAAGGCTATACTGCCCTCATCTATACTGAATCATACTTTTCCTCAGTTTGGCAATCCTTCAACAAGCTTCCAATGCCTGCAGGAATCCCCCAGCACTCCAAAGTGGGGGCAGAAACTGACAATAAGTTGGCACACACACAGGCTACAAGAACATGCTTCTTCATGCTGGTCTTAATTCATTTAGATACTTCAACGAGTCAAACAAAGAGGACATAAGTAACAGAGAAATTCAGCAACAAAAACTACCAGGGTTTTTAGTAAGACACTATCACTACAGACCTTCAGATCTAATACTGATCTCAGTGAAAATTCTCAAAAGAATAGTCTGTTTCTATCAAAAATAATCAAAGCACTTTCAAAAAAGTAAGACAACGGAGTTGTTTATATTAGTACAATAAAGCACCCTCTCACCTTCAAGCAGTAGTCCTTTCATACTTTGGAAATTAATTCCAGATCCTGTGAGAGTTCTATTTTCTTTTAAACGTCTAAATGACTATAGTTATATTCCATGTCTTCTTACAAATTTTTTATAATCTATGAGTCACTACTTATAACACATTTCCAAGCACACCATCCAAACTCTGCTAACAGCTCTGACACGGGAAGGGAGGCAGGAGGCACAAACCCCAAGAAGCAGCACAAATCTGGACACCATGAGATGCAGTGATGACACCTTGAAGCCTAAATTTACTGTCTTTTAGGTGGACACCTCCAACTATCTTGACTTTTTAGATTCAAAGCACTCTTTAGGGTCAAATGTCGCCATTCCACATGGAGCAGATTCAGGTTTATCAACCAAAAAATGGAAGGAATTTTAGTCTCCCATTTGCTCAAAACTGCCCCCATAATGGTTTGTAGTAGCTGTGGCTTAGACCTGGCTGGCCACCACACTCCCACCCAGCTGCTTGCTCACTTTCCTTCCTAGTTTGTCCTCCCTTCCATTGAAGACTAGGAACAAGAAGGCTCATGGTTCAAGATAAAGACAGAGAAATCTCTTTCCACTTGCTGTTGGGGATAAAACAGATGCAGCTGGGGGAAATTAATTTACTACTAGTGAATGTATGTTTATTTATTTAGTGGTTGGGTTAGCAGCAAACAAAAAGACCAACATTAAAACAGAAAGAAAGCACCTCTCCATCCCCTTTCCCAGGCTCAAGTGGACTCCTTCACTGCAGAATCCAGTCAGCCTTTGTTATTACCACAAGCTACACAGAGCCCACTCAGTGAGGGGGTGGGTTAGGGTCAGTGCACAGCAGTTCCCCTCTGCTGCTACTTCTTTCTTACACTTTTGCCCTACTCCAGAGTGAACTCTCCACAGGCCCTTTTTTTTTTGG